>CM057848.1:109748133-109788808 GCA_030068395.1 Apalone spinifera
GTAATATCTTGCATTAGACCAGCTTCTGTTAGTGAACGAGACAAGCTTTTCAGCTAGATAGGGCCGCTGAAGAGCTCTGTGCAGTTTGAAAGCTCATCTCTTTCACCAACAGAAGTTGGTGCAATAAAAGATCTTACCTCACTCACCCTGTCTTTAAAATTCATTCTTCCTCATTTGTGGGGCTTGTATCACTTTTACATTTTTTTCAGCTTGGATAACGAAAACTACTTAGACTCTGGTTTTCATGCACTAACACTATGCACGCATGTGTGACTTAAAAACAATACAGGGGCATGTTTAAAAATCAGAACAAGAGAGGACAGCACTAGACTCAAGAACCCTAGGTTCAAATCCCAGCACTGCTATATACTTCCTTTGTAACCAACAGCAAATTATTGAGTCTGTGCCTCAGTTCCTTATCTGCAACATGGGGACAATTGTCTGTTTTATCCATTTTCAGATTTATAAAATGTTCGAGGCACAGCCTGTCTCTCAGTACTGCAGTAAGTACAATGAGGCTTAGATTTCAGCTAGGGCCTCAGAATATTTCTGTAATACAAAAATAAATAATAGTCGTCTATGGGTATGTCTACACAATAGCATTATTTCAGAATAACTGACGTTATTTTGAAATAACATAGTGCACGTCTACACTACAAGCCTTTATTCTGAAATAATGTCGAGCTGGAGGATTTCTTGCTCCAACTTCTGTAATCCTCATTTCACAAGGAATAAGGGTAGCAGAGGGAAGAGTGCCACAAAATGGCAGCCATTTTTACCATGTTTGTGCAAGCCTTGAGCCTATATAGGAGGGGTGGGGAACCTTTTTTGGGTCAGGGGCAACTAACCCACAGAAAAATCAGTCAGGGGCTGCACACATGTAAGAAGCAAAGTGAGAAAGCCCTGCCTGAGAAGGAGAAAGGCGCTCCCCACATTCCCCTTGCACACCAGAGCCTGGGGGGCCCAGGATAGTAGATTTTGTGTGCTCCAGCCCTGCGGGTGGGTGGCAGGAGGGCTGGAGCACCAGTGCGAACTCCTCAGTGCTGATCCTCAGGGACTGGATCCAAGCAAGCTGGGGGCCGCACGCAGCCCCTGAGCCTAAGGTTCTCCACCCCTGCTGTATACCCAGGCCAGGAGGTTCACTCCCAGCTGCAATGTAGACATACTCTTGCTTTGCACTGCTGTTGCTATGCAGGTGGCTAGTCAGTGATAGCTACAATCAGGGCAAATCCTCCGCGTGGACAAGGCCAAAAGCCTTGTCAAGTGCATTAGCACACCTGCATCTTTTAAAACAAACAACAAGTGGGTTTTGCCCATGAAAGCTCATGGTACTATATATATTTTTGTTAGTCTCTAAGGTGCCACAGGACTTCTCGGGATTTTTTAAAGTTGTTTTTAAAGTTACCAACTAACACAGCTGCCCCCTGAGACTTTTAAACAACCCCAGTCATTTTAGAGAGGGATATAATTCATTTCAGGATCAATTCAAATGGAAAATGGAAATCATCACCTATAATTACAATCAAAATATGTTCTCTACAACACTTTGATTATGCATTATGGCTGATGAGTTAAAGTGCATGACGGACCAATATATATTCAGCTTCGAGGTTATGAGATTTACCAACTGTTCGTTTGTGGGGTTTTCTTACCAGCATTCTTCTGCATGAAACAGTTCATGTGACTGTTTCATCGACTGTTCCATCTGCTCTTCCCATTTCCAATTACTCGGTCCTGGCCGAGATACCTCACATAGGTCCCGATTCTACAAGCAGCTGGGTGTGGGAGGATCCCTTCACCTACACAAGGTCTTGTCATGCTCTGCCCACATGAAACTTCTGTGTTTGGGGCTTTTGACACCTAACACACCCATGTGAGAGCTACATTCAGGTGCTGTCTTTGTTGCATCTGTGTCCTATAATAAGGGCTGCTGGTGGGATGTTTTCCTATGAGGTCCCCTCCAATTTAGTATTCCTTCCTTTTCCTGGTCTGAAAAAGCCTAAATGTGGTGTTGACTCTGCAAAGCTTGTCTATCTGGGCAGCGTGATTATTTATTTGGTGGGAGAATTAGTATTTTACAGGAGCAGAAGTGAAGGTGGTGCGATTTGCCTTCTTTTCTGTGTGAAGAAAGACTGTTGCTTTGCAATTGCAGTTTTTTTTGTTTTTGTTTTTTGTCCGAGATGGATTGCATTTTTAATTCTCTTTCCATTACCTGCCAAGCCTGTGCTTGATGATCTTTTCATGTTTATATGCTGAAATTAAAACATCATTTAAAAAAATCATAAACTAAGTTAAAATGGTAACACCAAGAGATTATTTCACTTCCTTTAAAAAAAAATCCAAAAAATTGTGATTTTTTTTCACTGACAGGAAAGAAAGGAATTCACCAGTTTACAAAGGAATACATTCAGTGGAAATGCACAACTAACAGAAAATCTGCAACCAAAGCAAAGTCTCCATATTGGCTGTGAAGCAGACAGGGGTAACATATCTGTTGTCATGTAGCATATTTCTGGAGTGGGCAAATAAATGGTGGGGACGTGTTCTTTAAAACACTCCCCCACTCCAAGATGATCACAATACTCTCCTGGGGTTTAATGTGGAAATTTGCATGTCAGTTGCCAACACCACTTACCCCCCAGTAATGTACCAGCATACCCCATTATTGGTAGTAGTAGAAGCTCCTATATAGGTTCTCACCCCATTGTGCCAACTGCTGTACAAGCACATAGTAGAAGATGGTCTTTGACTCAAATAGATTCCAATTTAAACAGACAAGATGAACAAATGGGGGTGGAGGAGAGCGAGTTGGCTTGTTTAAAGTCACAGCAAGTAGTGGTGCAACAAAGACTAGAAGAACAAGTCCTTACTCCCAGTCTACTAGCCCTGCCTTTTGGATCCCCAAACCTGGTCTTAAGGAAAGTCACTTAAAAGTGCAGTAAAAGTCGATCAACTTAAAAAAAAAACACCCTCAAACTTTTAACGAAAGGGCATTGGTGGCCTGTTTCCTTTCATGTACTAGCCCCCGGCAGGAAATGCAGAGTTTAAACTGGCTTTTACATTTTCCCCAGATAACCCCACTGACCCAGGAGTCTCGCCTTTTCCCTAAGCCCCGCTGGTCTGTAAGGAGCATTTCTGCAGGCGGGTGCTGACGGGAGAAAACGTCTCCCAACTAGAACAAGGGGACGCTCAGCGCCTCCAGCAGCCTGGGGTCTGTTGTCTGCAGCCCCGCTCCCTTCACGCCACTGTGCTGCGCAGAGACTGTGCTGCCCGCCCGCGCGCCCCATGCCCCAGCTGCGAAGGGCACTGCAAGCAGCCAGCCCGGGGGGACCGACCTCTCCCTCCCGCCCCCCCCCCAGCGCACGTGTCTGGCCGGGGACCCCATAACACACCCGCTGGCCGGATCAGGAAGATGCTACGGAGCAGGCGGGGGGGCTGTTGCAAACCCCGGGCTCCCTGGCAGCGCGGGGACTGGGGAAGCCGCCTGCTCCTCGGTCCGGGCAGGGCAGGGACGCGGGCAGCCGGCGCCTTCTCCCCTCCTCGCTCCCGCCGCCCGGGGAAGCTGCTGGGCGAGGCGGCTGGCGCTGCCCTGCCGGGCGGGGGTCGGAAGCTCGGGCCCTGGGGCTGCCAGCCCCCGGCAGCGTCCCTACCTGTTTTGCCCACGGCGCCCTGTCCCAGCACCACCAGCCGCAGCGTGCGGGCCGGGCTCAGGCTCACCGAGCGCCGCAGGGGTCGCGGGAAGCTCATGCTGCCGCCGGGGAAGGGGCTCAGGGCGCTGCCAGCTCCATGCTCCGCGGTCGCTGAGCTCGGCTCGCTCTGCTCTGGCTCCCGGGCTCGCAGAGGCTGCAGCTGGAGAGACCAGAGCTCCGCCCAGGAGCAGGCGGGTGAGCCGCTCCCCAAGCCCCTGGGGGCGGGATCACCCCTCTCCCCAGCCCCTCATCTGCTCCCCGGTCCCTAGAACCCTCCCTCTCTCCAGCCGCTTCCCAGCGCCTCGGGGGCGGGATCTCCCCTCACGACAGGCTCCCTGCCCCTTTCTTGTCTCTAGGGTAGCTGCCTGCCTCCTTCCACCCCTCCTAGCCTGGGCAGAGTGGCCCCAGTTCTAGGGAGAGTCAATAGGCTGCCCGTGGGCCGGATCATGAGATGCTTTCTAATGGACTGTGAATAGAAATAAATCCTTTATTTACCTGTCCTCATCCTTATTTTTGTTCCATTTTCTCCTGGCCTTGCCACAGAAAGACCGATTACCTCTGCCCTAGTCGATCCCACATCAGGCTCCCTCCCAGCTGCTATTGCTTGTAAGTTTCATTCCAATATAGATGCCATTTCTGGGCAAGGAATTTCTGTCACCTGCTTTAAAACTTGCCCTAAGTTTCACTGTTTTTCACCCCTCACCCTGTTTTTCATTGGTTGGCCCAAGAAAACTGTCTGAAACCAGGTCCAGTGGTCCCTCCCACAAGGCTGGGGGAAGGGCCTTTAGAAGTGGGCAGGCTTGCACCTGCCCACCTCCTAGGATTTCAAACAGTGCCCTCAGTTTCCAGTTCCTTGCTAACACATGTCTGTGGAGCATTCCTCATAGGGCTAACTGGCCCTTTGCTAGACATCTCAGGGGTGACTTATAACTGCTGGCAAATATGGCTGTGCATAAACTTCAGACAAATTCCAGCTCGGAAGCTGGCCTGTTGAGACAGTCTGGCTTGCTGGGGATATCATAGTCTAGGCAAGGAACAATGCAATCTGGAAAAACCTCGATCAGAAGGGGAAAAGACCTGGTTGTCCAACCAGAGAGGTGATGGCTGAGGAGCCAGGAGTGATTGCCTTCAAGAGATTACAGAGGGGGAATAAAAGGTGTACTCTTTGGACTAGCCCTGAACTAGACAAAGCAGCTGAACAGAGGATTTGCCAGGATTCTACTAAAACCTTTCAAGCAAGCGCTATCCCGGAATGTTTCCTTGGATCACTGTTTCTGAATTGCCAACTCCCTTGCTCAGAGTTTATTCTTACAAAGTAAAACTTACACAAAATATGGGCCAAGTTCTGTTCTGATTATTTCCCTTTGTAAATGTGGAATGACTTTTCTGACTTTGATGTAGTTACCCCGCTTTACACTTTTAGATCTGAAAACAGACTCTGGCAATCTCTATGTTTTCTGTACATATGTCAATGTGAATGGTTACATTTCTCAATCAACTACGCACCACCAGTGAAGGATCCAGATAGACATAAATTAAGATTAATATTTGTTGCCAGGATAAATATTAAAAAAAAGCTTTTAACCCTCATGAAGCAGGACAAAGCTGGTTACCAGATCAAATCAGGAAAAAATGCATCCATTGCGCAATCTTTTTATATTTTAAATTCTTGTCTAGCATTTGTTGCTGTCAGAGAGAAGAGTGGGCTAAAAGGACCTATTGCAGTAATTTCCACATTCCCAACATCAATAGCAGGAGTGAAAGTAACTTAAATTTCTTACAGGTACTGCTGTATTGCAAACTCCCAGTGGAAGTGCGGGGGAAGCTCAGGGAAGGGGTTTGGTGTGTATGTGACGGTTTCCATATGACAATACTCCTAAGAGGGCTGGCTCAGAGCCCTGTTCCCAGCCGATCACTTTCTTACTGGTGCACCATATGGGGGCACACCAGCTTCCTTTCACCTTTGGCTAGGAGAGGCACCAAGATCACAGCTGTTTCAGTGAGAGCACTTAGCAAAGGAAGGTGCAGCCCAAGAGGGAAAAGGATCAGGAGTGAGACAGTATGGCTGCGCCTAAACTACACCCCTCTGTTGGCAGAAGGATGTAAATTAGATGTTTTGAAAGTGCAAATGAAGCAGGGATTTAATATCCCGTGCTTCATTTGCATTATCGTGTCATAGCGCTGTTTTGAACAAGCGCCATTTCGAAAGTGAAACCACTGTTTCGACGGTTCTTTTGACAATGGGGCGCTTTTTCAAAAGATCCTGTACTCCTCAAAAATGTCATCTGTGGGACTGTAATACGACACAATTGAGGAAGGGTTATGGGGAGATTAGCCTAGAACCCTTTTGGTTTGATACTGGAAGAAGCTGGACCAGCCAATCTAAGCCCTCCCTTCTAGTCCCCCCTAGCTGTATTGACTCTTTAAAAGATTGTGGCTGGATGTATCTTTATGTGCAAGATGGCTGATCTAAGAGGAAGAGTGGCATTGTGCTTAAGGTACTGGGCGGAGAGTCAGGTAATCTGTATTCTGTTCCTGTCTGAGCCACAGAATTTTTTGTCTTTAGGCAAAATCACTTAATCTCTCTCTGCTCCAGTTTTTCCATCTGTAAAATTGAGATAATTCTCCTTCCTTTGTCTCATCTATTTAGTCCATAAAGTCTTCAGGGCAAGGCCTGTTTCTCCCTTTGTGTGTGTACCATGCCTTGCACAGTACAACTCTGATGTCAGTTAGGACATCTAGGTGCAATTCCCATATAAATAATAATAATTTAGGTAGAAGAACAGGAAGCGAATGAGCATACCAGGCCAAAAGACCATAAGAGCATGATGTTTACAAATGAAGCTAACAAGAGTTCATAATTCTACACCACGACCTTTTTTTTTAATATGATCTTTCTTTTCCCATGTAAGGTTATAAAACCCAGCTGGGCTGCAGCATTGCAACACTGATTGTGTTTACAGAGGATGGGCTGCTTTATTTTCCCTTATCAAACTTGGTACTTTCACGGACTGTAATTTCTCTCAATTCTGCTCTTTCTTCCTCCTTTGCAAATGTACCAGAAAATATGTAATAATTGTAGACATTTTGCTGATCCCCGCAGACCAGAGTGAGGAACAGAAAGCCAGTGTTCAGTGAAATCCATCTTCTATCCCGACAGCAGGGAATGCGCTGTGCACACACAAAGTGACAAAACAATGTTCAGTGATAGATTAGAATTTGGAGAGATGTTTGTGTGACATTAAGTCTGTATCGTTTGTGGGTGGTATTGTGTCCTAGAGGTCAGAGTGGATGACTAGGAGTCCTGAATTGGTGTAATTTTGGGCAAGTTCCATAAACGCTCTGTGCTTCAGTTTCTCCATCCATTAAATGGCTTAATTAATAGTTCCCTACCTTGCTGAGTTCCTTGGGCGGAAGATGCTTATTATCACATCAGCTGAGTGTATCAGTGGAAGTAACAGTCAAAAAAAATGAATAATGATAATAAACTGTACCTTACTTACATTTAAAGGTAGCAATTTGCATCCTAAAAGTGATGCAACCAGCTTTACAAATATTCAGATCAGTTTTCTCCCTCTGAAAAACAATCACCTCTGCAGTAAGTCTTGGCAGCTGTTTGATAGGGCAGAGCACAGCTTGCTAGCTGGAGTATGTGTGTATAACTGTACTCACCTGGCTGCAACATCAGACTTGTTCAAAGTGCATGTGATCTGGTCACCCTTAGTTGTTCACCTACAAAGAAAAAAAGCCTTCATGCTGGTATCAATTGATAGAGATTCTTTTAGCTGAGTGGTAGTAATCTGTTTGTTGGAGGATTTTTGGTTCTGAAAGTTGTAAATTCCTTTCCCACCAATCACGGACATGCTCTGTAGAGCTACAGATTTATAACTATTGTACCATTTACATGCAATGTTTTAGGACCTGAAGTGAGAAATTTCATATCTAGCTGACACCTCAAGAGAACATACCAAGTAATTGGATGAAAGACTGTCATATTCTCCAGTGTGCAATCTGGATGGTTGAACAGCTGTGTCCCCTCTATTCTTCAGCCTGGCGTTCCTTTTATATGTCTTTGCTGTATGAGCAACCACTCTCTGCCCGTTCTCACACAACCTGTAGCATGCAAAATCACTCCTAGCTGAATGATGTGACGGCTCTATATGGTCACTCATGAACTATGTTGCTGAGTGACATCAGCAAATTCTCAAGCCCTGACTTCTTCCTTGAAATGAGTATCTTGTACTGCCCAGCTCTTCCCTTCCGTGCAGTACAAGCACATAGAAGGACTGTCATTTCATTAATAAAAAATGATTTGCTCAAATCCTGTTATCTCAAATGGAGGTTTCCAAACACTTCAATCCAAACACACACTGGTTCAGATAAAACAAGTTTATTAGCTACAAAAAGAGAGATTTTAAGTGATTACAAGTAATGAAGCATAAAAGTCAGAATTGGTACAAAGAAATAAAAGGTAAAATGTAACCAACATCTCACTTAACAAGCAAAGTGAACCTGAAGCAAAGATGTTTTTCTCATCACATGCTCACAGCAGTCTGGCTGGATTTTTCAGCCAGGACCATTCCCCCAGTTCAATGATGCTCCTTTAATCCTTCAAATGTTGTTGATGAGGGGACAGAGGTGTCCTCTGATCCTCATTTTTAACTCTTCCTCCTCTTTGGGAATAATCTCCAGCTGGGGGTCAAGTGACAGCAGGTCTCTTTACATGGGAATCTCCAGCTCTCACCCGGCTTCCTGTCGAAGAATGGCCTGTCAACCAGGCAATGGCCCATCTGATTTTGTTGACACCTGGCTGCGGCATCAGTTTGCCTTTGTCTGTGAGGAACTGGTTTGGTATGCAATAGTAACATCGTTTAGTAGAATCCTATAACTTTACTTGCAATGTTGCCACATCTATTTTACCAGGACAATAATGACAGTGAAATATGTTTTCATATACCTCACAAGGCATTCTTAGTACATTATTTATCCTACTTTTGTAAAAGTGGTGAACATAAGAGTACAGTCTGTCAGAGAGACCCTCCCCACCTCTCTTCCTTAAGAACAATCTCATCACTCACCCTAGGGGATGAGATCCTAGCTTGAGTAGTCATGGCTGAAGGCCACTTTTTAACATACCTGTTTTCTGAATAACTAATTTTAAAGTGACAAGGAGTCCTGTGGCACAGTATAGACTAATAGACGTATTGGAGCATCAGCTTTCGTGGGCAAAGACCCGCTTCGTCAGATGCATGTCACATCTGATGAAATGGGTCTTTGCCCACGAAAGCTGATGCTCCAATACGTCTATTAGTTTATAAGGTGCCACAGGACTCCTTGTCACTTTTGCAGATTCAGACTTAACACGGCTACCCCTCTGATAATTTTAAAGTATTTAGTATGTTACTTTGGTTTGACAGGGATGGAGGGATTTTGAACCAGCCTAACTTGGCACTGTCCCTTCTCTACTGTGCCCCTTACTTTTGTGTGTGTCCTCTCCACAGCTTTTGCTTGTAGTGACTAGTCACTAGGGGCACGTCAGGCTTTCTGGATGTAGTTATAGTGTGGGAGGACAGAGCATCTCTTCCTCATTTCTCCATGGGGAGGCTGGGTTTGACTAGGCAACATGCTAGGGGAAGGAGAACATGAGCACATGACAGTAGGCTTGGGAAGGAATTTTGCAAATATCAGGAAAAGAAAGAGAAATTCATTTTAGGTGCTCCTCTGTTAGTTTTGTCCACCATCAGAGCCACCTGCAGGCATGACCGCAAATTTACCAGTGAGACTTCTATATGATGATGGGATTTAATGGAACTTTCCCCCTAAGACTGCATGTCCCCTGTTCTAGGGGTGAGGTGGTCTCTGCACTAAACCAAGGGGTTTTTAAATCTCCTAGGCTGAAGGCATAAATAGTGCGTGGACTTTGCGTTGTCCCTCTGATTTTCAGCCCAAGAGGCTGTAGCAGAAAATGTTTATGTCGTCCCCAGAGCGGCTAAGCATTCTTTCAGCAACTCATCCACAGAGATTGTCACCATCTCCATTAGGGGCTGGGAACAGGGTAGCCTTGCTTCTTTCCAATGTCCCAAGGCATTTGTGTGAAGAATGGAGGGATAGAGTAGGGGAAAGAATAACAATGGAGGGGATGTGGAGACTTTTTTGCACCTCTGGCATTTATACACTGGCAGCATTTCATGGGCCAATCAGTCTATAACCAATCAAGAGAGCCTGGTCAATATGCCTCTCCAAGGATATAGAAGAACTAAGAACCTAAGGACAGAGCCTACGGGCAATCCACACAAAGTAGCTGTGCTGTCTGTACCTAAGCCACCGCTTTTGTAAAGCTCTCAGCACATAGAAAACAAATAGAACCCCCAATTCTCTTGTCCCTGCTCCAATTGAAAAAAGTGAGAGGCAACCTTTCTGCTGGGAGGACAGGAGGGAGAAAGAAAATTCTTTTGTACTGAATTTGTGTAGTAATGTATGTGCTGTGTAATAGCAGCGTTACATGGACCTGCTCTCTAAGACTCCCATTGATTGCAGTGGGCATTAGATCAGCCCCCAGATGAGTCCAGTCTGAGTGTTAATTGCTTTTCACTGCAAGGCACAGAACTGTAGTGTCTCTAACCCAGGCAGAGAGAGTTGGCATTGTCAGAAAGGAGGAGAAACGGGAAGCTGAACATCACGGGAGTTGCTGTCCCTTCTGCAGGCTTCCCCCTGTCCTGGCCTTCCTCCACCTTCAGATTCCTGTCTTATTTCACCTAGTTAAATGAAAGCCTGGATTAGACCTGTACGTGTTTGTTTTCTTCCTCCTTGAGAAAAATCAACGGGCCTGGGAGAGCATTTTATCATGTTCCATTATCCTCAGCTTCAAGCCAGTTAAATGCCAGTCCTGGGAGTCACAGGATTAATATTTACCATTCCAGAGCCTTCTGTTCAGACATGGCCCAGAATGCATCCAACGGGAGAAGGCTGCACTGTTCCATTCACACGGGAATTGCCAGGGCAGATCAGAGCATTGGGCCACACAGTCCAGTATCCTGCCTCTGAGGGTGGCCAGGACAGCCGCTTCAGAGTAAGGCGCGAGAAACTGTGCTGTGGCCAACTATGGAATAAGATGCACACAGAAGATGTTTCCTCCTGATCCTGCAAACCTCATGCAGCGGGTTTATATCCTGACAACCCATTCAGGAATAACACTAAGCAGCACACACGCATGGCTCTCCTTTCTCAGCCTTGCTCCAGCCTACCTACTTATATGATGCCCAGAGATGACTGCATATGCTATACCCAGAGAACATAAGAACGACCATACTAGGCCAGAGCAAAGGTCCACCTAGCCCAGTATCCCGTCTTCTGACAGTGGCCAATGCCAAATGCCCCAGAGGGAGTGAACAGAACAGGGAATCATCAAGAGATCCCTCTTCTGTCACCCATTTCCAGTCTCTGACAAATAGAGGCCAGGGAAACCATTCCTACCCACCCTGGCTAGTAAGTATCGATGGACCTAACCTCCATGAATTTATTTAGCTCTTTTTTAAATCCTGTTAAATTCCTAGTCTTCACAACATCCTCTGGCAAGGAGTTCCACAGGTCAACTATGCACAACATGAAGAAAAACCTCCTTTTCTTTGATTTAAACCTGATACCTATTAATTTCATTTGGTGACCCCCTAGTTCTTATGTTATGGGAACAAGTACATAATTTTTCCTCATTCACTTTCTCCAAAGCTGTCATGATTTTATAGACCTCTATTATATCCCCCCTTTGTCTCACGAAAGCTTATACTCTAATAAATTTGTTAGTCTTTAAAGTGCCACCAGACTCCTTGTTGTTTTTGCTGAAACAGACTAACACGGCTACTCCTCTAAAACCTGAATATATCTGATTTCCTTAATCATTTTAACTTTCTTTTCTCTCAAAAATAAACTTATAGATATTAGATACCAAAGAATTGGCAACTGAGTAATTATTGGGCAAGATCCAAGTTATATATTGAGACCTGGGTATGTGGCTGAGCTTTTGAAATCAGAAGAACCCTTTGACTGATGAAGTTGGTTTTCAGTAACCACTCATCAAAGTCTAATGCATGGATGGTGAAACAAGGCTGGGATGCCTAAGGAGAGTGCATTTTTCACTTCTTGTTAACCAATGTGGTGAGACAAAAGTTTCTTTGTTTCTGACGAGGTCTATCTGATAATAGAATAACCACCAGTTTGGGGTGAGTCTGACCTATTTCTCAGAAGAAATTCATTTGTCCTGAATTTAGCATCCTTAGCTGTGTGCCCCATTGAGGCATGGTGGCAGGTCTTTATGGCAGGGACTGTATCTTCCTATACTTGGGTACAATACGTAGCATGATAGGGTCTCAATTTTGTTTGGGGCTTTTAGGTTCCATTGTGATATTGGTAGGAAATGAGGCATAATAATTAGCTGTTATGTAAAGTGTCCCTCAGGTTGACCAGAGCACTAGCACTCTGCAATGGAGATGGTTGAAGGTCTCCATTTTTCAAATGCATTTTGCGTTCTATTGAAATATGTCTATGCTCAGGATAGTCCATATTGTGCTTTGCTACCTTTGAAGCAGAGTGAAGCTATACGCAGAGTTTCCGTTTGGTAATAGTCCAAATTCAAAGTGAATTGCATCATTACAAATAAAACTCTCTCAGTAGCCAGATAAAAGCACCCATTGTCTTAAAGCAGATAAAGCAAGAAATCACCCCAGGCTACTGTTTTGGAGCATGGGATTCCCACCACATGATCCAAGCTATATCTTAGCATGGCTCTTTTGAGACCAAAAAGGATTTGAACTTTGCTGGGTCTGAGAGAAAAAGATTACTGGTTATTTCTTTTATGAGTCAGGCCCTCCTCTCATAATTCAATATCTGAAAGCGAGGGGATGTAATCAAAATTTTTCTAAAGGACTTAAATGACTTTGAAGCCTAAATCCTATTTTCAAAAGTGGCTTAGGGGTTTTGGAGCCTAAGTCTCATCAACTTTTAATGGAACTCAAGTCACTTGAAAATTGGGCTGAGGAGCCTAACTCAGTTCCTTTTGAAAGTTTCTTATTAGGGATCTTACAAATACTATCATCTTACTGCAACACACTATGTCACAAATATTGCTGTTGCCATACATCTCTATAGTTAACCCAGGACTACAGTCTGACAATTCACTCTGGAGGATTCAGCATTCTTCCTGAGAAAGCCAAGAACCTTGCCAATAAACACATGGCCTTTTTTAAAAAAATTATTTTGTTGCTGTAGAAATTAACAAGCTCTCCCACAATTTCAGGGGGGAACTGAACCCACTGTTTTTCTTAGCAGGCCTGTGGACCATTTTCTGCTCCCACTGAAGTCAACAACAAGACTCCCACTTACTTCCATAGGCTCAGCATTGCATTTTAAAATTTGAATCACTGTTTTTCATAAATAGGAGGTATGTGAAAGATTACTGGCCTCAACCTCTTAAATTGCTGCGAGACTGGGCAGAACAGTTTTAACTGCCTCTACACCTACTGGCAAAACATTATTCCTCCCCCTCCCCGTTTATTGGTTTCTTTGGTCATAAAGAAAAGCTTCAATATATAGAGAAATCAAACCAATACAATTCCCCGGTATTACTTGTCTTCCTGGTTTTGAATTCTAACCACTACAGCCTATTTTTTATTTGCAGACAGAACACATCTGTATCACACTGGGACAATAAAGCTGGGTATAGAAAGAGTTCAAAGATATCTTGCAAAGCTAACAGAATAAGAAAAAAAATCAAGTAAAAAACCAAAAGGGAATAACAATAGCATTTCTTTAGCACCCTCCCTTCCCGGGAAAGCTCTTCAGACCTTTCAAACTGCATGTTCCTACAGCCAGAAACATGCTGCAGTATGGGACATAACAGGGAGCTCCAGTGCTAATTCCAATTATTGTAACTTAGATGTTGCCCCTTCCGTAGCCAATGGGTCTGAATAGATTGTTTCACACAACTTGTTTTAATACAGTCCTATGCCAGTCTCTGTAGAAGTGGGGCAGGAGATGATGACACCAATTTAGCACGTATGTAATGCTTCATTATACTACACAATAATGAATCCTCACAGCATGTAGGCTGAGCAGCGTGAGAAATTTCTTAGCAGTAAGGCTTACTCTGGAGTGCAGATTAATTTGCAAAAGAAACAGATAAAAGCCCATCTTCTGAGTTATTTAACAAGACAGAGCACTGTAGAATATGCTGCAGGGAGGAATTTTGCACTGCGTACCTGGGGGGAGGACGGAGGACAAATTTGATGAGCCTTTTCCATCTTTAATTTTTATGAATCTATTGTTGTTTTGGGGACATTAAAACCCCTGCACAATCATCAGCAAATGGCTTGCTTAACAGAGAACCAAACCTTACCATTTGGAGAATAGAGGGAACAATATTAGCCCTTTGACTTAATAAAACACTGTTCAAAGTAAAAATCTCAAAAGTATTCATATCTGGCTAAATACCCACTCACAAACAAATTAGAGTTCATTGCTTTTGGGGGGTGATTAAACAGCATTATGGTGAATTTGTCAACCAGGCTAAAATTCATTGATCTATTGCACAACAATGCAAGGCTTGCACAGCCACTAATCTGGCTCATTGCATATGGTCGCTAACAAACTGAAAGGCAACTTGGGTCTCTAATACTATTAGCAAAGATGGAGAAGGAACATCTGTCTCCCCGTACATTTAATAGGCAAGCCGCTGGCAATACTGCCAACTTCAAGCATTCTCAAATCATGAGTGAGGCTCTCACAAAGTCATAATATTGGTAGAACTGGGGGAGGGAGAGGGGGGAGGTGAAGAGAAAGGAAATCTCATTTTGTAGACAAGTTTTAGGTTGTTTTTCTTCCTATTTGAACCCAAACCTGAACATTCTGAAAGTTTGTCGTAAATAAGAAATTTATTTTGGATCAGTCACAGTTTTGTTTTAACAAAAGTGAAATATTTCACCCTGATTTTGTTTTTTCTTAGAATACAAATAAAAAGTCATGCTGAAAGGAACAATGGAGAGGTTTCATTCTGAAAATGTCAACAGTGAGACATTTTGACATTGTTGGAACTTTTTTCCTATTTTTCCTTTGAAATGAAATTTTGGAAAAAACAGACATAATTTTGCAAAGTGTTTTGATTTTGACAGAACTGTGTTTTCCAATAGAAAACTTTTCCAACAGAGGTTTCCTGACCAGCTTTAGAGTATCTTAAAAAGTATGAGGGTGGTTTTTTTTAAATGATAAAAGGTGGGTTCAATTTATTTGCCTTCTGGTTTCTAAGCCTTTAGGCTGCACTTATTTCACATTATCAAGTTTTTTTTAAACAACCAGGAGATCTTGAAGTTCAAAAATTGCTCTGACCAATGCAGCTATGCCAACTTAGCTTGCAGTGTAGATGCAGCTATGACAATGGACAAATGGAGCTACCATTGTTTAGGGAAGTGGTGTTCCTAAACCACCAGAAAAAACCCTTCTATTGGTGTTGGATGCATCTACACCAGTGATGGGCAACCAACACTAGTGAGTGGGCCACAAGTGGCCCTCCAGCGATGGGCAACCTGCAGCCCACTGGAATTCCACTTGCGGCCCACGCATGCACCTCCTTTATGGCCCCTTCCCCTACATGCCTCTCGTATACTTGGGCACCGGAGCCCCGCACTTCCCATTCCTTCCCTCGCCTGATTTGCGCTCCATCCCCACTCCTCCCAGAGCTTGAACAGCTGCGAACAGCTGATTTGCAGCATTCCAGCTCTGGGTGGGAGGGGGAGGAGCAGGAGCAGGGATGGGGCATGAATCAGGTGATTCATGGTGCTCTGAAAGTGCTGGGAGGGGATGGAGTAGGAAGTGCAGGGCTCCAGTACCTCAGTGCTCGAGAGGCGCATGTGGAAAGGGGACAGCCAGGGGATCTGCAGGCCACAGATGGAATCTGGAATTTGAGGTTGCCTGCCAGTGATCTACACAAAGAGGCAATCCTGGCATAGCTACACTGGTACAGTCTTTGTAGTGCAGAGGTAATTCTATTTCCTGCACCATTTAGTGATCCTTCATAGGCTCCTATTCAAATGATTCCTTGAACCAACTCTGCTTAGCTGGTAAGCCCTGATAGGCTCACACCACAAGTACCCAAGCATATTGATAATGAATGTTATCATGGAACAGGGTGGTAGAGAACCAGATGGATTTGTAAATGAGATATCAGGCCCTCTTCAGCACCCTTTCTTCGGGCTTAGTCTCTGCCACTTTGAAAGGGTTATTGTTTTCCCTATGAAATGCTGAGCAAGGGGCATTTTTTACTTGATGTAGTAGCTGCAGGGAATCTGACAGCTCCTCTGACAATGTGCTGAAAGATCTAAGAAAAGCAGTTCTCTCTCTCATCACAGTGAGTGCTGCTCCTTATGGCTCAGAGCCACAGAACAGATCCAGCAAACTGACTGAATTGTTGGAGTGCACACATCTGATCAAGAAAGGAGTCCTAAAACCAGCAGGAAAATGTGGCACAGAGGCTAAAAGGTAGTACACAGTGAAGACAGCACCTGCGATTTCTAAGCAAGCTATTTCAGCTTGCAAGCGTCTGTAAACAACACAAGCTTTGTGGATTTCCAGACATGGATGGGGAACCATGAAAGCATAAAGTCATATTAAAGTAACTTAGTTCACAACCTAAAGGCATCTCAAATGAGAGGTTAAAAAAAGTGTTTTCCTATATACTGTTGTTTATATTCCAGAAGTGCCTAGAGCTCCCAGCTGAGATTGTTCCCTCTGTACTAAGCGCTGGGCACTCACAGTACAGTTACTCTCCGCCCCAAAGGTCTGACAATCTACACAGAGAAGGGGTGGACAAAAGGAAATTGTATCCCCGGACACTGATGGGGAATGAAGCACAGATAAATTAAACACCTTACCTGAGGTCACACAGGAAGTCTGTGGCAGTTGGGAATTGAATGCAAATCTCTGGAATCCATTCAGTGCCTTAGCTAAAAGGCCATCTATCGACACTTCCTTACATTATTATATGTAAGGAAGTAGTGCCTAGGAGTCCCAGTCAAATTCAGGAACAAGGGCCCCACAGGGGCAGGTGCTGTACATACACAGAGCAAAAGGAGAGGCCCTGTCCCAAAGAACTTATAGACCCCACCTCTCTGTTTTTAAATGGCAGTGCCACTAGCTGTTAGAGGATCCTGAACTTGGCTGAAAGAATATTTTCAAAAACTGCAGAGATCTGTCATTTCTAAGGCTACTGATGTAAATTCCGCTAATGGGTTAGGACTCTGAACGGTTTTTAGAAATAATCAGGCCTCTTGGTTCACCTTTAAGAGGATTAACTCCTCAGCGGCATTGCCTCTTGCTAATCATTAACACAGATTTGCACTGATTGGCCCCATCATGAAGCACATGCCAAGACCTGCAATCACCAGGTTCAGCTTTCCCTCCTCCCCCATGTTTGTTATGTACCAAACTGCAGCACCGTTATTCTCCAGGGCTGTAGAACTGTGGGGATCATATCATACTGTACTTGTTGTGAGCTCCCAAGGAATGGAACAGCACTGATTGTGTTATGAGGAGAGGGAAGAAACACAAGCTATGCATTTCATGGCTACTGGCCTGATTGTAGGGTTCATTTATGTTCATGCACTAGACCCCATCCAGCAAAGCACTGAAGCATGTTAATACTATGCACAGGATCAGTCTTACTAAAATTTATGGGGCTATTAACATGCTTAAATGCGTTGCTCGATCAAGGCCTAAGCTGCAAGACGGTGATGTTACATGGCTTTTCTCTGACACCATTAAATCTCTGTCCATTTTAAAAGCTGAGGTGAGCATTTGCTTTCATTTTTTCCCATGCCAGTCGTCTACTTGTGACAGTGCTGTGGGGAGCTCAGGCAAAGGTAAACTGGCCTGGAATCAAGCATCTTGTCAATGATCCTTGGATCCTGAATTTCAGAAGGAATTGGTTACAAATAAACACCATTAAAGTTAATGAGTAGTCCTGTGGTACTGTAGGGTGTGTCTACACTGCACCCTTAAACTCGAAATAAACTACGCAATTTGAGCTATGCAAATTGCGTAGCTTATTTTGAGTTAATTTCAAAATAGCTTATTTCATAATTTGGTGCTGACTACACTGTGCCAAATTTTGAAATAAACGGCTATTCCGAAACGTTCCTTAATCCTCGTGGAACAAGGTTTACAGGGACGTCGGAATAGCGAGCCCGTTATTTCAAAATAACGGGCTGGTTCAAAAGATGCAGAATAGACATACCCTTAGAGACTAACAAATATATTATACCATGAGCTTTCGAGGGTAAAATTCACTTCATCCGATGAATTGGAGTGAAGGCTTCGTGAAAGCTCATGATCTAATATATTTATAATTAGTCTCTAAGATGCTACAGGACTGCTCGTTATTTTTAAAAGTTACAGGCTAATACAGTTCCTCTGAGACTTTTCATCATTAAAGCTGAAATCGTATTTTAACAAAAAAAGTTTCACTGTTAAAAAAGTAGAAATAGGTTTCCATAACAGACATTAAAAAAAAGCCCAAGATTTTATTTGCTTTATTTCTATATTTCCTAAAGCAGTAAAAATAAACCTAGCTCTACTAGACCACAATCAATCATGACAAACAGGGAGCAATTTCTATGGTGTTTATCCGGAGGACAGTTTGTGGCTGCACGGTAACTGAAAAAGAATGAAAGAAGAAAAATTAAGATCACACATTAAAGTATCTTATACACTAAGGCTGGGATTTTAAAGGTATTTAGGCACAGTTGCCATAGTGCCTAACTGATTTAGGAGCCTAAATATTTTTAAATGAGATTTCAATATCTGAATCCCATCAACCATCATAAATGAGACCTAAGCCAACTGAGGACAGCAATGCCAAAATACCTTTAAAAATCTGCTCTAGATGGCTTTTTCAGATGCAGTGATGCTGATGAAGGGTCGGATAAAGTACGATCTGTAACCCACACTGCAGTGCTGACAAAAGTCTCACATGTAGACTCTTACACTGAAACAACGGTGCTTTTACCAGCACAGCGTATGTCACTTAAAGGGCTAGAGTGGACTCCACCAGTAACAGTGCAGTTTTGCTCGTGTCATTACATAGGTACAAATATACTGGCAAAGCCATCTCATGTAGACAGAGTGTGAAGGTGTGAGCAACTCTGTGACAGCATGTCACGTTTTACTTCTCTCCGGTATTTCTACCACACTTTTCCTGCTGATAATTCAGGAAGAAACTCTAGAACAGAGTAAATCAAGGCCTAGTTCAAGACGCTGGTAAGACTTGCTCGCATCTGTGGATAAATATGCAAGACTAGAGGCCGGGGGGGGGGGGGGGGGGGGGGGGGAGGGAAGGAGAGAACAGCAACACTTCCTTGTGCTGAAAGCAGAATTTTAAATGGTCTTTTTGCTAAGGAGTGTCAGATGGTGGAGGAAGGAAATGAGGTCACTTTGCTCAGCACTCTCAGGACTTGAGTACCATGCCCACGCTGCTGTGTTGTGAGCCATCAGGGCACTCCTCAGACACTGTGGACCATGCCGGTGTCCCTGTGCTGTGAGCCAGAAGGGCACTGTGTATGCAGCCCATAACCCTGTGCTGCGTGTCAGCAGAGCATTCCTGTGGGCATTGCATACCATGCCCGTGTCTGTGCTCTGAGCTGCAAGGGCACTGTGCAGTGGGACCATGTCCTGGTGCTCTGTGCTGGGAGGGCACCAGGTACTGAGCCCACGTTCCTGCATCATCAGGGCACTCCTGTGGGCATTGCGTACCATACCCGTGTCTATCTGAGCTGCACAGACAGTACGTGTCACTGGGCTGTGAGCTGCGAGGGCGTTCGGTGGCTCTGGGCCATGAAGACAGGGGGATGTGACGGTGCTGTAGTCTTACTTTTTTTCTTTTGGTAATTGTGCCTTTTCCAAAATTTCATGTTAATTTTTGGCCAAGATTCTGTTTTTTCGATAACTGTGGCTTCCACACGGACAAGATCTTTCCTAAGAAAGAAAGAAACACACGCAGCGTAACTAATTACATCCCCCTCTAACCAATGAGCAGGCTCCCTGGAAGAGTATCCCAAAGTAATGCATCTTTCCGACAAAATCCAGTCTCGTGGAAACGGCAAGGTCCCCAGTAGTGAGCGGGTAAATCCATCTCAGCAGTGCTCACTTACAGGCTTTGCACTGAAGACACACAGGATTGCCTATGCACCTCTTATCAGGTAAGTGCCACACTAGTCTGTAGAGCAGCACTTCTCTGCCTCTCTGGGAGGGAGGTAGAAATGTCCGATGCTGGTAGAAGTCTGAAACAACACTCGGAGCTGGCAATCCCGAATTCCCAGTGCTGGGAATGTCTGCAATGGAGCCTAATGCACCTGGTGCTTTTAAAAAAACTCTGTGTTTTCCCTTTGGCTTAAAGTACAATAAACCTTCAATCCTGGGCTCAGCCTGGTTTGGCTGCTCTCCCACAGAGCCCCGTGCTGGAGCAAACATTGGCACTGGGATTTACAGAATGACAGACACATTTGTCCAGTGTGACTCAGCTGAGTAGTCCTAGAAAAGACAATGGACTGTTCACCTGAGTAAGAGGAGAAGGATTTGATCCTCTTTTTCTAACCATGTAACTAATAGAGCATAGCTCTCTGACCAGCAGTGTGGCCTTGGATGAGTCATTTCACCTCTTTCCCTTCCCAACCTTTGCCTGCCATGTCTGTTTACTCCAGTCATACATTCAGGACTCCATGCTCTTCTACCTCCAGTGGATCTCTCACAGATGCTTGTGGGAGGCTTTCCAAGAGATTACTAATGGAAGATTATGGCCTTAAATGCCTTGATTCTGTAACCTCTTGGCATAGTCAGCATCGCCCAGTGATAAAACCTTTTCCATCCTCCCTTCTCTGTGAAAGGTATCCAGGGCAGAATGGTTCTAAAAGCTCCCATCTCACATGGGTGAGCACGCACGGCATTCTCTCACCACGTGGCAGCGACTCAGCGTGCATGCACACATGAAACACGGCACTGGGCAATAGCGCTCACATGCATCCTTGGACTCTGGAAGCTACTGAGAGAAGAATGTTAGATCAAGGCCACTGGGTTATTCCCTTTTGGAAGATCACCCTGGAATTTTTAACCATCATCTGCTGGAGAGGCAGACAGAAAGGATGGCAATGTAAGGTCCACACAAAAGAATGAGCCACCTGCCTGAGCAACTGCCCTGCCCTCTCCTAACCAATCTGCATTTGTGGACAGGAAACCCAGTCCAGTGTGTTGGGAGATTCTGGTTGTAATGAATGCTAGTGGTGGAAGATGCACTCTCACACAATAGCTTGCTGCAAAACAACATTAAAAACTCATGATTGTGCTCCCTTCTCCGTGGGAGGACACTTAAAGCACATCTTCCTGGCAAATGACTCTGTCTGTCCTTAAGGGGGGAAAAAGCCCTCCAATAAAATAATGAAGGGGCCAAAGGCTTTGAAACATTTACCATCAGGATTAGTGTTTACCTTTGGGGAATACAATATTTATAAGAGACTGAATTCTTAGGCTGAGTTGCGTGTGTGTCTTTCTCCAGTCACAGGGCACAAATACAATTTAATATACATGGCTACTGGCCACATGGGAAGGAGTGTGACCCAGTGAAAGGATGCGCTCTACAGCTGGTACAATGGTAGCCCGATGTGTCTGCAGGTGCACATAACAGCAGTGCTAGAAAAGAAACCAGGTAAGGCAAAGAAAAGCAGGGCCTGGGGGTATTTTATGTAAAGGTCTATTAAGGAGTTCTTCTGCCTGACCCCTGTGCCCACTGAAGCCAGTGAGAGGGCAGACACCCACTTGTCTCACCAATGCAGGAGTAGATTCTGGGCATGTGTGCAAGCCTACTCACTAGCACTAACAGCTGTGCTGTGGAATCACAGAGAAATAATCAACACTCTGAAGGCAAAATCAGTGAGGACAGAGTGATTCAAGCAATATAATCCGTGGGCTGATTTAAGCAAATGGTGGTTGGGGGCTTAAGCCTGCAGTTATTGGCTGCAAGCCACAAAAAGTATGAAAAACAGAGTGGGAAGGACGGGAAAGCTGGCCCAGAATTGAGCCTTTAGTTACTGGTGGACCCGGTGTCCTAGCTCACAAGAGCCTCATTTATTTTCACCCAGAGGGGTTACGCTAGGGAAATAGCTACACAAACCTATGTAGAGAATTCCCTCCTCTAGATGCTGGATACATACTGTCCTACAGGCATGTGTACTGTGCAACAGTGACACACAGACAAACAGACCTTTCAAAAAGCTATTTTTGAACTTGTGCAGGTGCCAAGAAGCAACTTCTGCCTGCAAGTCAAGATTCAAAGCTATGTGTCCAAAGCGGGGCGTCTGTCTACAGTGTGAATTTTGCCCTCTGTTGAATCAGTCATTAGGACTGAATGACTCAGGAAGGGCCTCTCGCTCTCGGTAGGAATCTGTACAGCGTGGAGCCAAAGGGATGGTCTTACTCTTGAACCAAGGCCTCGTGACACTACAGCAATTAAACAATAGCTTATTAAACTTCGCAGCTGTTAGCATTATGCAATCACAGAGGTGAACTTTTGGGCCCCCTGAACTGAATGGTAAACTCCCACTGACTTCAGTGGGGCCAGCATTTCCACATTAGGCTCTGCTAATGAGGAAGATTAATTCATGCTATAACTTCCTTTGTCCAAGTTGAAGTGAAAGTGACTGTTACTAAATAATGAATATAACCCGTGCAGAGGACAGCCCGTAAGAATCACGGTGCTTACTGGTGACAATCTTTATATCACTCCCAGGAGCCTCTCTCCTGACAGGAGGCAGGTGAACCTCAACATGGCTTTTTTGGGGGAAGAGGAAGTGCAGCCCTCACAGGCATAGGCAGACTGGGACACTTGGGTGGGCCCTGATTTAGGGTAGACAGGCAACAACAGAAGGGTGAGAGTAGGAGTCATCTAGCCCACCTCTCCCCACCCTCCACAGGGCAAGAGACACTCTGTCCAGGAGCACTGGAAAAATGGGGTGTGTGAAGAAAAGTGCATTTCCACCTGTGTTGTCCCTCCGCCCAGCACTCCAGCCAGGTGTGGGGGCTTGCCCGATCTGCCCAGCACTCCCTCTAGGGAGCGGGGTCAGGGCATGGGGTCTTGTCCCGTTCTGCCCACCCGGTGCGCCTGCTGGGGAGTGGAGACAAGGCTCAGTCTTGCTGCGGGGTCTTGTCCCACCCTGGTGCTCCAGCTGAGGAATGGGTGTTGGGGGCCTTCAAGCCTCCATACCTCAATTCTGCTCCCTGGCAAGAGCGCTGGGTGAGGGGAAAGTGCAGGTAGAGGTGCATTTTTCTTCACCCCTCATCCCACCTGGCCCAATCCTTTCTCCCCAGCTGAACCCCCACACCCTGACCTCAGTTCCCAGCAAGAGCCCCAGACAGACTGAGCACAGCAAGCGCTGAGGCAGACGCAGAGCTGGAATGGGGATGGACCTGGATAATAAGTGGGTGGGCCACGGCCCACTCAGGCCCACCTGTGACTATGCCACTAGTGGCACCGCGCCATCTGGCAATCAGGGGTTTGTAGCCTCAGCTAAACTGGGCAAGCCGACAAGGAGAAGCCTTGTGCAAAATAGCTGGCTACATTAATGGAAAGAAACCTGATCAACAGCATTAGAGTAAGCTGAGCTCTTCACCTAACACATCAACCACTGAGGACGCCATGTCCCCATTACTTCGAGCTGAATTACCTTAGGGTGTTGCAATGGTTCATAGTGTAAACACCTCACTGGAAAGCAGTGAAAATGCTACTACAATATCTGGGTCACAACCATTCTGCGTTACAGCTTTGGCGTGCACAATACTGTACAAGTTATCAAGCTAAGAAAACGACAGCTGCATATCACTCAACACTGCTTTTGCATAGAAACCTTGGACAATAAGTGGTTGCAAAGAACAAGGCAGACCACCAACCTAGTGCTTGCTATGGGCTACTGGGAGAGATACATCAGTTTGTGTTGTTTGAAGATGTTAAAGACGTGTCATCTTGGGAGGTATCTGATTTCTGCAAAAAATTAAAATGACCATCTGTCTAAAACAGAACACGCCTCCTAGTCTGATCAGGGAACACAGCTGAAAGGAACGGAGCTCCGCCGACACTCACTCAGACATTCACTGATGTGTTGGTTTCGAAGCCAATGGAAAACAAAAAGTCTTTATATTAATCCAAGCTGTTATCTATCCTCCAACACACTTGTGGCTTAAGAAGAAGGGAATGATGCACAAATACTACAACCCACACCATCCCCAATAGGCTGTGCTCTATTGTCCTTAGTCTCAGACCATAGTGGTGGGCAGGTGGTACATCTGTCAGATTCCCCGAAGCCTTAAAAGACAGGTTGAGATACACTCCCCACCCTCTATTTAACACCCCTAGGCCTTTCCTCTCCTCCACTATGTTTAACTCGTTCTAACCAAATGCTGAAATGCAACAGTTTGCTCTGCAGCTGGTTACATTGCCAGAGTCTCCCCGCTTCTGAGGCATTTACAGGGAAGCCCTGTATTGCCGCGTGTGCCGAAAGGCTAGTACACAAATACAGCTTTGCCAGGGTACTGTCATGCTGGCAGTTAATTAGCAGTGTTTAGGCACTGAGCAGAAAGCTCCGCATTGGTAGAGGAACATTCCTTTAAGTGGCCAAAAACACGGCTTGTTGGAGGTGACTCACTACTTACTGCAAAATTGGAGCTTTCATTGCGAAGTATTAAGTTTCTAGCCCTGCTGGTTATTTATTTTTGGCAAAATTTTCCCCCAGATGTGAACGCTGGTTTAATTCCTCTGGTGGTAGCTGTGCTGGGAGCCCAGAGTGCACAAGGCTCTTGTGAGCCCCAGTATTTCAAGTCTAAAATGCTGGCAGCCACGGAAGCCTTATCTACTCTAGGGCTCCCACTGCTGCTAGCATATCTGCAGCTGAGCGGGCGCTAGTGACTGTGCAAATGTTTTACAGCTGATCCCTAGGGCAGATGAGGATACCACTGTACAGAAAACTGCCAAGCCAAGTCCAGAATGTGATTCAATGCAGCATTGCACTGCCGCTCCTGTCCATTCATTTCACTGGGGTGCTAAGGCTAGAGCCTAATACTGTCATGCCACACGTCAGCATCAACTATTCCACTGCTGGTCAATGTAGCTGATGAGACTTGGACGGGAGCGGGAAGGAAGTTGGTTGGGAGGCACAGAACCTGAGAGCAGCTGCAGGGCAGGAAGTAGGCAGAGCAGAAATGAAGAGACACAAAGTCCAGGTCTATGCTACATGCTTTGCCAGCACAGCTGTGCTGGTCAGTGCTGTGATTTGTGACCCCGCATAGCTGTTCCAGCAACAGCCCCAAGTATGGTCACAGCTTATACTGGCCAAACCATGTTTTTTCTGGTGTATCTGATTTCACTGGGCGGAATGGAATAAACTATCCCAGCACAGCTGCAGTTTTGCCAGTACAGATTACCACCCACAGTAGGAGTGCTGGGCTGGTATAATTTGCCTGAAAAGCTAGGCCGGCAAATCATTCCTTGTCTAAATCTGGCCCAGGACAGGACAGGAAAGGTGAGTAACTCCAACACGAAGGGTATTTACCAAATACGTGATGCTGAATATGACAATAAAGCACTTAAATAACAACAGAAAGTGCGGTTACTACAAACCATTCCCAATCTCTGTGCAAAGCAACCTGTGACATCAGGCAGAGTTCTGCTGGAATGGAGGAATGTACCTAGTCTGATTTCCTGCGCATGGGCCATAATTAAAAATGCGATTTGGCCCTGTCCACATAACGATTTTGCCTCCCCTGCTTAGCACATTCTGCCCAGAGAAGCTCCACCCACATATTTTTACATTAAAACATTTGAAGTGAAAAAATACAGCTGTCATATAAGAGTAAAATGCCTCTGTGCTGCCTCCACCAGCAGGCTCAGAATAGAACGGGATTCACTTCCTCATCCCATTAATACATTACAGCTTTGTTCAACTCTTAACTACTTTGGTTTATGTTACTAGAAGAGGGGATTTAGTTCTAGGATCAAATGAGAGTCACAGATTTAGGGGCCTAATATTCCTTTGATCTGTGCACCTAATTCCCCACCAATGCTAAGTTACACATGGCCAACCCCAAGATGTTGCACAGACTTCTCATATGCCCGTAGCCCTGGCAGGGCTGGATCTTAAAAACATTTATTCTAAAGTGTGTCTTTCTTACCCCAGGAGCGGCCTTCCAATTAGCGTGAAGTCATCGGCACCAACCATCAAAACCTGGGGAAGATTAAATTATGCACTTAGGTCATTAGCCAGTGCTCACAATCTAATTAGAAACAATATTATCAAAACCTGACAAGTATCCTAGAGGGCTGGGTGATTTGTATTTTAATGAGCTTAAGCACAGCTACCAGCCAAGAAATACACCCATTCAATACATGCTCTCCCAGGCAAGGGCCAGATCTGTTCTGCCAGAGCGTGTTTTACAAACACTCTGCACACTAATCAGAGCCCTTTGGTTCTATATGCATTTGTAAGACTGTGGAACAATGTTTCCTCTAATCTTTTCCATCCATGTGCAGAATAAATACTTTATGTGCACCGAGGCAAGTGCAAACGTGCACCACCAGTCCAAACAAAAAAACCTCACTGTGGGCATCCTGCTAATCAGCTGGCTAGCATTTAAAACTCTCCTGAGCAGCTGCACAGGCACACTGCTTACAGGGGACACTGCAGGGGAAGAAAAAGGCAGAGAAGGCCGTAAAGACACTGAATTTCTAAGATCTTCATGCCAAAGTCTGTGAACAGTAGCTGCTGTGATCACTGGAGTTTTACAGCAGTTGCTATGCCCTCATTAGGGAAACAACATTTTTATTCTTCTCCCTCCAGCACACTCATATGGGCAATACACAAATAGATGTTTACGGTACACTCATGTCACGTACTAGTCCTTTGGTAAAGGGCAACTGAAATTGCCTGCAGTCAAGACTAGAAAGTTTTTAAAACACATACGGTTTTTACGGCCTATATCTTCTCTCCATTCACTGTACTGCAGCAGTTAACAAGCAATGCACACATGATAATTGGGGCTTTTGATTTTTGGTTCAAATAGACATTTGTCAGCAAAAACCTTGACAGGATTATGGTTTGGATTTACTGGAAGATTAAACATAAATGCCTGATTGTCTTCACCCTGACCCAGATCTCTGCACTCTCAGCAGGCTGCTTCTGCAAGCGCCTGTCTCACACAAGGATTCAACATGCAGCTGCCAGAGAGGGGGCTTCGACACTGAGCTTTAAAGCAATGATTCTGCAGAGAAGTGGCGTCTTCCAGACCCTATTAAACGGCAAATAAATGCTTGGCTGTGATGAATAAAGATGAATCCACTGTAGCCTCACTTCATGGTATTTCAGCCAAGGTTTGGATTAATGAGTCTCTCTAGGTTCATTTTGAGTGTTAGAAGCGGATTATAATGGAAACATCTAATCAGGAGCCCACACCTATCTCCTCCATGCCCGCCTCATCCAGAGATGCAATGAACATTCTGGAAGCTTAGAAGAGGAATCAACTCTCATGTCACTTTCCAATGTGCAATCTCATGTGGATGGATTGCTGGATCAGCTGATTCATGTTGTCAATCCCAGGACAACAAGCTTTTCTCTGGGAGCATATCTGGGAATGACAACATCCAATGACTGATATTTACACCTTTGGCCAGAATGGGCAAAGCCAACTGCCTGTATTCCCACCGACTGAAGGCGCCTGAAATCTTCAGAGCAATACAGTCCATCTCTCTTTGGTGTAAATCATACTGACACCGTCAGTAAGAGGGTAATTAAAATCACAGTAACGTGAAGGCCTAGCAAGGAACTACAGTTAGAACTGGAGCTTTTGTAGATCCAAGGAGAATAATTCAGGACTGTTCTGAAATTGATTTCTGAGTTCCTAGGGAACTTCTTCCCAAGCCACCCATTTATGATGCCATGTTGGGAAAGCTGGCCTCTATCCAGGACATTTCCGCTAATAAGCACACAGGGTTACAACACATCCTTGTGGTGAGCACAGAACTGGTGGGGCTGAGCTGCATAAACACTGTTCATGGAAACACATCCATCATACTGAATCATACAGAGGGCTACTGGGAGCACCAGGGAGTGCAAAGGAAGTCCAGTTTCCCATAAGCTGATATTTATTTATTTTTATCAACAGCCAGCTCTCTCTTCCAGCCCTCCGCACAATCTTAAAAACAACAACCATCACCTGCCCTGCTGAGCCAGTTTTATTGTCTTCCATGGGGGTGAATGGCGTTTTCTTGACTTGTTGGCCAGGTAGGGTTTTACCTTTTCTAGGCGGATTCGATCGCCACATTCAGCCGGCAGCTCGTTTTCCATTAAAATCAAATCTTCACTGGTTACCTTCCACTGCTTACTGGCAAAGTGAACCACAGCAAAGAGCCTTCCGTACTGTCCAGTGGCAATCATCTCATTCACCTTTTGTACAACCTCTGTTAACAAGGGGTGAGTTAATGAGTAAATCAGGGCTAAGCCACAGTTAAAAACCCCAACCAAACAGCAGAAAAGACTAGCTGTTCAACACCAACAAATTTTCTACCTGCAACCCTCCCACAGGAGCCATTATTTCAGTAGCAACCCTACTTATGGTGGCAAGGACTGACTGAATAGTGGTGATATTTCATAAGCATGGACCTGATCTCCCTTCTTGAAAGACTGAAGTCCTGTCCACACTAGGAGTTTAGCAGTTGGACCAGCTGAACTCATACAATTCTTCATGTAGACATGGTTTACAGAGGTGCAGTTTATGATTGCTGAGGTCTGAAATGTCTGTGTAGACATCACCGGAATGCCCTATCCTGCAGATCCAAGGTGTTCCATATAAGGATGATAAGAGGTGGGTAACTGGGTAGTTGATGCAATTTATATTGACTACACGATTAGTTGATAAGGGCAGGTGCTCAGAAGGAGCTACCCTCGCTGCAGCTCTGCAGTTTAAATGTAGTAAGAGCTGGTCACACAGACAGCTCGGCTCCTACTACATTTAAGCTGCAGAGCTGCAGCGGGAGTAGCTCCTGGACCTGACATGAGCCGGGACTGAGCTGGGCTTGCTCAATCCTGGCTCGCGCTGAGTCCAGCAGCCCCTGTCCATGGGGAGTCCCAACTCCCCGCCTCCCCCTCACCCCACTGTTGTCTCTATCTGATAGAGGCAGCAGCACGGGGGTGGGGGGGAGAGGGCAACAAGGGTGGAGGGGATGCGAGTAGTCGACTTGACTACCCGATAAGTCTAGGCTTATTGGGTAGTTGACTAATCGACTACTCTTTTACATCCCTAGTTCCATAAGACAGTGCACTGCTCTGCCTTTGGTGCATCCTGCAGAGCATACAGAAGCCATCTCATAACTCCTGAAAACCTTACAAAAGTCACGAGGACTGAAGGAGGGCTCCAGTGTACTTTGTAATGGACACAGCACTCTGCAAATAGTGCTGGAACTGGGCTCCACCGCACTTGCAAAGCCTAAGCTTGAGATTCTGTCTATTTCACCGAGCAAGAAGAGACCCTTCATTAGCCCTATATGCTTCCCAGAGACGTTATCCATCCATATATCTGCACTGCTGCCTCCCTTAGCTGAGCACATTATCACAGTATCAGAAATTCTGTGCACAATGTTCCATACAAGCAAAGCACACCATTTTTTAAAGTCATAGCTCAGTCAAATCAAACTCTGTATTTATGAGAACACTCAAAGGCACTTCCTAATAAGGGCTATTACCCTGTAAAATTTTAACTTTCTACCTTCAGGCCTTTCAACCCTCAAGCTGTTCAGAAAAAGAGGATTTTTTTTTTATAACAAGGAAAGCATATTTCTTTCCCTCTTTCTGTGTGCTCAAAAATAGCTGACCCAATTTTACTCAAAATTTAAACAAAAATCCATTTCACAAAGAGATAAAGCATGGAATGTTTTATCCAAAAGGTGACACTTACAAGAAGTTAGGAGCAACTGAAAACAGGGGGTTAGAATGGAAACTATTAAGCCAATGCCGCTCCCACTATAATTAAACAATGAGCTTATATTATGATCAGAACACGCATATAGGAACAAACCATGTGGTCTAATATCTTTTGACTCACAGTTATTAATACTGAATGCTTCAGATACAAAAGTGTGATCCCCATCCCCTTTTCATTATGACCTCAAATATACTTTATATTATTGTGGGGAAATTTTCTCCTGGCTCAAAATGGCGAACAGTTTATTCAACTAGGGTCAATATCCTTATGCTCAACATTTTTCTAATCTATGTGCCTCCGGTTAACCTCCTAAATCCTTACTTAGGATCATAAATAAAGCAGGCTGATTTATAACAATGCAGTGCTAGCATCTCCCATTGAAGTCAATGGGATTTGTAGGCATTCTGGAAATTTGAAAATCATACCGCATATTCAAAAGCCTCACTTCAGGCCTCCGTATTTGAAAATTTAGACTATAATTTTATTTTGCTGAAATGAAGAATTCCACCGGAATTTCAACAATTTCCATCCCACCGTCAGCCTCAGCCTTGATCAGTCCACTCAAGAGATCCACTTCCTGGATACTAGTGCAAATAAGTAATTGTCACATCAACACCACCGTATACCGGAAACCAACTGACTGTTATACTTACCTACCTGCCTCCAAACTTCTATCCAAAACACATCACACGATTCATTGTCTATAGCTACGCCCTAAGATACAACCACATTTGCTCCAATCCCTCAGACAGAGACAAACACCTACAGGATCTATACCAAGTGTGCTTAAAACTGCAATACCCACCAGGGTGAAGAAACAGTGACAGAGCAAGATGGGTCCCCAGATGTCACCTACTACAAGACAGGCCCAAGGAAAGTAACAATGCCACCGGCCATTACTCGCAGCCCCCAGCTAAAGCCTCTCCAGGATATCATCAAAGCCTCTCCAGCATATCACAAGGATCCAGCCTGTCCTGGAAGATGACCCCTTACTCTCACAGATCCCTGGAGACAGGGCAATCCTCGCTAACAGACAGCCCCCTAATGCAAAGCAAATACTCACCATCAACTAAACATCACACCAGGAACCAATCCCTGAAACAAACCCCAGGGCCAACTCTGCTCCCACATCTACTGACATGACCCCACCATAGGGCCTAACCATATCAGCCACTCCATTAGGGGTTCATTCATCTGCACACCTACTCATGTGAAATATGCCATCGTGTGCCAACAATGCCCCTCAGCCATTTGTATTGGCCAAACGAACTCTCTCTGTGCACAAGAATAAATGGACCCAGGTGAGACATCGACAATGGTAACGTTAAAATGGGTAGGAGAGCACTTCAGTTTCGCTGGACACTCAGTAACAGACTTAAAAGTTGACATACTTCAGCAAAAACCCTTCAAAACCGGACATTAGCTGGCACTGCCGAGCGGGATTCATATGTGAACTTGACATCATCAGACTGAGTCTGAATAGATATAGGGAGTGGCTAGCTCCCTATAAAAAGTCATCTTCCCTCTTCTGGCATTCACACCTTCTCATCTACTGTTGGGAGTGGGCCACATCTACCCGACTAAATTTACTTCCAGAGCTCTAGTGCTCTGCATAGTAATATAACACACCTATCTTTGCATCTGACCACGTAAGTTTATGCCCAAATACATTTGTTAGTCTTTAAGGTGGCACACGACTCTTTGCTAAAACAGACTAACATGACTACCCCGATACCTGACATCAACCCATGCTGTCATTTTATCATTAACAGTCAGCTGAATTTTAGCAGTGCATGGAGTGATCTTATATAAAGTATCTGTGGCCATGTCCAAGCACAGTGAGGGAGGAAAAGACTGACATGTAGAACTCAAATGCTCTAACACAGGGGTGGGAAATAATTTTTGGTGTGGGGAGAGGTCACTCCAAGCTTTTGGAAAGTGGTCAAGGGCTGCACTTTTCTGTGGAGGAGGTGCAGGGTGTAGGATAGTGCAGAAGGGCGAACGGGGTAAGGGACTGGGGTGCAGAAGACCTTGTGAGATCTGAGAGGGAGTATGGGTGAAGGAGGAAGTTGTGATCTAGGGCAGGGGATTTGGTTGCAGGTCAGGCAGGGGATCTGGGTGCAGGAGAAGTTTCTGGCCTGGGGGAGGAGTATAGCAGGGGGTATAGGGTCTGGGAGGGAGTTGTGATCTGGGGTAGGGGAGTGCAGAGGGTTTGGATGGTGACCCAGGGGAGGGAGTCAGGGTGCAGGAGTGGCTGGGGTGCCAGAGGCAGGCTTTGGCTGGGAGGCACTTACCTAAGTGTCTCGTGGCCAGCAGCCCTACAGCACCCCCAAAGCAAGCTGGGCTCCCTGCCTGCTGCAACTCCAGACTGCATAAAATTGAAGGCTGCTCCCTCCATGTGGATCTCAGCTCTGGGAGGGGAAAAGGCTTGCGCTGCCTCTCCCTGTCACCCAGTCCCCCAGGCCAATCTCTCAGCTTCTGGCCAATAGGAGCCGAGAAATTGGCTGGGGTCAGTTCCTATTGGCCAGTTGTTTCCGGCCAATAGGAGCTGAGGATTGGGCTGGAGACGGGGTGATCACGAAGCCTTCCCCGCCCTCCAGAGAAGAGAAGCACAGAGCAGTCCTCTGCTTAAATAAGCGGCAGCTGTGTGCCTGAGGGTCCCGGCAGGGTGTCCGTGGGCTGGATCCAATGACTTGGAGGGCCGGATCCAGCCCATGAGAGGTATCTTGACCACCCCTGTTCCAACAGGTGTGAGTTGAAGTCAGAGCTGTAATATCATTTTGAGCATGCTCTGAATGGGCAAGCCAGCTGCTTTGTACAGAGGCCTCCTGGACATGTTGTAGGGAATGATACAAAACCATTAATATCTATGAGGTTATGAAGCATGGAAATTATAATGGCTCAAAGGCAGAGCCCTGTGCAAATCAGACACAGTGGAAGTTTTGATATGTTTTATCAAACAGGTTCAATATTTATTCCCCCAATACCTATTTTTTTTATCAAGTAGCCGATTATTCATGCAGTTATTTACTGATATTTGATCCACACATTGCTGAGTGAACTATAGATGTTAAATGTGGCATCCCATTAAGGTAACTGCCCCAGCAAATAACACAATAGCTCCTTTCTCTAATACATGTTGGGGGAACATGATTGAGACTAACAAGAACAAAACCCACCCGAAAATCAAAGACAAGCTGCCTTACATTCTTTCAAGTTGCCAATAATAGAACAGAAGTACAGATGCCTGGCTCTGCAGCTGGAGACTTTTACCTGCATGGTACTTTGCCTCTTCGATTGGATCAGGCAGTTTGACTTCAGGCCACGGGGGTGAGGACAATGATGTTTTTGCAATAATTCTGTCAAAAATTAAGCAGGAATCAACTATTACAAATACGTATTACCGGGAGACACAAAACATTAACAAGGACAAGAGTCAACAGTGCATACCCATAAAATTCCTACATGGCTAGAGACTGAAAAGCAGGGCAGCTCTGCCATCAGTGGAGCAGAGGCAAAACCTTAGGAGTTATGCTTCTCTTCTTGACACAGCTCACTCATCAGTTCTCAGGGCTTAATCCAAAGCCCAGTGAAGTCAATGGGAAACTTTCCAGTCAATAGGCTTTGGCTCAGCCCCTGGGTGAGCTAAGGAAGTTTGGGTTACTGTTGCTCCCCATTTCAGTGCTATCTGTGATGGTCAGAGGACATCTAAGTAAATGAAGCAAGAAAATCCTCTTCTTGAGGGCTTTTGATGCAGCAACTCCCCATCACCCATCTCCTTACATTCTTTGTTCAACTCCCATCCCGGCACCTTAGCAACTGCCCCAAGACCAAGTTAAAACCTGGCCCAGTGATGAAATACACTGGTGCGTTCTGACTATTAGGGAAGCAGTGGGCACTTTCAAAGATGTTGACATTTGCAGCCCATCTGAAGACTGTTTAACCACCTGCTGAAAATGCTTTATCTTGCATCAGAGCTAGTCTTGCAAATTAAAGGAAAGGTGCCATACTTAAAACAGAAACAGCTGCTGCCCTGATGCTCAATGCCATCAGCTAGACTACAAAGTTCAGAGAACCCCAGAGAACTGTGCTACAAAGGAGAGAAATGGCTCATTTGTCCCCCCCTCTATAAACCAGGGCTACTCAACCCGCGGCCCGTTTGTTTGCAGCCCGCGGTGTGGTCTGGGTTTATGCGGGGCTCAATACGTGGCCCGTGGGTGGGAACCAAAACAAAAAAGTAGTCGATATAATGGTCTTCTGTTGATATGCATTTTAAGTAGTTAAATTCCTGGACTGTCATTGGTCATTAAAAGTGCTGTCATATGGCTGGAAATCGGGTAACTATTGCATTTTATTAATATCAGCAGAACTGACTTAAATGGGGCCTGCGTGCTCTGTAGTCTTGCCTTAATCTTTGTATTCATGCCTGTCAGTGTGAAAATCTGTTTGCATATGTATTTGCATGCATATGCAACCACACTTAAGCTGAGGCCCTCAGCATGTGCTGTGAGTATCATTGTGGCCACCGGGGCTTCCAAAGTTGAGTAGCCCTGATATAAACAGTACAATTTTTTCTTTAATTTTTTAAAGCAACAAGCCACAATCAGCAAAAATGACCTTTAAGAATAAGCAATTTGAAACTGAGCTGGAGATTCACCGGTAGCTTTAAAATCTCCATAGGCCTTTGCTATACCAAGCTTTAATTTCGCACTAGGGTTCACACCCTGGCAGCTACGGCTGGGAGTGCGGGGGCACATAAAGGCCCAGTGACCATCAATGATTTTTACCACTGTGTTGACATGAGGCATTATCATTTCCCACTGCCATTGGCTTCAGTGGGAGCGGGGTCGGGCCTAAGCTGCTTAAACTGTGGGTGACTATCGGAAGCACTGTCCACACTAGAACTCTCCCCATTGCTGCACCAGTGTCAACAATGGTGGGGAGTGTTTCAGAAAACAAGCCAGCACTGATTCAGCCTTAGACGGAAAGGAAGGTCTAAGCTAAATCAGCCTCAGGGGATAGGGGATTAATCACTCATGCATGTTACTTGTCCCTCTCTAGGCAGACTATTTTTAAAAGCTCTTCTCTGCTAAATTGGTAGTTTAGTGAGGGCCTTGAGAACCACAGCTGGGCTCTCTATACAAGTTTATGAAGTTGGGTTTTTTTAAGACTTCCAGCTGCACATCTTGAATGCAGATACTGATGGCTGCTAACATCCCCCTTGGAAATTTCTGCATTATTACAACGTCTGAGCCGAGAGACTTTATTCAGCCCAAAAGCCTCTCTGTGAACAACATAAAAATGTCCTAACTGGGTCAGAACAATGGTCATCTAGCCCAACTTACTATTTTCTGACAGTAGCCAACACCAGATGCTTCAGGGGAAATTAACAGCGCAGGCAATCACTGAGTGATCCATCCCCTCTTGTCTATTGCCAGCTTCTAGCACTCAGAAGCTCGGGACCCCCACAGTCTGGGGTTGCATTTCTGACCATCGTGGCTAATAGACTGGACCTACCCACAAGGAGCTTATTTGATTCTTCTTTGAACCCCATTGCAATATGGGGCTTTACATCTCCTGGGCAATGAGTTCCACAGGCTGACTATGCATCGGGCGAAGTAGTACTTCCTTTGATTTGTTTTATACCTACTTCCTAATAATTTCATTGCATGACCTCTGGTTTTTGAGGTCTAAATAACTAAATAACACTTCCTTATTTACTTTCTCCATACCACTCATGGTTTTACAGATCTCTAGCATATCTTGTCCTTTTCCAAGCTGAAAAGTCCTACTCTTTTAAATCTTCTCTCATATGGAAGCTGTTCCATACCCTTAATTTTTGTTGCCCTTTTCTATGCCTTTTCCATTTTTAATATTTCCTTTTTGGTGGTCTGAACAAAACTGCATGCAGTATTCAAGGTGTGAGTGTACCATGGATTTATATAGTGGCATTCTGATATTGTCTGTCTCGTTATCCATTTCTTTCCTAATGGTTCCTAACATCAGCCTGTTTGATTGCTGCTGCACACTGAGTGAATGTTTTCAGAAAACTATTACAATTACTTCAAGATCTCTTTCTTGAGTGGTAACAGCTAAATTAAATCCCATTGTTTTGTATGCATGTTTGGGATTATGTTTTCCCATGTGCATCACTTTGCATTTATCAAAATTGAATTTCACCTGCCATTTTATTGCCCAGTTTTGTGAGATTTCTTTGTAACTGTTCAGTCTGCTTTGAACTAACTATCTTGAGTAAGTGCCACTGAGCCTGTTTGTTACTTCTCAAGTTGCTTTGAGATTTAGAGTAAACTGACTTGTGAGTATGTCTACACAGCAACTAGACACCCACGGCTGGCACACCACTGCTTCATATACTCTGCCACCTAGCTGCAGTTTGATTCGGGCTCAGGCTGCAGGGGAGTTTCACGGCAGCGTAGACTTCCTGGCCTGGATTCTCAGACCCTGTGTGGTGGGAGCATTCCAGAGCTCACACTCCATCCAGCCTGAGCTTGGAAGACTACACAGCAATGAAATAATCCTGCAGCCTAAGTCATGAAAGCCCGAGTTGGCAGGCCTGGGCCAGCCATGGGTTTCTCTTTCCTGTACAGACATACCCTGTGAGACAGTGTGTGTTCTCTGAATGACTGGATTTAACTGGATAACAGATCCAGCTCACTGACTATGGTTACCATTTTGGGGGAATGGAAAAGGGCTAGGAGTTTTAGTGAGCTGGCATCTACCCAGTTACATAGCTACACTTTGTTATTAGTTTTGTGCTTTACACAGATTTGTTTGGAATGGGGTCCAGCAAATTTTGTTCAGTATCCAGCTTCAATCCTCAACAAATTTGTCCTGTGTTTCTTATAGCTGTGCTCCAAATTCCTTTAACAAAGCTTGCTTCTGAAGTACCTCCTGACTGCACCAAAAGAAGGATCTCTTCATGCTAGACATTCTTTCCTGGGTTGCTCCTTGAGAATCCAGCTAACAGGAAGAATAAAGCATTTAACTTGGATGACATTGGGTACCATAGATTGACTTTCCCTAAGGGCACTCAACACTGACATCCACAATTCACAGAAACTATCCCCAGAGCTCATACTGTCTAAGCATTTGGCTGCCAATTTCAGTACTGAATAGGCCTTCCCAGGAGGCTGATTTATTTTCCACTTTTAGGAGTTGCTTACCTTACCTACTGGAATTGTCAAAATTGCTAATGCAGTGACAGCTCTAATTAAGTGAGTATCCTGGGGATGCTATGAGTGGCAGCAAATCCTCTGCTGCTGCCACAGCACTGATGAATGGAAGCTAGCAGGGATCTTTAAACCCACATCCATCAGTGTTTTCCTGTCAGCAATATGAGTGGATTCTCTCTGCTTTACTCCAGACTGTCACTCTGTGGGATTCTTTGTCCCAACATTGAAAAGAATCCCTTATTACCTGAAAAGCCCTATTCAGCTAATAGTATGTAAACTACATTGGCCAAAGAAGGAATGATAGTTAAGGAATTATCACTAATGAAAATGCTTATTTGCTTTAAACATCAGAGGTGAATAGCAATTAAAACTCTGCTCAAATATTCCGTGTGGAAGACAGTTTTAATTAGAAGATGAAAAAATGCACAGAAAATGCCTATATGCTATAAAATGGAAGTCAGACTAAATGATCAGAATGATCCCATCTGGCCTTATAATCCATGAAGTGTGATTTTAAATGGGAAAAAAATTACCTGAGTAAACTTTGCTGATGTTAGGAACCTTTTCTGATCTCTCATACAAGCTGGGACATATAGCAGGGGTTAGGGAAACAGCTAACACCTCTTCTCCATGACTTTCTACACATGCTTTTCTTTTGTTCCATGGAACAATAGAGGGAAAAACATGATTATTCTAATGGATAATGCTCCCCTCCAGCTGGGAAGTGCCTTATCCCCTGCCTCCACCCCAGACTTCGCCCCCATTCTACCCCTTTCTTCAAGCTCCCACCCCTGCCCTATTTCTTCCCTGCCTCCTCCCCCAAGCATGCCCCATCCCTCCCTCTCCATCTTGAAGCTTGCTGAACACTGTGAATCAGCTGTTCGTGGCACTCCAGAAGCACTGGGACAGCGGGATGGTAGGTGGAGCTTTTAACAGGTGAGAGGTGCAAGGGGTGGCGTTTGACTGCTGATGGGTGCTCAGCATCCACTAAAAAGTTTTCCCTGTGGGTGGTCCATCCCCAGAGGACTCAGAGAGTTGGGGCCTATGCCTTGCATACTAACAATGCTTTTCACCCAGAGATCGCAAAGAGCTTTACCACTATATTCACTTTGCAGAAGGTGAAACTCGCATACAGAAATTGTGTGATCTACACAAAATCATACTGTGGCAGTGGGAACAGAACCCAAGTCCCATTCGTGCTCCTCCCAGCAGCATTGTTTTGCGCTATGCAAGCCCCCTTCTGGAGCAGAAAGCTTACCTTCTCCTGCTAATACTCTTAACATTAAGGAATAGCTGCCATCAAGAATGATTCTGTATATTCCAGTGTCTAAGGATATCCTAACAGTGGCAGGATGCTTTAATTTAAAAAGACATATCACTAAAATCCCCCTTACCTATTAAAATAGTTATTCCTTATTAGGTAAAAAACAATTACACCGCAAAGGCATTTGCAGAAAAATAGTCTTTGATTCGGTATCATCTTCTCTTTTGAATAGTTAATGGATCTCGGATGGGATAGCCAGAAAGCCTTGGCTTCTGAAACTTCAAAAAGCCAGAACCCTATGACTACAATAAAACTATCCCTGACATAAACAGGGACCTACTTCCCTGCAGTAGTTTCCATAGCTAGCAGATTACAGTGATGTGCAGATTACACCAGGTATTTTCAAATTCATGGGAAATTCTATAGACTGGTAAATCAAGGCAAAATGAATATTTGGGGAGTTAGGATCAATCTATGTGGCAATGTTCACTTGCTCTAATTAAAGTGCTTTCATTTAATAGTAACACACAGCAAATATTTTCAAAAAATTCTCAAGAACCAGGCCTTTTTGGGCTGGCTCCATGGCTTAATGACAGTGCCATATTCTATGATGTGATGAGCTTTCATGGGCCAGACCCACAAGACCAGACTAACACAGCTTCATCTCTATTAATATTCTATGATGCAGGCACAGAGTAAAAACCCCTCTTTCACTGATGGGATGGGATGGGATGGGAGTGCTACCTTTTGTTGTTAGAACTGGAGAAATCAAAGACAGAAAATAATTAGTAGGTCATCTGTTCCAGGACCCAGCAGAGTCATTTTCTATCTCTTTAGTGACCCCTTCTGGCTAAAGCAAGGAATGGCACTGACTGAAACTACCCTGCTGTGCTCAGGGTTACCTCTATACTGGGTCACTGGAAGGGAGGGGAAGACAATAATAGGGAGGAAGGAAGGAAGGGTTAGTATTTCAGAGGAAAGCAGAGCAACATATTGACATTACCCTTGTTGTAGTGAAGTGCTTTGAGATCTCTGGCTGAGAACTGTAGACCACAACAGAGATGCTAAAAAGAAGAGAGAAAGAGAATTAAAAACAAGCAATAATACTTATCAGGTAATGTAATGAAGAATATGAGCTGTGTCAATTTCAGCATTGCTGGGAAAAGCACCAACGTGCTGGCAACAGAAACAAGATACAGTGCATAATACATCAAGAACTCCTCCATAAGACACAATATCCCAATGGAGCGGAAGAAGCCAAGATCACTCTTAGATGGCGAACACAGCCTATTACAGTAAGTGTCAGCTATAAGATTCCAAATGTGGGTTGCAACAGTTTGTTGTATATTGTTGTATTTGTGCATAACATCTCTTCTGTTACCAAGACAGTGGAATTTGCAGGGGTCTGTACAAAGATTTATTACATCCTTCTGTGCTGAACTATTACTTTAATAGATATGGTTAGGTATATCCTTCCCTGCCTAGAAGCCTGGCGTTGCCCGGGTCTGGCAGTGGGGGCTACATGGCCTGCCATCCAGCTTCTCCCTGGGCCGGGGAGTGTGCGTGTGGGAAGGTAGGGGAGCTGTGCAGGTCCCCCACTAACTTCTTCTTGGGGCTGGGGCTGGATGGGGAGTGTGAGGGCTGCGCAGGCCACTGCCAGCTTCTCCCCAAGGCAGTGGGAACTACACCACCTGCCCACCAGCTTCTCCCTAGGGCCAGCCCGGTAGTGCAGCCTGCCCACTGGCTGCTCCCCAGGGCCAACCCAGAGAGATGGGAGCCACACAGGACAGTGGGCAGCTGCACCATGAGGGCAGCCTGCAGCAGCGGAGGCTGTGCTGCCAGTCAGCAGCTGCTCGCTGAAGCTGTGGTGCTTACTGCCCCCCGTGATCATTCATGAGTATTACTGTCCCCACTATCACACTCTCCCTTTTCATTTGATACGAAACAGTCACATTCCAGGCATAGCCCACTGTCCTGGCACAACCAAACCCTGATCTTGCTTTTAGTTTTGATAAGAAGCAGCTTCATACCAAATGTGGTGGTCCCTTGCTCTTACCATTTAGGAAGAGTACTCCAAGTACTGACTCTCTACTCACAGGCAAAGAGGCTGAAGAACAGCAATAATTGGAGAGATTATAAAACAACAGAAAATTTGAATAGGAAGATGGTTTCAAATGGCTAAATCAGGGCTCTCTAGTTACAACTAACTCTCTAGAAAACAAGCAACTGAAATAGCAAAGGAGGAATCATAGAATACTAGGACTAGAAGGGACCTCGAGAGGTCATCGAGTCCAGTCCCCTGTCCCTATGGCAGGACCAAATACTGTCTAGACCATCCCTGATAGTAGGTTAGATAAATGGCTCTTAAATATCTCCAGAGATGGGGATTCCACAACCTCCCTGGGCAATTTATTCCAGTGTTTTGACTATGCTGACAGTTAGGAACTTTTTCCTAATGTCCAACCTAAACCTCCCTTGCTGCA
>CM057848.1:109790945-109800994 GCA_030068395.1 Apalone spinifera
ATTTGGTCCTGCAGCTCTCCCTCTGCAGCGCCCCAGACTTGGGTGCATCCCAGCACTTCCATATTATAACAATATGTGCTTGCCGCCCAGAAGGGTGTAGACAGGAGCTGCAGGTATCAGCCCTGATATTACAGTTGCTCAGCACAGTCCATTATAAAATCTGGTTATTTTATTTAAAGTAGACAATTTTTTTATGTTGTAAACTTTTAAATGTGTGACATTGCGACTTAAATAGTTTTCTTTCAGCATAGTTTTGTGTGCTTGCTTTGTCAGCATGTAAATATATGTATGTTAAATACAGGCCATCATTGCTATAAGTCCAAGATATGTTCCAAAAGACTTGGACTTATAGCGAAAAAGCTTAAAGCGGGGATTTTTTTTTCCCTGCCGCTGACTTCCATTTGCGCAAATTGGTGTGTGGTTTTGGTTTGGTTTTGTATGATTTGAGTGGGGAATGGGAGGACTTATAACGCATCAATTCCTACAAGCGTAAATTACATTAGTGCGGAACGGAACTTTTTCTCTCATGATCCAGTTGAAGAAAACTGTTGGTGCTCAGGACCCAACATAATTTTATTAGAGTGTGGGTTCCGCAGTGGGGCTGATGAGGGCTTTGGGGTGTAGGAGGAGGCTCCAGCTATGGAGGGGCACAGTCAGGGCTGGGGTAGGAGGGACTTTCCTTGAATGGCTCCTGCTCAGCAGTGCAGCAGGGATGGTAAGACAGTTTCCTGCCTCTCTTAGCACCGCAGACCATGCGGAGCCACAGAAGCAGCCAGCAGCGGGTTCCCAGCCAATGGGAGTGTGGAGCTAGTGCTCAGGGCAGGTTTAGTGCAGGAGCCCTATGAGCTGTCCACTCACCACCACCACCACCTAGAGCCGAGCCTATTGCCAGCTGCTTCTGTGGCACAGCAAAGTCTACAGTGCCAGGACAGGCAGGTAGCTGCTTTAGCACATACACCCACCCCGGTCACCTGATCCCCCTGCAGCAATGAGACCCAGTGCCTGACATTCCACGACCCATGGTTTGAAAACCGCTGCCTTAGAGCAGTGTAACTTATTTTCCTTCTCTTACGAGAATAAATGGTGCTAGTACAAGGCATCTTTATATTGCTCTGTCTGAACTAGAAGGGCTGTGCTGATTTAACTATAGTGATGTAGGTAATGTGGTTAGTGTGTTTACACAAATCCATACTAACTCACTGCACTCCTCTTGCAAGACAAGAGGGGAGCAGGAAGGGAGTGTGTCTCTGAGAGTGACTGAGGCCTATTTACACTTAAGTTTTGCTGGTGTAATTATGTTTGTAGGAATTGGAGGGAGGGGGAAATTACCCCTTAACTGACATAGCTATGCTGGCAAAAGCCTTAGGGCTGGTCTATATTAGGAATTTACATCTCTATAACTAAGTCTCTCAGGGGTGTGAAAAATCCACAGTGGCATTTTAATAGTAGTCGCAAGCCTGGCCTAAACTAAAAAATCAGGTTTGCTTAACTACATTGCAGGAGTGTGAGAAATCAGTGGAAAAATTCTTCAGTTGATCTCTATGGAATAAGGATTACCAATGTTAACAGGAGAACTCTTGTCAGCATAAGGGATGTCTACACTTAAGTACGATAGCAATGCAGCTGCAGTGCTTCACATGTATAGCTATACTGACAGATTCTTTGTAGTGTAGACAAGGCCAGAGGCTCATTGCCCTCTGGGGCAATACCCTAATGCCTAAAGACACAATTTAGCCTTCATTCTGTACGCCCATGACTACACTACTACAGAAAGTCGACCTAAGATATGCAAGTCCAGCTATGTGAATAAAATAGCTGGAGTCGATGTACTTTAGGTTGAATTTCTGTGCAGGGTTAATGAGAGAAACTTGCCTTACTCTTCTCATCCAGGGTAGAATACAGATCTGGACTACAGCGCGATCTGCAGTCGATTTAGTGGGTCTTTACTAGACCCACTAAATCAACTTCAATGGCTTGATCTCAGAGCATGGATCCCTGCTGTGATATAGATGCAGCCTGAGTTTTCTAAAGCTTGCTTGCCAGTCGTCCCACTCAATCCCACACATTTTCAATTCCAAATTAGGGCTACACATAGGTTACTGTACTGATTTGTACTGACATAGTCAAATGGTTACAATCCCACAAGTGTTGAGGCTGTAATACTGGTATTAAGGTGGATGTATTGGTATAGCTTACTTCTGGAAAAATGCTTATATAAACCAATATCACTAAAGTAGTGCTAAAACTGTGTCTAGACAAGTCCTATATTTTATTTTTTTTTGTTGAGATCTCTTTCTCTGCTCCTGCAAGAGCCCCCTCCCTCCCATTCTTCTGCCTCTGATACAGAAGCAGCAGGGTGGAGAGGGGCAGAGAGAACCAGTACTTGCAGGGAAGCACCGGGGAGAGACCTTACATGTAACTGTGAAGGTTAACTGATGAAATCAATCCATGAGATGCCAGAGCAGCCTCTATTGCATGGAGCTTGCTCTCCCTTTCTCCCCGCAAACAGGGGCTGCTGCTGCCCCCAGAGATGGCAGGGGGCTCCCTGGGAGTGGGGTTTGGAGCCAGAAGCGCACTGGCTGCTAGGCCCACCACTGGAGGGGAGTATTTTAGTAACCGTGTAACTGCTAAGAATTGTTATGGTTACATGATTACTAAAATAACCGATTTCTAACATCCCTAGTCGCAGATTGTTCTGGGTACATGTCGCCAACCTCTCACAATGCACTTATCTCCTCCCTACCGCCTTGCTTGAAAGCAAAGGCAAACAATTGTTTTGTGCCTTTTTTTCCTGGCTATCCGTGCAGATACCATAGCATGCCAAGCATTGACCACAGTCAGCTGCAAACTGCTGTGGGAAATATTGCAAACACCTCGTGTGTTATGCATGGTTTGTCTAGAGCCTACCCAGGAGCCACTTGTGCAAGAACGTGAGGAGGCCACGCACACAGATGTGCAGAGACACACTGAATGGAGCAATTGGCATATGCTGGGGGCAATTGGGCATATTGACCCAATGGAATGCCGAAATTGGGGGGGGGCGGGGGCGTGAAAAAATTCCAGAGGGAGCATGAGGTGACCCAGACAGACACACACCCATCAATCCCACCCCAAGTTTTGCTGCTATTTTTTTGGGGGGGGGGTGAGGCTTTCTCATAAATCAAAAAGGGGGCATGATGCAGAAAAGTTTGGGAACCACTGAGCTAAGGGGTGATGACAGAACAGTGGTTGCAAAACTTTTGCATGTGTAAGGTCACCTTTATGGAACTTTGTGAATTGCTTTTCTCTGCCCTGGAGTACAGCAATACCACTCTGACAGTGGAGAAGCTAGTGGTCATAGCCCTGTGGAAGCTCGCACATGCCAGACTGCTACCGGTCAATCAGGAATCAATTTGAAGTGGGTAAATCTACAGTGCAGGCTGCTGTGATCCAAGTAGCAAGGATAATCATTACCCTTCTGCTAGGAAAGACAGTGACTCTGGGGAGAGTGCAGGACATATTGGATAGCTTTGCCGCAATGGCGTTTTCTAACTGTGGTGCGGCGATAGCTGGAACACATATCCCTATCTTGGCACCACAGCACCTGGCCAAAAAGTACATCAACCGCAAGGGGTGCTTCTCCATGGTGTTGCAGGTACTGGTGGATCGCAAGGGCCATTTAACCAACATCAGCATAGAATGTTGGGAAAGGTGCATGACACATGCATCTTTGAGAATGCTGGTCTCTCCAGAAAACTGCAAGTGGGAACTTCTTTAGCAGATCAGAACATTACCATTAGAGACGTTGAAATGCCAGTAGTCATCCTTGGAGACTCTGCCTACCCCTTGCTCCTATGGCTCATGAAGCCGTACACAGGCATCTGGACAGCAGTAAGAGGCAATTCATCCATAGGCAGAGCAACTGTGGAATGGTGGTAGAATTTACCTTTGGCCATTTAAAAGAAAGCTGGCAAAGTTTGTTGACTAGGTTAGAGCTCATTGAAGGCAGTATTCCCATTGTTGTTGCTACTTACTGTGTGCTGCGTAATATCTGTGAAAGTAAGGTGGGAAAGTTTCTGATGGGGTGGAGTTGGGGGGGCCAAGGCAGATCGCTTGGCAGCCAACTATGAGCAGCTACACACCAGGACCATGAGGAGAGCACATTGAAGTGGTGCATCAGAGAACCTTTGAAAACCAGTTTCATGAATGATCAGACAATGATGTTTCAGACGGGTAGCCGAGTTAGTCTGGAACTGGAAAAACTTAAAAATAACAAATAGTCTAGCAGCACCTTAGAGTCAACAATACATATAGATGGTATCATGAGCCTTTGTGGGTACAACCCACTTCCTCCGAGAATTGAATTAAAAGTTTCCTGGGCCTTCTCCGCTCTCCCCCATTCTAAGATGGCTGGGAGAGGAGGATATGGAACTTGGTGAGGAAGGCAGATGGTGTATCAGTTGATGCGGGGGGGTCTTTATGCTCCAGCTGCTTTTCCTCCACCTCTACCAGGTGCCTCATCAGCTGTTTGCTTCCCCATGAACCTGAATATCTCAACCCACATTTTATGGTTGTGTTCCCTGTGTGCTTTTCTGTCCTGTTCTGTGTGGATGACCTCTAACAGTTTGCTTCCATGCATTCGGTTGTGCCTGTCAGTGCAGGAGGATTGCATGAGCTCGTGAAACATTTTGTCCTGTGTACATTTTTTTCACCTTCTAATCTGCGAAGGACTAATTGCTGGAGGAGGATGGGTGGGTAGCAGACTGATGGTTCCAGCTACATTAGGGCACTGGGGAAAGGGGGGAACCCAGGGTAGATTTTAGAGAAGATGCATTGTGAAAAACAGAACGTTAACTCTTTTACAGTGAATGAAGTATTGTGTAGTACAAAGGACGTGCGCTGTGTATATGGTCAAATTTTGCATTTTAATATGCGTGCCTATCTATAAGGTATAACAGGTGACAGAGTGCTGGGCAAGTGAACTTGTTTTGCTGGCAGGCATGGTAAGCAACACATTAGCAGGGCTCTTTTGCTTCCAGTTTGAAAATGGAGATTGTTATTCATGCATTTGCATTTGCAAACGGATGGCCATGTCTGCCAAGGCCATCTTGCTCCCACACAGCTTGCGTGCAGATTGCACCCTTCCATGCCGCATTAACCTAAATGGGTGGGTGCAGCAGTTTGGGGCTGGAGGAGCTCCCATGTGAAGAGTCAGCGCATGGTCAGCCCCCCTCCCACACGTGTGTCTGTTCTCCGGGATGATCCCTTTGAGTCCAGCGCAGAAGGGGCAGCAAAGCTGGAATCATGATTTGTTGGGGATGAGCAGACAGAGGTGAATTGCTTCAGTGAGATCAATTATAGAATTTCCCCCCATTTCACCCAAGTTGCCATGTGCTATATCAGTCTTCACCGAATCAATGAGCATGACAGAGAACAGATGCTGTATGAAAGTGGCTAGAAGCCGGGACCTTATGCTGCCCTGCTTTGTGCTGCAATGATGCCAGACCACTTACTGCTGGCTTAGTGTGGGAAGGTGTCCTACCGTGGAGGATGAAATAAGGCAGCCTTACCCAGAAAACTTGTGAGAAGGATTTCAGAGCACCTTGATGAGAGCTTTGTACAGATGTGCAGGGAGGATTCCTGCTCCGTCTCCAGACATGGTAACAAATTTTTCCAGGGAGTCCTCGCTGTGTAGGCAGACTGGCTGCCACTGTATCCCAATTGCTCAGCACAGATCAAAGATTAAACCCAATTGCATTTAGCCACTGTCGCGTGATTACAAGTTTGAACTCACCAAAGGTGCCCTCCCCATCATCAGGGCCTGGCAACCCTAGGTCCTGGGAAGGGATTGGCTCCAAAGTTATGAAAAGGTCCTGGCTGTTGGTGAGATCAGATCCTTCTCTTGCCTGCTGAGTATTCTCCTCCTCCTCTTCCTCGTCTACATTGTTACCTGAGGCTGCCTGAAAAGTTGCTTGAGAAGAGTCCACAGACTGTTTTGGGATAATGGCTGGGTTCCCCTCCCCCAGAATCCCAGATAGCTGCTCATGGAAGTGGCATGTCGGAGGCTCTAACTTGGAGTGACCATTGCCTCCTTTGTCTTCTGGTACATTTGCCTGAGCTCTTTTATTTTCATGCAGCACTGCTGGGTGTCCCTGCTGTATCCTTTTCCCACCATGCCCTGTACGATTTTGGCATAGATATTGGTATTCATCACTCCACACAGCAGTCAGACCCAGGATCTCCTGCATGCTCCATGCTGGAGCTCATTTGCGACCCTGGGCATTCAGGGTCATGTGTGCTGCTGGGCTCGCCATGCTGCCAAACAAGAAATTAAATTCAAAAGTTCCCCAGGCTTTTTCTGTGTGCCTGGGAGTGCAGTAGAATTGAAAGTGCTGGCCAGAGCAGTCATGTTGGCATGGGCGTCCGGTGGCTTAAGCGGGGGAAGGCTTTGCTTTCCCAAACTGCCAGCCTGGCCCCGCCCACACTCTGCCCTGAGACTACCTGCTGTAGGCATGCTGGGGGTGGAGTGTTGCTGCCCCCAGCACCCACCCTCCCTGTGCTCCAAGAGGCTAAGGCCATGCATCCGCCTTCTCCCTCCTCACTGCTCTGGGGGCGATGGAGGCTCGGGCTGGCTCAGGCTGCGTGACCTCTTTTCTCCCCACTGCTCCAGGGAGGCTGGGGTGCGCACATGTGCTCTTCCCCTCCCCATGGTGGGCGTGGGAGGGGGCACATGCACGCTTGGCCTCTCCGTGGTAGGGGCAGGGCCTCAGTGGAAGGGGCGGGGCTGTAGGTGGGGTTGGGGGCCTGCTGCCCCCAGCCCCGGCTGCACTGACCACCCATGCACATTGGGGCACTGTGAGACACCTCCCAGAATCCAAGAATGTTGAATTGAGCAGCACTGTGTTTGCACTGGGGATGTAAACAGATAACCTGTTAAACGGTTACCCACAAGCATCATCCTTAATGACCCTAGGATGCTCTTTTAGTGTGTTAATGTATGAATTAGTATTATCTACTTGCAAACCTCTGTAGTGCCTCTGTGTGTGTTTTCCAGGGCCTGGAGAGAAAGCATCTTCCTGAAAGAACTCCAGCGCAAAGGGGTCTGCTTGCTCAAACTGCAGGTAGCCAGTCAAAGAACTGGGCTCTATGGACGACTGCTTGTAACGTTTCAGCCTAGAAAATACAATCCAGATGCAGAGCTGCCCTGTAACAGCTTTGGGCCTGGTACGTAACATTTCCATTGATAAGGCAAGGAGTTCCACAGGTTGACAGTGCACTCTGTGGGGGGGAAAAAATACTTCCTCTTGTTTGCTTTAAACCTGCTGCCTATTAATTTCATTGGATGCCCCCTAGTTTTTGTGTTATGAGAAGGAGTAAATAACACTTCCTTATTAACTTTCCCATACCAGTCATGATTTTATAGACCTCTATTAGATCCTCCCTTAATTGTCTCTTTTCCAAGTGGAAAAGTCCCAGTGTTATTAATCTCTCCTCATATGGCAGCTCTTCCGTAGCCCTCATCATTTTTGTTGAGTTTTAAGCATGCTCCCCCTGCTTCTTGGAGAGTTCAGGGAGGTGTCCCCCCGTTGTCCCAGTAGGGTGGCGTAGCTGTGCTGTCCTTGTTGCATGGCTGTACCTCCATGGCATGGTCTACTCCAGAGGCAGCAGATCTAGTGACTTAAACTGGTGTCATGGGAGCACAGATGTTTTTCTGATCACAACCCTGCTTTTTTAGTGTTATTTTAAAGATGGACATTAGGGTTTCGTTTAATTTTTTATCTTTAGTAGCCTGACTCCAACCCTCAGAAGGACTTCTGAAATTAAAATGACTTGGTAAAAATCTGTGTCTTGCCATGAGGGCAAAAAAATGGCATATATCAATACTGATCAAAAAGGAATGACACTGTTGTGGTAAATTATAAGTACAGAATCATTTAAAAGTAGGATTTAATTGGTATTATTAACTAGAACTTCTTGGAGCTCGTGATTCAAAAATAAAATTTTAGATGGACTTCAGATAGCAGTTGCAGCTGAATAGTTTTCTTGGCAAATGTCCCTCTCGTTAAACCGCCATTTCATAATTAAGCCGAGTAGTTTGATCAGCAGAGGCACATCTCTAAGTTAAAATGAAAAATGAATGGCTATTTCATCTGAATGTCAGATCTCACTTATTCGTTTCTCAGCCCTAACAACTGACATACACCAGAGCTGTAATTTGGAACGAACACGATGTCATGTCCTTTCAGTCATTGTGAAGATTGAAGTTCAGAGAAACACGTTACTTTCCCTTCCCTCTCCCCCCGCTAGTCTTATAACTGCACATCAATTCCCTGAGTGCTGTCTCCGGGAGAGCACTTTTTTGCTCTTCTACAGCACAGCATGAATTGAAGTTCAGTGCAGTTGGTTGGGGAATTGCTAGTGCCTGCACACTTCTCACTGTGCAAGGCAGAATCCATAACGAATCAATATGTTAGGAGAGGGAATGAAAGAGGAGGTGAAAGGCAAGAGGAAAGGGAAGGGGTATGTGGCTGGTTGGTTGCACTAAGGAGCATCTTTCTGTCGTCTAAGAGAAAGAGAGGACAAAAGCTGATTTCAATGAGCTGTGCTGATTTACGGTAGCTGGGGACAGACTCACCGTCTCCTCAGAAGGGCCTCTCTTACGATCTCATCTTTGTTGACATGTGAACAGCATGTGGCCTGTTGTGCACTGAGGTTTGTTCTCTCCTATGGCTTGTTTTTGCAGGTGACATTGTGGGTCTTTATGAATCTGCTGGTCAGGGTGATCCACTTTCCACAGGAATTGTGACCCACATAACCCCCAAATTGGTTACCGTTGCCTTTGAGGAGTCTCGAGATGGCCTGTTGAGCTTGGACCAAGATAATTCTTACCGCCTGCTGAAGCTAGCCAATGATGTTACCTACAAGAGGCTGAAAAAGTAAGCTGCTGCCTACTTTCCATGTCACTCACCCCCTCAGACAACTCCCCTGGCTCCTCATTCAGTTCAGGATCCAGTTCAAAACTGCTTTGCTTTTTTAGGAAACGCCCCAGGCATTTGCCTTATTTTACCTCACTGATTTGATTCCTCTCTCTTCCCGTATTGCCACATGCCCTCACAATCCTTCTGTACTGTCTTGCCCCGGGATGGGCAGTAAAATGGTGGTGGTTTTCCAGGGTTAGCCCCTGGTGGGCTGCCATTGCTATATTTACTCGAGCCTCTGCAGGTATGGGCAATTGCAGCTCCCCATTGGCTGCGGATTGCCATTCCTGATCAATGGGAGCTGCGGGAAGCGGCACAGACTGAGACACTGCTTTCCATAGCTCCTATTGAGTGAGAATGGTGATCGCACCCAACGGAAGCTTCAATCTTCTGTACCTGTGGAGGCTCAGGTAAATATAGCAGTGGCGGCCCACCAGCGGCTAACCCTGGGGAACTGGATCCAGCCTGTGGACCAGTATTTGCCCGCCCCAGTCTTGCCTTTACTAACAGGAGAGCTTCTCTGCTGCAGCTTCCCTGCAGCCTCCTTCCACTTGGTTATCTTTCCATCTTGTTTTTAGATCTCCTCTGAAAACCTGTCCTTTTCTTCTCCATTTACCATATAACTTTCTTTATCTGTCGTTGTATAACTCTGTGATTAGATTTATCTCTATGAAACATTTTTGGATGCAGTTTCTGTGAGACACACTGTGCAAAATAATTCTGGGGTACACCTTGTGAGGTACTACTTCAGTGAGTGCCACCGAGGTCTTAGTTGCACAGTTTGCATTGTTCAAGGAACTTGTATGTGTAACACTCCAGCCACTGAAATTGTTCCCAGTTAGTATTAGGAGCTCTGATATCTGCTTACACTATAACTTGTGACATTTTTAGAGTGTGAAGTTTATTCACATGCCAAATCTCAGTGTGGCTAGTGGGAGGCGCAAATATCCAAGAAGACAGTTTCCAGCTTGAAAACCAAACTGATTAACTGATTCAAATGTGAACGTTTTGACTTGGGTTAGTGTTGGGATTGTTAGGCACTAAGGCTACGTCTAGACTGGCATGATTTTCCGGAAATGCTTTTAACGGAAA
>CM057848.1:109801094-109864155 GCA_030068395.1 Apalone spinifera
TGTTAACATTAAGTTTTTCTATTTGTTCCAAAACCTCCTCTAATGACACCTCATAATAACTATGCTGTCCCTGTTTCCCCTTCTTCTTCTATACACAGGCTGAGGTCCTGTTTGTTTGTCCTTCATTCCATACTTCCTTGCGCAGTTATGTTTTCTTTCATCTTGAGTACTTAGATTGTTTGTATATGAGCATCACACATGAGCCAACATTTTCCCCTCTCACACAGACTCTCATTCATGCTTTTTAACTGTACCTCGGAGTAGATTTTCCATGCAATACACTGGGAATGAAGAATAGCATTAATCTGAATCATGCAGCTACATATCCCAAGTATTGTGCTTAAACAGAAGCACATCCCAGTGCCTTCGCCTTAGACTTTTGGTTATTCAAAGCCTCGGTGTATCAGATTTTTATATTGAATAAATACATGAATTTCATCCTGGTTCGAATGTGTCATTAACTTTGCATTTCCTGCATTTTGGCCAAACCACCTCATGCGGTTTTAAAAAAATTATCTATGAATGGCCCAGATGTGCAGTAGAGACTGTGCAGATTTTTTTTTTCAATCCCAGTTATTGAGTACAGGTTGCAACTCTAAAATCTGGGATTATCTGGTCTGGCAACAAACGTGGTCCAGCATGACCATGCATGTTTCAGGATCAGAGAGCCCTGGCTTGCTGCAGGGTGGTGGAGGCCTGGGAGCTGGCGTGCGGCCCATTTGGGCTTCAAGGGGGAAACTAGAGTTGCACGGCTCATCTGGGCTGTGAGGGGGGGCAGGAAGCAGGCGCGCCGCTCATCTGGGTTGGGGAGGGGCTGTGAGCTGGTGCATGGCTCAGCAGGGCTATGAAGGAGCCATGAGCTGGCGCAAGGTTCAGTTGGACTGCAAGGGGGTAGGCAGGGAGCTGATGCACAGCTCAGCTGGGCTGGGAAGGGGCCATGAGCTAGCACATGTCTCAGCTGGACTGTGGGCGGAGCCAGGAAGCCAACCAATGTGTGTGTGGGAGGGATGGAGAAGCGAGCTGAAATGACTTCCCCCGGTCCGGAAAAATCCCTTGTCTGGGACCAGTCAGGTCCCGAGGGTGCCGGACCAGGGAGGTCCAACCTATATATTAATAATATATAAATTTAGCTGCCTTCATCAGCCAAGTTGTAATATGACAGCTGGGACATATCACTTTAACAGGGTGAGGAACCTTTTTTGAGTCACAAAAAAATCAGTCAGGGGCTGCACACAAGAAAGAAGCAAAAAACAAACAAACAAAAAACCCCAAGCCCTCAAAACTCTCACTGACGTGACCCCCCAGTTGAGAAGTAGAAAGACACTCCCCACATTCCCTTCCCACACCAGAGCCTAGGGTGGACCTAGCCTAGTAGATTTTATGTGCTCTAACCCCGGGGTGGGGCAGCAAGGGGACTGGAGCACCAGCGTGGGCTCACCAATGCTGAGGGACCCTGAGCCTTGATGGCTGGATCCAGGCAAGCTGGGGGGCCACATCTGGCCCACGAGCTTTAGGTTTCCCACCCCTGCTTTAAAACACCCAACCACAGTGACAGGCAAAGAATGTCTTCCATTTATATCTCCACTATGCACGCTTCCTGCACTGAGCTGGCTTTGGGTAATAATGATCTTACTTTCTATAGCGCTGGTGATATGCATCCTTCACTCCCATTGACATGAAAAGTTAAGGGTGCTTGGCACCTGACTGGGTCAGCCCAAAAATCATTTAGGCCTGAAAAAGAGGACTCCAGCAGCAGTGTTTTCTAACAGTGTTTTGGGGCATTAGTTCAGGAGCAGCTTGGTGAAGAGCTCCTCCTACTGAATCCTGGATCCTACTTCCTTATATCGAGAGCCTGCAGACTGTGCAATGACTCCCAGCGGAGGTGCACAGTCACAGTCTTTATTTTGTGGGTATCACTCATGGCCTGTGTCTGTAGAGCTCTGCGAAGAATGCCAAGCATACGTCTTAATTTATTTATTTTGCCTAAGCAGGAAAAACAAATCTTTTCCAGTCTTAAAAAAGACACGGCTCCCCCGCGGAGACATTTCCAGTCTAGTTTATCAGTGACCGTGGAAGGAGACTAGACATTATCTTTAGAGAGGAGGAGGAGGAGCAGCAGCGCAGAGCAAGGCTGACTATGCAAGTGACACTCACCATTGAGGCTGAGCTCGGTAACGTGCCATCTAGGCTTAAACCAGTGTGGAGGAGGAAAGGATGACAGGAGGCAATCAGGCGGAAATGAACAAACAAGTGCTCTGCTCTGTGGGTCTGATCCAAAGCTCGTTGCAGTCACTGGAAAGACTCACATCAGTTTCATTAGGCTTTGACTCAGGCCCAGAGAGCAAGTGAAGCTGGAAGGCAGCTGGAAGGCAAAGTGCAGTATACAAGACTTGCTCCTCTAACTTTAGAATTCTCTCTCTTTTTCATGGGGAGAGAAAGCCCAGAACTTTGTAGACTTAAGTATAACAACGACAAGATCCCTGTCTTGTCTTCTCTGATCACTAGATCATCAGGCCCCATGGAGTTTCCCATGCATTTTAGCTTAGATATGGATAAGAGTCTTCAAACAGCAAAGGAAACGTGCAAATGGAGGAATTATTTTTTTAAAGTATCTAGGGAGAATTCTATATCGCACATTTGTGCTTTCTGACACATGACTGGGAAAATGTTATAGCATTTCCTTCCTCTTTTTGGATAAAGCAGAGCAATTCCTTTGAGGACCAAAATTACTACTTTTGTGAATCAGATGATGCAATTATCTACAAGGATAAATGTATCAAAGATGCTTCATGTGATAATGCTGAAGCTGAAACTGTGTTCTACCTTGGGCGTAGATGTCAAGCGCAGCACAGAAATGTGGGCGGAACCTAGGGAGGAAGAGTGATGTAGAAAAAATGTAGCTAAGAGGCAGAACTGTGGAAATGGGAGGAGTAACTTGTACTTAATGTGGAGGATGAAGAATGGACTCTAAGGAGGTGATTCAAGAAGAAAGACATGGTCAGAATGGCAGGAGAGGGAGTTGATTTTTGACTGCAGAATTCTAATTAGACAGAATAGATAAGAATTGAGATGCAAGGAGGTCAGGGAACAGGAGAACCCAGGGACCAAGATGTTAAATGACCAACGAATGCAGCAAGGTTTGATTAAGGATGGAGCTGTAAGTGGGAATGAGAGGTGTAAAGCCTAAGTAGCTATATAATCTGCTGTATAGTTTAGAGTTTGTACATCTGTGTGTCCATCCACCCTTGAGTCCGTTTGTCCAAGAACTCCTCCTAAAAAGCTAGGACCACCAAATTTGGTAGGCAGCTTCCTCTTATAACTTAAAGCAAGGTCAGTGATTGTTTGTGCTAGGACAGTAGGATGTGCCTGGAATGCGATTGTTTCACATCAGACACAAAGGGAGGGGTGTGATAGCAGGGACAGTTATATTCACAAATAACCATGGGGGAAAGCCACTGGCTGGCAGCACGGCCGCTGCCATCCCAGCTACTCCTGGGAAGTAGTTGCCCACTATGCCCCCGCTGCTCTGGACTGGCCCTGGGGTGGGCCACCCCTTCCACTCCCCCACAAACTCTGAGCAACAAAAGTACTGTTGCAGTGCATAAAAAACCAGCCAGTCGGCGCACAATGGTCACAACAGTCGGCATTTTAAGCAGTTCCACCCAGACATAGTTACATAGTTATAGACAGTTCTCTGTGTGTTTGCTCTTCTCTCAGTCCCACTACCACTAGAAAATCCCAGCCACCAGTAGTGGAGTGAATTCTCGGTCAGTAGTCACAGGTGCAGGGATTTCTCCCACCAGAATTACAGCTAATGAGGCCTAGTGCTAACTTCCTTTTGAGTTTTTTCTTTGGGCCTCTCCCTTGAAGGTTAAACACACTAGGCTCACACCTGTGGTCTGATAACTTTCATTTCTACAACTGCTGTGTTACTGCTGTTGGGCTGTCATTCCTACTGCTTCTAGCTGTCTTCTTTTATAGAGCTTTCAAGCTAAGCCAGGTCAAACCTGGTCAACAGTGGGAGGGGAGAACTCTGAGGAGCAATCAGGTCCTGAAGGAAGTCATGTTGGTGATTCTGAAGGTGCTCCTTTGCATGCTCCAGTGCAGTATTAAGGAACACTGGGCTGTAGGAGGTGCTGTCTCCTGCATGATATGGAAAGCAGAATTTCTGATGATTTAAGATTGTTTAACATCCTGTTGCCCTGCAGGATAGAACCTATATATGGGCAAATCCCGCTGTGACTAGTTATATTCATCTCTAAAGCAAACTGTGGTTGCAGCTGGAAACAGCATTATTCACTTCTTCTCCTAAACTACTGAGTGTTATTTATTGATTTAACGTTTAGTTATTTACACTTAAAATAAATAGTGCCTGTCCAAGTCCATAGCATTATAAAATGATAGAAAATGCAGCCAAGAATAAATAAATAAATAAAATGCAGCCAACCCAAACACCAGATCTTTCAGAAAGGCTACAAATATAATAGCCCATGCAGTAACCTAAGGTAATATATCATCATAAGCAGCTTTTGGACTAGGGACCATGATGTTATGACTGTTAACCATTTAACCAATAAGAGGATGCTTATCAGTTTCTGTTTACGGTTAAACTCAAGTGCTGGGTCTCTGCCAGCAGCTGAGAGCCTGAGGTGGTGGGACCGGTTCCTGGGACTCCACTGTTGGCCGAGAGTCCGAGGTTTGGGGGACCCCTTCCAACACCCTTCCCTCCCTACACCTACATCCCCAGTAAAACATTTAACTGTAAATGATAGAATTTTGATTGGTTACATAGTTACTGTTTTGTGCATTATTAACATTCCAGTTTTGGACATAATATGTCCAGATGAAATAAATCTACAGAAAAGAATAAGACTCTTCCTTGGAACCGTCACTGCAAAATCCTTATGCTTCTGCTCGCATGGAAGCCTGGGAGAATAGATTTTCCTAATGGCAGGCTCTGAACTTTAAGAAGTCCTGATCTTGTCAAACCAAATAAACTCCAGACTTTCCTCATGGAGAATGCACTGCCAAGATCTCTTTCCCTTTTAAAACAGCTTGGTTGCTGCTACTCTTATGTGCCATCCCTTGTGCAGCTGTGGCCCAAACAGTTTGGAGCTTTCTATATAAATCCCACACTTAATTCCAGTTGGTAATTGGCTGTTCAATTACACCCTAGAGGTAGCTGCGTTTCAGTGTTTGGAGTGATTCCTGTGTGTATATGCTGAAGCTAATAGAGTTTTGGAGTTTCTTAATGTGCAAGGCGATAAATTAAGCTATTATCCACCAGGGGTCAGCATTGTGCTATTAGTAGTATGCAGCTAGGGATTCCGGATCTTGTATCACTCAAAGAATTCCATGTTAGAGGCACATGCAGCTATACAGCAGAGGGTAGCAGAATCTGTTGCTTTTCTCGTGAGGCTGTCCAGGAGAGGGAGGGTTGCTCAGCGTCTTTAAGGTGGCTTCCTTCAAAGCTTGTCATAAAAAATTTTTTTGCTGCTCTGGTCTCATTATGAGCCATTGCTGAGAACAGAATGGCTGCTGCATTTGGTCATGCAGTTGTTTTGCGACCCTCATTCATCTCATTGCTTTGGGAAGAACTTTTAGATATCTCGAGCAGAAAAGGGGCTGCTGAAATCCCAGTTCAGTTTTATGGTGGGTAGAGACCATAACTTAACAAAAGTATGTAAAAAGGCAGTGGTGATTAAAGGCAGAAGCTGAGCCATCTGCTGAAGTATTACAGAACCTTGAAAATTTACTGGAGAATTTTTTTCTAATGCCCTCATGGGGTAATGCTCCATTAATACCAGTCTGTCTATTATTGCACTTATTCACCTGATGAATCTCAAATATGTCATGTCTTTCTCTAATGCACGCTGCATTTACATAGTCTGAGGAGCAGCTTTGTTAGTCTATAACTTTAAAAACAACGAGCAGTCATGTGACACCTTAGAGACTAATTATATATATATATATCAGTATCATGAGCTTTTGTGGACAAAACCCACTCCTCAGATGAGCTGGAGTGGAAAAAACAGGAACCCAGAATTTATAACCGAATGTACATAGTCACTGCATTGCTAATCTCTAGTGGCTATGAAGGAATCAAGGTCGAATGGAGAAGACATAAAGCCCACTTTGGAGTAGGAAGCTGCTGCCCCATGCAAGAACACTCCCATCCTTGTATGCCTCTAGTTGTGACATGGCCTGTCCAAGCACTCCTTAGGAATAGAGAGGACAGTCTCTTGTTATGATTAAGCCTCCCACAATCCCCTTTTTAAAGCTAATGTGCTGTTAGGTTGTAATAGAGGAACTGAATGGGATCAGTTCTTCTATCAGTACACGTGTGCTTCTCTTTACTGTTACTACTGCTCTGGGTATATCTCAATGGACACCTCACATGTGAGAGGCCTCCAGCCATTGAAAATTGAATTCCGTACACTGATGAGCAGTTACAGGAATATTTCCACTGACTTCAGGTGGGGGGGAGGGGTGACTTCATCACCGCAAGAGGTTTGCAGCCTGGCCCTTAGAATTCATAGAGACCTGGTAGCACCTTACTTCATACACTCGTCATGTAACTCCTGCTAAGCTGCTTCCTCATTGCTTTGCACTGAAAAGGGCTTTGGCTTGTCCCAAACCAGGATTGCAACAAGGTTAAGATTCCAGTTTCTTCTCTGGGGGTATGGCTACACTAGCTCATTAGTTCGAGCTAGGTAGGCAAATGAGGGCAAATGGAGTTGCAAATGAAGCCCGGGATTTAAATGTCCCGGGCTTCATTTGCATGTTCCCGGCACCGCCATTTTTAAATCCCCCTTAGTCCAAACTCTGTGCCCGCAGCTACACGTGGCACGGAGTAGTTAGTTCGAATTAGGATCTTTAATTTGAACTACCGTTACTCTTCATTCCATGAGGAGTAACAGTAGTTCGAATTAGGATCTTTAATTCAAACTACCTACTCCATGCCGCATGTAGCCGCAGGCACGGAGTTCGGACTAAGGGGGATTTAAAAATGGCAGCGCCCGGGAACATGCAAATGAAGCCCGAGACATTTAAATCCCGGGCTTCATTTGCAACTCCGCTTGCCCTCATTTGCCTACCTAGCTCGAACTAATAAGCTAGTGTAGACATACCCTGGGTGATGCCGGTTGTGTGAACAGGCCCCTGTACTCTGTTAGGATTAACATTTGCAAGCAGAGCACTGATTGGAAGAGAGCTCTGACACACGTGTTTTTATTTCCCTTGTGCACCTCAGGGCCTAAGAATGAAGCCAGGTCTGATTTCAGGGTGGCCAGTGTATCTAGAAATTCTTAATTAAAAAAGAATCTGAGCAGCACTTAAGAATAGTTTGCTAGCAGATGGAAGCAAAGCCGCTGAGCTCTGTGCTTTTCACAGCCGATAGTCTGAACCTAAATGATGGATGGGGAAAGACAAATAAAGAGGCTGCATCAGGAGCTGACAAGCAGCAACTTAGTCAGCACAGGCAGGTGTTGTGTCAGGAGCCAGCCAGCTAGCTGTGGCAGGAGCCCAAATGGAAGATCTCCCCAAGTGGGTCTAAGGGTAAAAAAGACTTTTCAATGAAACCAACAATCTGAAGGGTCAACAAAAAGTCCAGGCCTGAGCTGGGAATGACCTGGGGACTGTTCTCGAGACACAAAACACATCACCCCCTCATTCAGTTTCTCAGGCTGGCTGTAATTTCAGAGAGATTGTGGAGAGATTTCCAGACTCCTCTCTCAGGCCTTCTCCACAGGCTCTTCTTCCACTCACCAGATGGATGAGTAGTCAGGAACCTGAACTCCCTGCCACTCAGGATAGGTTCACAACTGCTCCTCCCCTCTGTGTCCTGGGCAGCCTGTAGTTTACTGGCCATGGGGAACAACTTCCTTCCAGGTCTAAAAAAGGGCTCCTCTCTCTACCCCCTCCAGTGTCTCTCTCCTGTCCAGCTTGTGTTGTCAAGTGGTCCAGGCTGCAAGCCCTATCTGCAGGCCTGATCATGGAAGGCCCTTTTGCCCTGGCTTGATGTGCGGGGTTCCTTCACCTCATCACAATGACTGGAGTGGCCTCCCAGTGGACTCAATGAGATGATGTGATGGTTTCAAAGCACAGGAAATACCCTCAAAGCTCCCCACTCGTTAGGGGCTGCAGGGTGAGGCTGCGGGCTGAGTGGGCAGGAGATTGAACCACCTTCCCATTGTGAGCGGCGGCCCCTCTTACGTGAGCCTGCTGGCTGGCGGGCGGGCGGGCGGGAGGAAGGGGACGAAGCTGCTGCCATTGTCACTCCTCCTGATGTGCCTGCTCCGTTAGAGCACCTTTTGCCAGCATGCAACTAAAGCTGGTTCCTGTTTGCCAAAGTAAAAAAAAAAAAAAGCAACAACTCCTACTTACCAACTGTTCCTCTTTGTGGGAAATGCCTCTCGTTTGGGAGCTGTTTTTCCCTATCCCACAGAGACCTGATGTTCTTCTGCGAGTGACTGTAATGTTAAAAAAAAAAAAAAGCAGAACAAGACACAAGGGGAAAGAAGCCATTTTATTCCCTCCCCACTTGAAGCCTTTTGAGCCCCCTGTGTCATTAACTTGTACTCAGGCATTTTAAAGGTGGGCATCCTAGGCCAGGTACAAGGGGTGTACCTATGGGAAGATCATTCAACCTGCCAGGATGCCAGGTCTGATCTAAAGTTAATTGAATAGGGAAGGTCACTTTCGATCGAGTCTCCCACTGACTTCAGTGGGCTTTGGATCAGGCACTAAGTGAAATTAATGAATGACACCAGGCAAAAGATGGTGTAGGGAACCTTCCCTATGTGAGTTTTACCCATCTTTTATTTTCTACAAACTTCAGTCTCATGCGTGAGCCTTTCTGTGGTAATTACCTTGCAGTAATAACCAGAAAGATTAGCGGCAGGATTATGTAGAATGAGAATAAGCTTGGCTCTAACTGAGAATAATCTCAGAGGCATAAAGAGAAATAAACTGCTTATAGAAATAAGAGAAGAATCCTGTATTTCGAAATTAAGAGCACAGTCAAGATGAAAGTCACATACTCTTCCTTTTCCTGTGTTGCTTAGATAATTAGAACCGAAAAAGACTTGAAAATCTGATTTTCTTTTTTACCATTTATGCTGTTTGCTTGGTGTTGTGCAGTGAAATGAGGCTGGGCTGCATTATTTTTGTTTCCAGAGAGGAAAAGAAGAAAAATTACACTATGCTAGTATAGTGCTCTTGTACGTGGATTCATAACCAGCAGGAGAATGATGAATTTAAAAACAAAAACCTGAATTTTCTCTCACTGAATTTTTAATGTTATCAAGACATTTCGGTTCCCTTTATCAACAACAACAAAAATCCCTTTTGGTTTTCCCTTAAGTAAACTGCTCCTTTAAATGCTATCCAGAGCAGCAGAGTTTTGATAGCAGGCTGTCTGGAAAACTAATGCCCGCTCCCTCTGAAGCATGCCCAGGTTAACAAAGAGAGGGTGATCAGGAAAATGCATGTAACCTATCATTTTTCAAAGAAATCCAAGTTTCAAGTGTTAGTCCCCAGGGTGTTAAGCAGCTTGCCTTGCTTGCTAGAAATATTATTCTCATTGTCAGACTGATTCACGCCACTTACCAAGAACATCTTTTATTTGTATTGGTGCATTCACTCTTTTGCATGTCTCCAATCTGTAGCCGACATCTGACTGAGCCTCTTGCTGTTTCCACAGAGCCTTTAACGTTCTACAATGAAGTGCTGGATGCCTCTCAGAGGGAGGCTGTTTGCTTTTCGCTGGCACAGAAAGAACTTGCTATCGTCCATGGACCTCCTGGCACCGGTAAAACCACTACTGTGGTCGAGATAATACTTCAAGCTGTGCAGCAAGGCCTGAAAGTGAGTGTCAGGTGCCAGAGTTGCTAGAGAGAACTGCTTTGCCAATCAGTCAGGCACATTGAGCTGTGGAATTTTTTATTGCTGCCCATCCTTGCTGCTTTCCACTTCAGCTTCTGCCTTGACTCACATCCCAGTGGTTGGAGGAGTTGGTATTAAAAAAGAAAGAAAGAGAGAGAGAGAGAGAGAGAGAGAAATGTGTATAGTGGGTACTGGGACTATATGCTGTGTGGCTGTAGAGGAGGATAGAGCCCTAAGTGTTCTGTTGAATTACTAAGCTTAAATGTGTATAGAATTGTTCAGTGCTGAGAGCCACTGAACCAAACTGTAAGCCTGTAGTGTCCAACGCGCTAGCCACATGTGGCCAGTTGAGTGTAGCTAGTTGGCTTGAACAATGTGGCTATTTAGCCGGTTGAGTTTGGCTAGTTCACTATAGCAATGGCTACTGTTTCAGAACTGGTTGGACACCACGGCTGTAAACCTTGTATATGATGGGAGCCACTTTAAGCCAGGGGACGTGGCAGCACCCCTAGTCCCAGTACCCATGCACTAGTGCCTTTGCGTGACCTTTCTGATGCATCGGGCAGCACCTGACATGTTTAACTCCACCTACCAGGTATGCTTGGAGGCAGTGACTCAGGTTGCCTAGACACTACAATGATGGGCACATAAGCAATGCCCAGATATGTGTTTTGATCTTAGAGTAGTACCTAGAGTTCCCACCTAAATCTGAGGCCCTAGGTGCTCTGTGTGCACAGTCTAAGAAAGTCTGTACTCAGTTACTACAGTCAGCGCAGTGTGACTACCCCACCCACATGAATGGTTTATTATTGCCCACCCACATGAGGTGATGCAGTGTTGTTTTCCTCATCCTGCACATGGAGAAGTGAGGCACAGGGAAATTAAGAGATTCCCCCCAATGCCATATAGAAAATTGGTGTTAGAGATGGGAATTGACCTAACATTTGAGTCCCAGTTCGGTGTCTAACCATAGGACCACTCTGCCCCTCAAGCTGGGGAGATGTCACATTTGTGAGCAGTGTGAAATGGGCGTGGCTTTCCATATTTGCTCATTGCCAAGTTTCCCAATGTGTTCTCCGTGCAGCCCTGGGGTTCCGTGCGATGGGTCCAGTGGCTCCGCAAGAAAATATTAAAGACAGTTGTACGACCCTTGTATTGTATTACTAATTTTCTGATGGTTTTCTTGGGGGGGAGGGTGGAATTTATAAGAAATTTACAAGAAATAAAAATATGATTCCAAAGCTTTGCCTATTTGGGTGCCTATTTAGTTAAAAATCATGATATTTTAAGGGCTCCCCCAGATATTCAGGATGCTTTAGGGGCTCCATGACTGCAAACGTTTGGGAAACCCTGGCTCACTGAATATATGCAGCTGTAAGTTTTGTAAAACATGCTAGTTCTGAATCTTTCTGAAATGGTGATTTTTGGCAAATATACACATCCCTCGGGGCCCAGGAAGCCAGCTCCCATCCTGCTTCAGGGGTCTCTTGGGAGTGTGAAGTTACTTGCATGACACCCATGGTGGGAGAGGTGGGAAGTGACAGCAAATTGAGCAGGCACTAATTGTCTTCAGAGAGCCCAGGCTTTGACACTTGATAGAAAAGGGCCTTGTCTGCATGAGCCAGCCAGTCTGTAATTCTGAAGCTAGTGCTGTAGCTATAGCACCTGCATTTAAATGCTGTCATTTGTGTTGTTTGAGCATAGGGGGTAGTTGTACTTTGGAACTGAGGGCTTTGTCAACTCCAAACATTTGTCCCAATTCTAGCCATTGCCTGAAACCAGGATGTGTTCTTCTGGTACAGTTAGCACAGGGGTGGGCAAAACGGCCTCTGTGGGCCAGATCTGATCTGCCAAGCAGGTTGATCCAGCCCGCAGAAGTCCTGCTGCTCCCCTGCCCCCAGGCCAGTCAGGGCTAGGTGTGGGGGAATGCACAGCGCTTAGAGTCAACCCTGGCAGTTGACTCTAAGCGCCATGCGATGGAGGGCAGGGAGTGAGAGACTCAGGACCTGGGGGTGGGGACAAGCGCGCAAAGTCTCCTTCCGCCCTGCCCCTATCCTGCAAGAAGTGCGCAGCCCAGGGGCAGGGCAGGAGGAGACTTCACGTGCTCCCCTCGCCACTAAGCCCTGATTGGCCTGGGCGCAGGTGGAGCACACGAAGTCTCCTGCCACCCTGCAAGGGGCTTGGTACATAGAATCTACCCCCAGCAGCTGCTCAGCTGGCAGGTGACTCTAAGCACAGCGCTCCCTTGCAGGGCAGGGCAGACTTCGCATGCGTCCCTGCCCCTAGGCCCTGATTGACCTGGGGGCGGGAGTACCATGCAAAGTCTTTTCCCACTGCCAGGGGCCTAGAGGGAGCCACCAGCTGTTAAGAATAGCTGGTGGTTCTTTCAGAAGGGGGAGAGCGAGCAAAGACTTCATGCGCTCCCCCAACCACAGACCAATCAGGGAAGCACTGAAGTGTCCTGGCCCCACCCCTTCCGCCTGAGGACCCACCCCTTCCAGGGTGGTCCAGGGCCACTTCAAAAATTTCTGAAGTTGCCCCCTGGTCCAAAATGTTTGCTTGCCCCTGAAGTAGCATCTTCATCTGCCTGTCCTGTTAGTTGCAAAGAGACAGCTGTGTCCATGACTGTAACTGAGGCAAATACTACGTTTGCATAAGGCCTAATTGATGTCCTTGAGACATGGACTGTGGGTAACGATTTAAAATTTCATGCTGTTTTGTGCTGTGCATGCATATTTCTTGCAGTATTTTGAATCTGCAGAGGTTTAAACTATTGCCTTTCCTCATAGCGGCATTCACTGATCTTCTCTTCCCTCTTGTCTGCACTGGTGAAAATATCATTACTTTAAATGCTCTTAATCAGAGGCTTTGCAATCCTTAGCAGTTCAATGCTTGAAGTTAATTAGCACTTTGTTTTGTCTCCAAGGTCCTGTGTTGTGCTCCCTCCAACATTGCAGTGGATAATCTAGTGGAAAGACTGGCTGGCTATAAACAGAAGATACTGCGTCTTGGTCACCCTGCTCGCCTGCTGGAATCCATCCAGCATCATTCTCTGGACGCGGTCTTGGCACGTGGCAATAATGCCCGGATAGTGGCAGATATCAGGAAGGATATTGACCAGGCATTCGTATGTGTCTCATTCCACTGTCGACAGACTTACTCTCTAAATAATATTTATATTATAGACAATGCTGTGGGTTGAAGTTAAATATGCACCAAAATGTCACTCTTACAGCTCTGTTACAACTTCTTCTTCCTTTCAGTGCACTCACTATGGGCAGCTGTGACCTATAATATAGCATCAGCTCTCTCATTGTGCTGAGATCAAGCATAGGAAACAAATCCAAAATTTATTAAAAAGAAATGTAGTGCAGGAATCTTAAGATGCTATTTGAATAATCATAGACTCGTAGGACTGGAAGAGGTCATCTAGTCCAGTCCCTTGCACTCATGGCAGGACTAAGTGTTATTTGGACCAGGAGGTTTCAAATTTTGGGTCACAGTTTGTAAGGATAAGCCGCTAGCTGGCTGCGAGACACTGTTTTTATCTGAGCATCCGCAGGCAATTGATTGTTCCTTCCAAAACGGAGTACTTTGCATTTATTGTTATTGAAAATGCTTTGCATTCACTTATTGCATTTGCTCTTTGCTTCAGACCATTTGCTGAAATCATTTTTAATTTTAATCCTAGTCTCCAAAGCACTTGCAACCCCTCCTAGCTTGGTGTCATCTGCAAATTTTATAAATGTAGTCTCTGTGCCATTTTCTAAACCATTTCTGAAGATATTGAACAGAACTGAGCCCACTCAATATGCCCTTCCAGTTTCACTATGAACCACTGATAACTACTCTCCGGGAACGATTTTCCAACAAGTCACACTCATCTTTTAGTAGTGCCATCTAGATTGTATTTCTCTGGATTGTTTGAGAAGGTCATGTAAGACGATATCAAAAGCCTTACTAAAGTCAAGCTATACCACATCTACTGCTTCCTCTCATCCACAAGGCCTGTCACCCTGCCAAAGAAAGCTGTTAGATTGGCTTGACAAACCCATGCTGATTGTTCCTTATCTTATTATCATCTAGGTGTTTCCTAATTGATTGCTTAATAATATGCTCCATTATCTTTCCAGATACAGAAGTTAAGTGCTTGGTCTGTAATTCCCTGGGTTGTCTTTATTTCCCTTTTCCTAGATGGGCACTATATTTCCCCCTTTCCTGTCCTTTCTAATCTCTCCTGTCTTCCATGACTTTTCAAAGGTAATTGCTAATGTCTCAGGTAGCTCCCCAGTCAGCTCCTACAGTATTCTAGGATGTATTTGATCCGACCTTGGTGATATGAAGATATATAATTTGTCTAAGTAATTTTTAAATTGTTCTTTCTGTATTTTAGCCTCTGATCCTAGCTCATTTTCACTGGCATGCACTATGTTTGATATCCTGTCACTCCTAACCTTTTTGGTGAAAACTGAAATGAAAAAAGTAATTTAACAATTCTGCTATTTCTACATTTTAGTTATTCCCCCCACCTCATTGAGTAATGGGTCTACTCTGTCCTTGGTTGTCTTCTTGCTTCTAATCCTGCATTTCAGCAATAAAGTATCCTTCATATATAAAAGGGAGACCTGCTGATGACTTTGGATCTGTGCATGCATAGGATTCATAGAGGCTGGAAGGTTCCCTTTTCCAGTTGCAGATCATCCCAAGACAGTGAAGGGTTAAAAGTAATGCACGGTAGAAAACTCTGTGTAATCTGTTTACTACGAGTCTAAAAGAAAAAATCTTTAGCTGCCTTTTCCATAAGCCTGTCCCTTATGACTACTAGGCTTTGCATGCCAAAAGAACACTTAGTATTAATGAATCCATTTCTATCTTTCAAATATTGAGACCCTGACAGGAGCTATTTTCACAGTGTTCCTTAGATTTCTCATGTGAGAATATATTCATGGTTAGAGCGCATTCCTTCCCTCCTATGGGAACAAGGTGACAATGGGATCCAGGAGACAGGACAGTAGTCTGAGAGCCCTGGTTTCTATCCTTAACTGTGCTATGTGAGATTGGGCATGTCATTTCCCCTCTACTGAGGCTGTGGCCAGGTCTACACTAGACCTGGAAGGTCAGCTTAAGTATGCAACTCCAGCTACATAAAATGTGTAGCTGAAGTCAACTTACATTAAGCTGAGGTTGACGCCTTTTTCACAGAGGGAGCCAATAGCAGCAAACGCTCCCATTGGCTTCCCTTACTCCTCACGACGGTGAGGAGTACCAGTGCCGACTGGAGCAACCCTCAGCATTTGATTTAGAGAGTCTTAACTAGACCCACTAAATCAAATGCCAGAAGATCTCCAGTGCAGCAAGAGAAGATGTGGCCTATGTCATCACTACTGCCGTGCCATTGTAAGGTAAACTGTGTAGCCACTCTGTCTCCAGGAAAGAGCTCTCCTGCCAACAAACTAAAACTACTGTGAATGAGGGGCAGTCGCGTTGTCACCTAGAGAGCATCTCCCACCACTGAAGCACTCTCCCCATTGACACTTTTTGTCATTTTGTTGTTCAGGGTATGTGTTTTTTCACACCCCGGTGTGGAAATAGTTTTAATGTGGAAAGTGCAGTGTAAACAGAGCCTAAGTGTATTTCTACCTTGGGCAAGTAGTGCGAATGACACCCATTTCTCATTGTGGGCAGAGAGGTATGAGATCTAAGTGCTGTATAAGAAATATACTTACTACTATTTGGTGGGCTGATTTCCCCGCTTCTGGCCGATTCCCACTCAGTGGCACAATGTCCTCCTTCCTGGCCATGGAGCACTTGTTGAGGCCCCATCTATGGTTTATTAACACTAATCGGCATATTGACCACAGGGGGCCTGCGCAGCTTCCTTCCCTGATCTCACCATGCCACTATAAGCCCTATCAGCCAAAGGAGTGAATTCCTGGGATTCTCATGCAGCAGCGTGTTATAGACCAAGTCCATGTGAGTATTGAATATCCTTGTGTTGATGAGATCTTTGACCTGCTAGCAAGTGAAACTCATCAAAGCAAGTGGCTCGTAAAATGCCTAGCTAGCCCTCCCTTCTGTGAATTGTCAGTGGTCTTGATCCGTGTTCCCTCTAAGCTGCGCAGCAACATAGCTTCATAAGCGATTAATCAGCCCCGCCCAGTCAGCCAGCTCCATGAGCCTCTGACTGGGCAGGCCGATTAATCAGCTGTGCTGCCATGCAGCTTTGCGGGAACACTGATTGTGATGGTCTTATGGCATTGCCACCATACTGTTTAGTTGCATGTTGCGTACTTCTGAAAGCTACAGCCCACTCTCAGAACTGACGATTCATCTGATGGAGTAGGTTTTGCCCACAAAAGCTCATGATTCTATATATTTTGGTTGGTCTCTGAGGTGTGTCAAGGAACCACTCGTTGTTTTTAATGTTCTATCAGTAAATAACTTCAGAATGATACTTCTGGTTGTCCTGACTGGTACAGCTTCCTGCTTCTACCTCTCCCACCTCAGAGAAATACTGGGAGAGCTCATAGAAATATCATTATTTTAATGTAATTATGTTTAACTTAATTTAGAATGCAGCATTATTTTAATTGGCATAAACCAATTCCATGCAGATTAATGTTTCCCCCAGCAATGACATAGCACAGGGTGGCTTTATAGCCTCACTAACACTCGGGGCTGGAAGATATTCCCTTCTCAAACAGCAAAACACTTGTGGTATCCATATCCCAGCATGAATTGCCATGTGGCCGAAGTCTGTTTTGTAGTCCCCCTGTGACTAACCAGTCTTTCCCTTCCTCTTCATTCTCTGCATTCCCTAAGCTCCCAACTCCTTTAAACATCCCCAGTAGCAACTACAATGTGCAACCGTAAAGTGAAAGCATCCAAGGCAATTTTTTGTCCCGCTGGTCTCCCCTTTCTCTCTCTCCAATAAAATACTGACTTTTGCCAGCAAAGCTGGAAAGGTTTGCTCCAATGCAAAAGATTCTTCAGACTTTCTTTGCGCTGCTGGAGAAAAGGCAACGCAGTTTTGCTATACAGATGGAGCAAATTGACTATGGCTTCTGGATTCATAATCATTCATCCTCAGCTATCGTTGCTGCAGCAGCTTAAGATTTTCAATCGAAGCTATTCAGCATCTTGCATTTCTTTTGCTGCTATTGAGCATATTTGCAGTAGAAGTAGGTGAGAGTTAGAATGTCACTTGGTGGGCAGTTTCCTGGGAGCTCTTTCTCTTTGGTCCTGGCAGGTTCACATGGGGCAGGAAAGGATTTGGTTCCATGGATAGATGGGTAAATGTCCACAGCAGGGGTCTGCACTGTAAAATGAATGGGTTTCTCATAGCTACAGTGTTTCCCTTAGCATCTGCTTTAACAGAGACTTAGGTTGTTTTCACATATGTAAGCTGTAGGTTTTGATTATGTTTCAAATCATTTCACATCTTTCCAATTTGCAGGTAATTTTTTTCTTCAATTTTGCTTCCGTGGGGATACATTGAGGAAAGGGAAATTTTGACTGACAAGTCCCTTAACTCTCTTGATTCCCTATAGCTGAATGAAAATGTTGGGGGGATGGGTACTAGGGTTTCCCTTTCTGCTTCCTCTTGTGAGAATGAATGTGATTGATGAACCATGCTCCAAAATAGCTGCCAGTGGAGGAATTTAAAGGAGTGTATGCAGCGCTTTATGGGTAATGAAAGAGATTCTGTGGCTCAGGCAATTTTTTTACTTTCATAGCTGCCATGGGAAGCCCAAAGGTGCTGGGGCTATGAATGGCCAAGCCTAGAGGTGCGAGAGCTCAGTCCTGGCACAGATTAAACACAGGGTGTATGCTTAATCCTCAAAATGCAAAATTGACAAGAAGTGATTTTAAGGTCCACCAACTGGATTCCATGGCAGTGAAACCATCTCTATGATTTCCCCAGTGTCTCTCTCACTGAGGAATGATGCTCCAGATTTATGCTCTCCTTTTCCCCCTCAGGTTGAGTCATTGTGCCAAGAGCAGCATGATACGGGGCAGCATTCAAATTGCTCTACTTTGGAGCTGACATGGGAACTGAGGTAGCTGCCTTGCCCCTTTCCAGGTATCACAGGCAGCTACTCTTGGCCTCCTGAGAAGACATCTGAAGGGAAAATACTGAGAGTGGCCAGGCAAGGATGTTAGTTGGAAGTAGACAGGATACCATACTGAGGCTGTGTCGATATTCCAGATGCTTTCTTAACCTCCCTCTCCCCCAGTCTTTCCCCAAAGGTGACAGTAAGTCACTGTGCCCTGTGCGGCACACCGGGGCGGGTGGGGGCTGGGGCTGTTGCTAGCTCCCTGAGCGGCACAGCCAAAGCTGACTCAGGCTCCAGCTCTGGTGCGTGGGCAACCAGGCAGCATGCTCCTCACTGCCCCAGTCAGTCCCAGGGATCCAGCACCTCCAGCCCTGAGCCCCCCCCCATCTCCTATTCCCCTGTCCTGAGCCCCCCGTCCTGAACCTTCCCCCCACACTCCTGCCCTGACTACTGCACCCCTATCCCACTGCCCTGACTCCTGAGCCCTCCACACGTCCCAATCCCCTGCTCTGACCCTCCAGAATCCAATCCTTTGCCCTGATTCCTGCACACCTCTCTATCCTCAAACCATGCCCTGAGCACCCCTCCCCACTTCCCAGCCTGCCGCCCTTAAGCTCCCTGCCCCCTGTACTCTATAATACACTTACATTTCTTACAGGTACTGTCCTTTTGCAACTCCTCCCCCAACCCTGTACCCTGTCTTCCCCCAAGGGGGTTGTGATAGGACAGTACTTGTAAGAAGTTGGTTACATTCATCCTTGCTTTTCACCTCAGCCCAACTCCACCTGCCCTTATCCTTTTTACTTCCAGCCCTAACTCTTCTCTCCCTTGTCTTGTGCCCTCCAACCTTTCTCTCTCCGTTTAACTAATCGCCTTCAACAACACCCCCATGCTGCCTAAGAAAATCCTGCAAACACCAGCAAACAGCACTCTGTTACTGTGCGCTAGGGGCTGCAAAGGGTTCCTTGGGGCCCTTCTACCGCACTTACTCTATATTGTGTTGGCCCTGTGACATGTCAGCTGGTTCGCCTGACTGCTCCGTGTACTCAGATTCAATCTGATCTCCACAGCCTAATGGCAGCAGCCGATTCCAGAAAAAAGTTACTCTACTTAATCCTTTTATTAATAGTTGTAGTCTTACAGGATTCTCCTGCAGAGCAAACTATAAACATCAGTCTAACTAGGTGATATATTTTTTCCCTTTCCCCCTGCTTCCTGCTCTTCTGCAAGAGACATAATTGCTGTCTGTCTGTCTGTCTGAGCCGTCAATGGCATCAGTCAGTGTAGAGTCGCTAGTGAAAGCCAGCTTGCTTTTTAACCACTCCGTTCCATCTCAAACAACTCACTGCAGCAGTGTGGGTGGGTGGAGTTTTTGTAGCTTTTCCAGCTTTCTAATAAGTTTTGACCAGGAAGATAAAATAGTTACAAAGTTATTTACCACTTGGGAGTGCCTCATTGCTGTGAGAGGTTGGTGCCTTTCCAAGATGAATTTCCAAGGTGACTTTGCCAATGCATCACAACCACCAAAGATCAACCAGCAATGTTATATGCACCTCTGGGTTATTTTTTAAATATGTATAACTAACAAAACCCAACCCTCTCTATTAAAATATATGTTCTGAATCATTTATAAATGTTTAAAGGAATGTGTTAAAAAGTGCAAAGCTGCTGTATAGGATGGATGAGCGCAAACAGTTACTTTAGCCTTACAGTTTGAAGTGTACGTTGGCACTTTCCAATCTGTCCTGAGTAAGGGGCAAATTCACAGCTACAATATCCCTTGAGTAGAGCAGAGAACAGAGAGTTATTCTGATGAGCTCTCAATTCCTCCTCTGACTGCTCCTTGTGTTGGGAAATGAATAATGGCTGCAGAAATGAGTAACCGAGATTATTTAGGGCAGATGAAAATTAGGTTGTGGATCATGTCTTAAGGTTCTAGAATCAATTGTGCAAGTGGGATAAGGGCTTTAGGGTTGGAATCATAAAGCCTATAGTATAGAGCAATCTTTTATTTATTTTTTAATGAATAGCTGTTGAATGAAATTCAGTAAATTGTGCTTATTCCAAAGATTCTGCTGCTTTAATTATTAAATGGGCCACCAATAATTTCCTCTGGTAGTTATTTGACTAAAGGCTGCCTTTTTCATCTTGGTTTTGATTTCTGATGTGCAGACAAAAACCAGAAAGACCCAGGACAAGGGGGAGAAAAGCCATTTCCGAAATGAGATTAAAGCACTGAGAAAGGAGCTGAAGGAGCGAGAAGAAACTGCTATGATTGAAATACTCTCTCAGGCTAATGTTGTTCTTGCAACAAATACAGGTTAGACATACTCCTTCCTCTTTCAGCTTTAAAAATGTTGGCTCAGATTAGCTATGATTACAGCTGAGGTTATTCAGCACAGCTTCATAGCTTCATCAGAGGCTCCATAAGGCTTGGAGTGATTCTTACAGAGAGTCTATAATAGTAAAAGCAATGCAAAAAAATACTGCTATCCAGTCATCTACTTTGCTGTTTAAAATTACTTAGGGTATTCGGAAGTGTAATTGTGTTGCAGACACACTCAAACTAGCTTTAATCCAGTTGGTGCAAGTACCAATAGCAATGAAGCCATGGCAGCTTGGATATAATTATGGGTAAGTTTCCAAGGTCCTGTATGGACTTGCCAAAGCCCATGCCTTTCTGACTTCACTGCTATTGGTATTTGCACTAGCTAGAGCAATGATTCTCAGACTGAGGCTCCGGGAGCCACTAATGGCTCCTTTATGTGCTTCCTGCAGCTTCTTATAGCACCTGATATTAAAACACCATGTGATTTAATTATTAATCGATCCAGGTGCTTCTACGATGTTATTAACCAATTGTAGAATACTTGGTCAGTTGTTTTGTTCTGAGTGTATATATAAAATGAAACAATGAATTCACACTACTCTGGCTTTATTGAGTTCTGTTGATTACTAATTTGGCTCTGGAACCTCTGAGTTCTGAGAGTGCTTGACACGATCAGTACCTAGGTTACTTTCATAGGTCACATGGTATTGTTTCTGTTCCCTGATTGGATGGCTTATGAAACTAAACAAACGCTGCAAATATTGTGTCAAGTGCAAATAAAAATCCCATTCAAAATTCTCACTTACATTGATCAGTTACATAAATCATCCCCTCAGGAATCCAGAAACAATACCATGTGACCTATGGACCTGACTAGCACAGTGTAACATTTCAAACAACAAATGTTACACATTGAAAATAGAATTCATATTTCATACTGCATTTGCTGTTTTAACCACTCTGCAAAGAGCAAATTGTGCAAGGAAAGGTAGTCTGAAAGTCACTTTTGGTCACTATTCAAGGTGAAAATTCACTTCTCGGGAGTATTTATATTCCCGAAGGTTGAATGTTTGTCGAAAGTGAACACACAAGACTTGCAAATAGAAATTAAAACAGCTTTTGATTAAACAAAATAATTATATTTGAATCTTCCCAATCCTGCACCGTTTGTTCAGTTCTGTTTTCAATACTGATTTCCCTTTCAATGCTGTCTCTCTCTCTGTCTGTGATCTATCACTATTATTGAATTCATCCCAGTCCATTGGCAAGCCTCTCAGAGCAGCGTCCTTTGTCTTTTATAGCTCAGTAAAGTGCCCCGTATGTTTACACTGCTATAAAACCAACACATTATACAAGAAGTCGGTCCTTAAAATGAGTTAGGCTAATTCACAGGGGTTTTGTTGTTGTTGCTTATAAACACCTTATTTTTTAAAACAATGGGGATATTTATGTTTGCAATCAGGTTATGGAACATCTGAAAATGTTACTTTTCACTGAACTTTTTATTACCTTTACATGGGAGCGGTGATTGCTTCATTACATAAAACTCTGATCACTATGGGCATATGTTATTATTTATTCTATATATTGCTCTAGCACCTTGACATCCCAAAAGAGATCAGACTCTATTAACGCCCTTCTCTCCCCACCACCGTACAAACAGTTAATTAGTAAGGGACAGTCCCTGCCCAAAGAGCTTACATGCTAAATCTACTACATATTTTAGAGAATTTGTCTGGCTGTTTGTGAGTCTTTCTGTCTAAGAACGCCTCCTCCTAAATATTAAGAGCTAGGGACCACCAAATTTGGTATGCAGCTTCCTCTTGTCATAACTTAAAGTAAGATAGGGGCTTGGTTGTGTCAGGAAAACAGGATGTCCCTGGAATGGGACTGCCTCCGCCCAGAATCGGCCTCCCCCTCCTCCAGTGCCTTTTAGGGAGTTTCATATGGGGACATTGCTGTTCCTCTTTGTCTGGAAATAAGGGGAAAGTGTACACTTTGCTGCATTTCTCACTCTGGCTGTGGAGCGCCAGGGGCAGACAAAGCTGGACCTGCCCCAGTCGGGGGACATGCACCCGCCCCCCTGGTCTGTGTCGCTGGAGCTGCAGTGGCCATGGAGAGGCAATTCTTGCCTTGCCCCCAACCTGCTGCGGTGGCAGAGGGCTGGGTTAGTCCTCTCTCCCCGGGACAGCCTGCCTACTGAACCCCTCGTCCCCAGCCCCACCCCAGAGCAAACATTTAAATGAAGCAAGTACATTTGCATTTTATTCTCCCCTCTCCTCCCACCCCCCAAAAAAAATTGAAGTAAGGACCTGAGCAACGCTGAGTAAATCTTCTAATTACAGATACATTCAAGGGTTTCATAGGATGGCCATGGACAATTCACAAATGGGAAAACACCCCATGAAATCCTTGATATGAATTATCTGTAGGGAAGTAGTCACTCAGTTCTAATTGTGACTGCAAAAGAAGTGGGACTCTCTCTTTCAGTGATAGTCACAGTCTCACTCTGCCATCTCAGCTCTGGTCTCTTCTGCAAACTCATGCAGCTAGTTCTGAAGTCTAAATAACTTGGCTTTGTCACAAGTCCTTTACAAAACACATCCATAAATTACATCAGCAAATTAAAAACAACTCAATGCAGCCTTGGTTTTACCAAGCTGGGATTGTGACAGCGTTGGCAAAATTGGAGATTCAGACAGTTATGGTTTACCAGTTATAGAAAGCCTGCTGGATTACTCAGAGCCAGTCAGTTAGCAGCATTTAGTCCCACAAACCGAACCTCTGTATCTCTCTGCTGCTAAGCTCAGCAGGAGGAGAGCTTAATTACTACAACCCTGGGGGACGTACATGACCTTCAGTTAAGTAGAGATCAATATATTAGAATCATGCTGTATGGCAAGAATGAAATAGCCCCTATCTACATGCACAAATGCAACGTCTTCCATCACATATATCTTTTTGGAGGGGTCTTGGAGCTTGGCAATATATCAAATGCCAGGTGCATATTATATGTTCTATGTAACTATATTGGGTAAATATACTCTGAAAAAGTTTTGCCAAAAAAAAAATTGCACTTAAGTTGACAAACCGTATCTTGTGTCAGATGTGTCCAATGAGATCCAAAATGGTACAGGTGGCTTATAAAAGAAAGAAATAATCCCTAACCTAAGTAGCATTCTTCAGCCCTACAATAGTATAAGATGCTTTAGAAGCCAAACCTTCCTTTTATGAAGACACTCTGAATAATAAACATAAAACAGGTTGCTACTCTCTCCTCACCTTCTTTTCACCGACTGTTTCACCAGTTTTCGGTGCCTCTCAAATCTAGAGTCCTGAGCAATAGAAGCAAGTGTGTCTAGAGACCCCAGTTTCATGATTCTGACCCTAATGTGCTAGACACTTTTACACACTTGCAATCCCTGCCCGAGTCTTATCTGCCCTGTTATACTACAGATGTTCTGAGGAGTGTTTGTGCAGCATTTTTGGTAGAGTTGATTTTCCTAATCGTATCCCAATAGATTCTTGAGAAGACAAGTAGGTTAGACAAAGCATGCTCAGTTTAAGATCAGAAATTCGTTCCCATAGTATATTATTAAAGGCAAATCTGAAATCTGTTTCCTTTCTAGTTTAGGCTGTGTGATGTGGAAGGCAGAAGGAACATGAATGTTTTTTTCTGCTTTGGTGAGATAATGGAGCATATTGTTTGTGGTTTAAATGGTCTGGTTTTATTGTTGTTTTCAAGATGCTAGACAGGCTTTGGGCATGGACGCCTAAGTCAAAACTGTAGTCAGAAACTGGTAAATAGCAAGTCTCTTTATTTTTCTGCAGATTTGAAATTGGGAATTTCTGCAGAGAACCAGCATCTTTATTAGCTGTCTTTAGCAGCAATTAATTTGTGTAAGGGTCTTTTAACAGGTTTGTGCTTTTATTCCCTCCTCCCAAGAGGCGTTAATTCTCTTTTGATTTTTCCTCTGATTAGGTGCTTCCTCTGATGGTCCACTGAAGTTACTTCCTGAACATCACTTTGATCTGGTGGTGATAGATGAATGTGCTCAGGCATTAGAAGCGAGCTGCTGGATACCTCTGCTGAGAGCCAGAAAGTGTATCCTGGCTGGGGATCACAAACAGCTGCCTCCCACAATCATATCTGACAAGTAAGCAGCATTTCACAGCTTTAGAATCTCCCATTAATTTTTCAGGAAGGCATTGATAAATGTCACAAAGATTCATGATGGACAGCAGTTCATTGGAATCATGTATATATTAAACTGGCTGAATTTAATACACATTCATAGATTAATGTGTACCCATTATACATTATAGCAGGCTTTCATTACGTGATGAGACAGTGCCAGGTAATTTTACATGCTGATGGCCAGATAACTGCACCCTTTGTATTATCTTAGATGCATGCATATGGAGCATAATGTGTGACTACTGTAGGACCAAATAATAAAGGACGAGTAAAATGGTGATAGGATCAATCATCTTAATATTATTATTAATCTTAATAAAAATTAATAGGTAACAGTTTTAAAACAAAAGGGAGTATTTTTCCACACTGTGCAGTCAATCTATGGAACTCCTTGCCAAAGGATGTTGTGAAGATCAAGACTTTAACAGGGTTCAAAAAAAAAAAACCTAGCTAAATTTATGGCGGATAGATCCATCAGTGGATCACCTGATCATTCCCTGTTCTGTTCATTCCCTCTGGTGCACCTGACATTGGTCACTGTCAGAAGACAAGATACTGGGTTAGATGGACTTCTGTTCTGACCTAATGTGGCCGTTCTTAGGTTCTTATCTTGCTTTGGTTTGCAGGGGTCTTCTGTTGAATTAACCCCCTTAAAAGGCTTTTGAGCTGTGCATTAAACTGCTGTTGATTCAGTGTGGCAGGTGCTAATTCCACCAAAATATAGGTATGACTCTCTGGTCAGAACTAGGGATAGTGTCATGGAAATCCTGCAGGAAACTAGAAAGAGCCAGGCTTGTAAAGAAAATGTGGGGATTAGTGTTTGAGTTACCAGTAAATGCAAATCCCAGGAATTATATACAGGGCATGCCCTTTAAGGCCTCAAGTAAGCACTAATTGCTTAATATGCACCTGCTTAAGTAGATGCGCAATTTTAAGCATAATGGCACTATTCATATGTGAACAGTGAGGCAAGTGTTTTACTGAACAGACCCAGAGTTAAGTGTTTTGAGGGAATGGGATCATAATCAGCAGGTGAAAGGGATTGACTCCTTTATAGTCAATTGAAGGCTTTCAGTTGATTTCCCTGGGTTTTGGATTAGGGACTGTAAGAGAAATCATGGGAATGCAATATGAGATGAGTTGATGCTCTCCGTTCCTTCCTCCATCCTTCCCAGAGAGTCAAACTTCTCCATTCCACTTTCCATCATAGTTCAGGTTCCAAAGGATTTAATTTATTGCTTGGCTTTTCTAGTTGGGTTAAGTATTTGTTATGAATTACTACTGGTTTATTAAAAATTAGGTGTAATTTATGGATCGCTTCCTTGAGAGACATAAATCACTAGAAGAGATTGTTTTTAATATCCTTTCCCAATATTGATTGCCTGCATACTGCTTCCTAGATTGCGCATTGTTATGATTGCCAGTTTTAACATGTAAATCTTAATTTGGTTTTATGCAAGCGACAGCTATGAATGTTTTCACTATATATTACCAGCTAGATGCATGAATGGCCTGCCGTTTACAGAAATACGAGCAACAGAGCTAATTTTATATCTAGAAATATGTTCACTTATAACATTAATTATTTGTTTCAGAGGGGTAGCCGTGTTCATCTGTAACTTAAAAAAAACCTTAAAAAACAGCGAATAGTCCTGCAGCATCTTAGAGACTAACAAAAAGTCTCTAAGGTGCCACAGGACTATTCGCTTTTTATTAATTATTTGTGTTATAGTAGCAACTAGAGAACTCATTTAAAATCAGGGCCCCACTAGATTCTGCACATTATACCTAGTAATAAACAATCTCTGCTTTATAGCACTTATACTTTAAATAGCCAAACCAGACTAGAGGGTGGGAGAGAGGAATTATTATCTCCATTTTATAGATGGGGAATTGAGAGATTAAAGGCCAGATTTTCAAGTGTTTCGGTACCTAAGGATGGAGACAGGTGCTTAATGGGATTTACAAAAGCATCAAAGCAGGTTAGATGCCTAACTCCCTCTGACCATCAATTTATACTCTAGCAAATTTGTATGTCAATTTATAATGAATTAAAGGATAAACAAATGTTGCTGGTTTTTCAGTACTACTCACTGGCAGCGTATGTTTGAATTTTACAAAACTAGACAAAGAACAAAATATTGAAAATGAAGGTTTCAAGAGACTTGTGCTTAAAGTTAAACAGATGCATCAATGTTTGCCTATCGTATTTTTATTAAAATTATTTTAGCAGTGTAAATTTTGTCACATCAAAACAACAGTGTTAACAACGAAAGGTTATTTAGACTTTTGATACATTAACAAAGATACTATGAATATCTTCACACAAACAGGCCAATATTTTAAAAAATAGGAACTTAATGTTAGATTTTTCAGTTCATATTTTGACACTAAAGATTGGATTTTCAAAATCCACTAGGAATACAAGTCCCATTGATTTCAAACTGCAAACCTGAAAGACAGATATAGCTTGATAGAAGCATTTTAGCTATTGTGACTTAAGGAACTTTTAGTGTATTGGAAAGAGAAGTTGGTTACAAATATTGCACAGGCTCTTTGCTTATAAATGTTTTTTGTGGTGTTCTCACCGTCAGGAGGTTAAGGAGGGCTTGGATTTGTCTTTATCAGCATAGATGAGATTTTTCAGTGTGAAACTTCTTAGTAGAAAAAAAATTCCCTGTGCAAAAACTGAAATTCTGCTAACAGTTGGGAAACAAAGCAAGTACAAAAATAAAATAAACCCAAAACACATTAGAAATATAAGACTCTAAAATGTTAAGAAAATATAGAACTAATGACATATGAATAAAAAGGCTGATTTAAATGAAAAAAACATTAATTTTTTAAAAATAATCATGTGAATAAAAATTGATTTAATTTTTCTTATAAATCATTATTTTTATTGACTCTGTCAAAGAGTTTGTTTGATTTGTCTCTCCATACTTCTGATGAGAGTATCTGGCGCTGTGTGATGGATTTAGACACACTCTGATTAGTTCATGCATTCTTTTTCCTTATTAATTCTGTCATTGTGGTTCCACATTTATTTTTTAAAATATTAATGCAATAATAGGCTTACTAAGAGGAAGCAAAATTAGTTAATATGCATACAGCCCTCATTATAAAATTACAATACATACAGCACAATTACATTGCAAGGGAGATCTGCAGCTGGTATAAATTGCTATGGCTCCAAGTGAGTTATGACAGCTTATACCTGCTGTGGCGATGTCCCTCAAATTTAAAAAAGTTTTTTGCGTTATTGAACCTTTAAAAAGATGAAAGGATGAGGCAAATAAAAAGATGAAAGGATGAGGCACTTGCAACACCACAACCTGAGGAAGGGGGCTAATTTCATAACATGGCAGCCAAAAAAAGAAAAATACATATCTGCCTTACATTTCAGAATAGCGAAATCCCCCTGTAACATATAGCCAGAGGACAAAAGAACTCAAAGCAGGTTGCTAAAAGATCATCTTCTATATATTTGAGAGAGTCTGTCTGTCTGTGTTCAAAATTTTTTCCTAAATAGTAAGAGCTAGGGCTACCAAATTTGGTCTGCAACTTCCTCTTATCATAACTGACAGCTAAGTAAAGGCTTGGTTGTGTCAGGGTAATGGGATGTGCCTGGAGTGGGATTGCTTCTCATAAAACCATACAGAAAAGAGACAGAATTGTCAGGCAGGTGAAAGGGTTTGGCTGGGGGCGCACCTCTGCCCCCGTCCAGGACTACCCCTACCCCAGCTTGGGGCCTCCCACCTCACAGGTACCCTTTAGGAAGGGCAGAGGGGGTTAAAGCTTCTCCCCTCCACCCACCTGATCCCTATGGGGACATTGCTGTTAGGGAGCAAGGGGAAAGTGCACAGTTTGCTGCATTCCTCGCTCTGGCTGAGGAGTGCAGGAGGCAAACAAGCTTTGTACTTTGTTCTCACTCCCTGACAAGGACAGGAAAGGGAATAGCAAACAACCCCTATACGATTCTCAAGGTTGGGGCTGGCTTCCCTCCCCATGCTCCCTGCCTGCCCCCCCAACACACATGCACACAGCCTCCTCACCCCCACCCCCCATCCTGACTCCTGTATCTCAGCCCCCTGCCCTGAGCTCCTCCTTAAGGGCCCAAGCAATGAAGAGTAAATGCATTAGTTATAAATAAGGGCAAAGCAATCCATCATCTTGGAGCAATAGGTTCTAATTTGAATATAAATCTTGAGAGGCTCTTATGCAACATATCCAAGTCTGAGACAAACAACCAGATCTCCCCGTCCTAGCCTTGTAATCAGATCTTGGCAAAACGAATTAGTGTGCAACTGGGAAGCTTGGCCGGAACGTCTGAACTCCGCTCTCAGCTTTTGCTGTTGTCTGGCTTTGTGAGCTTGTTGGCCAAATCTTTTTGTGCCTCCGTGCCTCAGTTTCCCCCTCTGTAAAATCAAGATAAGGGTGCATGAGTACACCAGAGGAATATGAGCAGGAGTCATTCTGTAAGGCCAGATAATGAGCTGCTCCCTCCCAACCATGAGCAATTTCATGGCTGAGTAGTCCCACTGACTACTCCCCCTTCCAGTTTTCTGTTATATTTTGAAGCGCTGTGGAAGTGCTATCTATTAGTATTAAACCCTGCAGTTTTTAAAGTCTGAAAAACTGCAGCTTGTGTAACTATCATGATTTGAGTTGTATGATGCTCTTTTTTTATAGATAGCACAATTCTGCTCAGACTACAAAGCCTGGTGACTAGGGGAGGTTGTTTTACGGGTCAGAGCTGCATTGTTTGAAGATTTTCAAACCCTCTCTGTACTTGTTTAAATAATTTGGCCCAAATTATCAACTTCCAAAGAAGAAATGACCAACCAATTGTACTCTAACTGTTAGCTGGTGTAAGTTGCCATATTTCCTTTGACTTCCATGAAACTATAATGATTTACACCAGCTGAAAATCTTTAAAACTACTTTTCAAGATGCTAAACTGTAACAAACATATTTGGGAGGTTTAGGGAGTTTAAAGGTGCTTCAATTTCACATTTCACCTTGCACCTATGGCGTGCAGGTACCCTGGTATATATAGCTGCATCGTTTCTCATGTACTGGTTTCAGTACAAAAACAGCAGGCAAAGCCCAGATTAGAACCTAAACCTCCAGACTTTCAGCCCCGTGCCCAAGTCACTGGACAAGACTGCCTCACCCAATGGATGATTAGTTCTCCAATATTTTCATATTGTACATCGCGGAAGGTAAGGATCCTCTCATAGATGCAACATTTTACTCCCTGTCTTATATCTTCCCTATGGCCGGCTTAGATGAAAAAGTAATAAGGTTATTTGAAGGACACAAGATAAAGCCTTTCAAGTGATGGGTTCCTTTCAGCTGGGGTAAAGCCTTTTCCCTTCCTGGCCCTATGTTTTGGCATCTTTCAAGCCTTGTTTATGCTGGCATGTTGTGTCACCTAAAACTGCCTTTTGGTGACAAAACAGAGAGAGCATTTACACTGCGATGCAACTTTTGTTGGAAAAAACGCCCAGTTTTGGTGACAAGACACTTCCAACCCTGTGAGCGACTTTTGTCTTTTCCCCTGCCTTTATTGTCGACAGAGAGCCAATGTGGACTCTGCTGTTTGTTTTGTTGAGAGAATTGGCTTCTGCCAGTATCCCACAATGCCTGCCCTGATGGCTGCGCTCAGTGTTTTGTGATCTCTGCTGCCCTGCTGGCATGCACTGTCTCCCCTTTTAAAACTCCAGGAAGTATCTTAACAGCTTAGTGAGCTGCTCCATTTGGAGAACAAACAAAAAACAAATAATTGGAATGCTTCTGTTCTGCCCTGCTGCTGCTTCAGGGGAAGGGCTGTACAGACAGCTGTGCTGCTTTGATATTCTTCAGCACAGAGAGCTCACAGAGCTACGAGGGAATCCCAAGAAGAGCAGATCCCCGCACTGCCTTCCCACAGCACTGCACTGTGAGATGCTAACCCCCCTTGTTTTGCACTATGTATCAATAAGTTGCTAGCTATATGGCCATGAAATGTCGATAACGGGAGGCAGAAAAACTGGTTTGAACAGTTTTCACTTTTGGCAGCCTTTGCATGTCGACAGCACTTTTGTTGCCAAACCTTTCCAGTTTAGACATAGCCTCAGTTCCCCCTCTCTCATCCCTGAGCTTCGGTGACTTCCTCTCTATTTCTTTTCCACAGGCTATGTCTAGACTGCAGGCTTCTTTCGGAAGAAGCTTTTCCGAAAGAGATCTTCCAAAAAAACTTCTTCTGAATGAGTGCATCCACACTGCCAAAGCGCATTGAAAAAGTGATCTGCTTTTTCGAAAGAGAGCGTTCACGCTGAATGGACACTATCAGCTGTGATTATTATGGACGGAGTGGCCAGCAGGACACCTGTGCTTTTTCCTCTTTCCTCTTCTTTCGAAAGAACTCCCTCTTCTCCGTCCACACATGCCTTTTTCCAAAAGAGCTCTTTTGGAAAAAGGCTTCTTCCTCGTAGAATGAGGATTACCAATGTCAGTAAACCCTTCTGTTCTTTTGATTTTCTTTCAGAAGAACGCAAATGCAGTGTGGATGTAATTGAAGTTTTTTCGGAAAAACTCTGTAGTGTAGACCTACCCACAGTCTCATAATTGCCTGTGCCAAGAGCCTTCTCAAGCTCTCTTTATATGACAGGAGCCATCTTTCCACCTCATCAAGACTCTGTCTATTTACAAATGCCGTTGGAAATTTGTATTTGCTTTCTTGTCTTAATGTATTTCTCCCTCTGCTTTGAGTTTTCATTTAACTTTGCAATGAATCCCTCACGATTTTCACCATTTCCCCCCTTCCTAGCCCTGTGTTTACATGTTATGGTGTTTAATTTTTTTTCCCACTCCATCAGTTGTGCTATTTTGCTAATTAGTTGTTACAAAGTCTCCAAGAGCCAAGCTGTTGACTTACATTTTAAGAGAGTTTTGTAGCAGCTTCATACGTTTTTTAAAAGCTGTTACAATACAAATAGTTAGACTCTGCAAAAATAAGAAGAGGAAGGGATGGGTGGAAGCCAAATATCTGATTTTTAACCTTGATGGCATCCTTGTAAACAACTCTGCAGTAAAATCTATAGTTAAATTAGCTTTTTCTGGACCAATCTCCAAGTCCTGTGAATTAGAAATTTTAGCACTGTTTGGATGCTGTGGTACCCAATGTCCCTCTTTAAATTTAATAGATTTAAAATAAAACAGAGCAGAGAGAATGCGTCTCTAAATCATCATTGTTAACAGATTTGCATCTCTCAAGTTACCTGTAAATTATGCACCCAGGAACTTACTGTAATAAACAAAATCATTGTTAAAAGTATCAGCAGTACTCTATAGATCAGTAACCCCTAGCCATTCAGGCAGGATACCAACAGTGAGCTTGCACTTGCACCTAGGAATATAGTCCCTGGTGAAAGGAGTCACATTAACTTCAGCCTACTTGGAGAATCAGATTTACAAAGGGAAAGAACTAATTATTTTTTCTAGTAGATTTGAAAAATAAATCAGTTGTTTTAAATAGCTTCTTTTCATCAGACTTCACAATAATAGAATTGTGCTCTGAATGTATTAGCTTTTGTATTTAAGTAGGAGGGTTATCAATCCAATCTTTGTCTGCTAATCCAATATAGCTACTGGACTCTACCTACGTCTTTATCCTTTACAAACAAATGCTGATAGAGGTGGGTTTTTAATCAGTAGTGGTAGACGTTTCAAAAGATTTAGAAGGCATTTAAATGAAATATGCAGCGTGACACAATTATATCTCTAGTAAAAACGGTATTTTTGTTAACACAAGATTCTTTGCATCATTTCTACATCTCATTTTAGTATATTGAAATGGTGTCTAGCAGCCTGTAGGCTTAATTGCTTTGCAAACAATGCCAAAATTTGAGCAGAACATTGATTCTCAAGAAAGGGAAATTTGCCTTGACCTGAGTGGCCCAGTAGTTCTAGGCACAGAAAGAACATGACAGCTGTGCAGTACTTTGCACAGTGGGGTTACCTGTAGGATCAGATTTACAAAGTACAGGTTTTAATTGTGATATGTAAGTAGAAATGTAGCTTAATAAAACATGTAAGCATTGTGACCCAGGGTATTATGCCTTGCAGTACAAATAAGCCTTAGTACCCGGAATATTGTTTGTATGGTTTTCACACCTAAAAGCTCCACAGTTCCTATGGAAGGACGTCATATATATAGAAGATTGTTGTCCTAATGTGTGGAATCAGCCCTGCTTAAGCAGGAAACCTTCATTAAATGAAACCTCTCAAGCTATAGACACAAGCAAATAGGCTTCCACGCAGCTTGTGTTCCAGCTCTGTCTCTGTTGCTTATCAAGGACCATTTCTTCTCTGGAACACTATATAGCACACAGGGATATCATTACAGCTGTTGTCATCTACTTCATCCCCCTACCAAACTATACAGTACATATCCTAGTGCTTTCTCCAGTTGAAATTTCAGAGTTAGATTTTTGACTCTGTTGGAGATCAGACCTCTTATGCCATGGCGTGTGTTACCTGTACTTTGGCTCTGGGTGTAGAAGACCAAAAGGGAAATGGATAGAATATTTTGTCTCTCCTTCTGCCACCCCCAACATGCCAGCCAGTAGAGTTAGTTGGCTTAGAAATAGGTAGTCATTTGCTGCAGGGATAGCCCACCAAATTATTACCCTTAGGACTATTTCCTTCCCCATGCTGCTTCTGAGTTTACATAATAGTTCACTGTCCCTTAAGTGCTATGTTCTTGAGAATCAGTCTAGTCCTAAGTATCTGAAACACTGCCAGTCCTACAACATCCTAAGAAACTATTTCCCAATTTAGGGCTTGTTCCAAAGCCCACGGTAATCAATGTAAAAAGAGTCCCATTGACTTCAGTGGACGTTAGATGTGAACCATAATGCAACTCATTGTCTGGACACTTCTTGATGATCTTCCTAACTGCTTGCTTTTTCATTTCATTCCACTCCATTACTCCTCATTACACTCTTCAAATATTTGCAGATAATTATCATATACCTACCCCCTGGAGCTGCTTGGATAAACTGAGACATAGGTAGCTTTTCTAATTGTTTGTCATAATTCAATCTGCATCTTTCTACCCCTGAGCTTCCTTGGAATCATCAGGGTGTCCCAGCAGTAGTCTTCCTGCTCAGGTACATGATGCATTCGTAATTGGCATCCTAACAGATTTACTTTCATTTAATCACTGAATACCAAATATTGGGCCCTAACTTTCTGTGGCTAGCCACGACAGATTCAAACAGCAAGCATGTTTTATTGCTGTTGCACACCTTGTTCCTGCAGGGATTTCAGAGGAAAATGACTATGATGGAAGGAATAATTATAGCACATTAAACAGCGTGCTTGTCTGCCTTCTTAGCAGTTTCAGAAATCTCTTAATGATTCAGCACAATGCTAGACAAAATGCCAGATGCATGAAAACTGAGGATACCATGAGAGATCTAATCCTGTTGTATGGATATTGTTGTAATTCTGCAAAGTGTGCCAAAGCATTTTACAGACTGATGAGTTAGTGAGTTAAGACCTCTTTGCATATGCAAATGCGAAACCAAGGCCCAGAGAGGTTAAGTGATAACACGAGGCTTGCTCAGGCCACGTCTATACTTACCCGTGGAACGGCACTCCAGAGGTTGATCTTCTCGCATTCAATTTAGCAGGTCTATTAAAGACCTGCTAAATCGAATGCTGAGGGCACTTGCATTGGCGCCGATACTCCTACTCTTTACGAGGAATCAAGGACATTGATGGGAAAATTCCTTCCGTCGACTTCCGGCAGTGGGGATGGCACCAAAGTTTGAATCAATTAACATAGTTGGAGTTGTGTATCTTAATTTGAATTTATCCCATAGTGTAGACCTGGCCTCAGTGAGAGTCAGGTGCTAAACCAGGAACTGAACCCAGCTCTCTTGACTCCCTGTGCTGTGTCTTAGTGACAAGACCATGCTTACAAAAATAGGCAGAGAATGAAAACATACTGGCTAAAGCTTTTAATGGTGTCTTCTTTTCTGGCGCCCCAAGTAGCATGGCTTTTTAAAATGTAAATGTAAATTCAATAATTGTATTTATTCCTGGAAGGACTAATGATCCCTTTTGTGGCCAGCCCTTAATGCGGCTGGGCATCTGGGAGTGGAGTTAGACCCTTCCTTTGCTATGAAAGACACGAATGGCTCAATAAAGAACTGTCAAGTGCTGGCTGAGGAGGGCTTTCTTGTGAAAGAACAGCAGCAGGCAGCGCTGGCCCCTTTGGAACTTCTGAACCTTGAGCCTCTACCATTCACAAAACGCTGTCACCCAGAAGAATAAGATACCTGAGGCTTGTACAAGCTATATCCCATCACCCTGTTCTGGGATGGGCTAGCGTACATATTGAGCAGTGCCAGAAAAATCACATAGCAGGTAAGGTCAGGAAATGAAGGATAATTTAAACAGCTGATTTGGTAGGGGACAATTGAGTAGACTCTGATTATAAACATTAGGGCTTCAGAGCTGAGATTTGGCTCCGTAGTCTTCCTCCTCTGAACAGTATTCATTGGCTCTTCTGTTACCAGAATAGTGTGAGTAGTTATGGCCTTACTTCTGTGTCTTAACCTCAAGATGGCACTTCCAACAGCTAAGGAATGGATCAGCAGATGCCCCTTTTTCTTCTCATCAGTGTTTGTTGCAGCATAGCAATATCACTATTTCTCTCTGACCTTGATAAAGTTATGCCTGCTTTTGTGCCCTCCCAATCGGAAAGCCCTGCCAATCCCTGGATAGCTGCTTTATATCCACGGGTATTTGCATATGCGGATATCGTTTACTCATTTTGGCAGATGCAGATACAAATTTTGTATCTAGAACCCTGCAGATTTGCAGCTATCATTGGATAATTTTTGCAGATGCTGATAATTTTGTATCTGCACAATTTTGTATCTACCAATTCATTTGCTCTAATGCACTCTATGAGGGGTCCTTTTGAATACAAATCAAAAGCTGTGCCCTGACAGTGTTTGCTTCTGTTAGTCACGTGTGTGTGCTTCAGAGACTTCCCTGGCTTCTGATTGGCTTCCAAGTGCAATTCAAGGCAAGGATAGTCTTAAAAATCAAGTGATGATAAAAAGTGACATTTAACAGAATGAGGAAAATAAAAGTAAGTACAAATACTTGGGGCTGGGGGGACATAGTTTTTATGTATTTTTCAAAAACTGGAACTAATAAAGCATATGCCTGTCGTCCTCTAGGCCACTTGGCTTGCATGTTGTATTCCTTCCCTCCCCAAATAATGTTCTGACAGCAGGACAGCATTGCTTTTCTAAACAATCTGCCAGCCAATCGGTTATGGATGGTGACTGAATTATCTGAGTCATGATCCATTCCATAGCTTTGGGGTTTTACACCATCTTCACCATGGGGAAACTCGACTGGAGGAAGCATCCTCAGCAGTGCTGGAATCATGCTGGGTCTCTGGTCCAGCACTTTTTTAAGAGGCCAAAAAGTTGTTGGTGCTTTAGGTACTTCCAGTGCTTGTGTTCTGGCACTTCCCAAGTGCTGTGTTCACTTCATGTTTGTGCTTTGAAAACTGAAGGCAGGGAGAGCATAGGGCAGCAAATTCCTGGTCTTTTACTAAGGACCTGTTCCTAATATGAAATAATTTCAACTTCAGTCAAGAAGAGTGTCACTTTCTAGAAGGGCTTCTGTCGCTAGCCCTTTAAATCTATTCCCAGCCGTCCAGAGAAGGATCAATGACCAACAGAGCCACAGCGAACATCTTTAGTAAGGCTTCAAGAAAAGTTCAATGAAAGCCCGACACAGCCTGCATCAGCCTAAAGCATCAATCTTAAACTCATCTCATCTAAACATTTTGAAGTGTCCCCTGTTGCATTTAGTTCCTTTATTAAATTCCTTCATGGAGACATGATATGTGACATGGTGTGTAGTTAACAGACTGGTATTGATAAATTAGTGGGGATTGGATTAAAGATGCAATTTAAAATGAGATTGCTTTCAGTAAAGTGACCATATGAAGCTATTTGTCATAGGATATCCATGTTCTCGGGGATTTCCCCATTACCTATGAGCCACTGAGCGGTCAAAAGACCAAGACAATGAAGTCAGTTTTGTGCTGAGCTTGAGACATCTTAACGGGGCCCTATTTTCATAGAACAGCTGTTGAAGATGTTTTAATCCCAAGCTTGATTTGGCAGGGAAATTTTGCAAGGAAAATGGGATCTTAAAAGTTCTGCATCATAATATGTTATAGGCAAGGTATGAGGAATGCAAGTTGGCAGGGCACATAAAGAGTTCCATTGGTTGGTAACTTCAACTGTGTATATCCTGAAATCCTAGTTTTTAGGCGGGACCTTAACTTTGACTGTCTGTGTGTGTTTAGAGCGAACTACTTTTCCCCCTAAAGACTTTTTGTCTTAAATAATTAATGCTTATAACCTTAACTCCGTGTGTGCCTGGCTTTGTCTCTGCAGCATCCCTGCATGACTCATAAGGGCATAATTCAAGCAGCTGAAGGACCCTCTCGTAGGTCACTGGCCCTTCGAGGTTCAAGGTAACGATGCTTTAGCTTTGTGGCCAAAGTGCACTTCAGTCCCGCCCCTTTTAGTGTGTTCTGGTTCAGAGAAAACCAAGAACAAAATACTCCAAACAGGGTAGTCTAATGAACTTTTGGTGGGCCCACTACCCTTCTGTTCAGGGCTTGTCTTCACACATTCCTTATCTCCACCCGTTCCCCAGAGGCTGGTTGTCCCTTCTAGTATGAGGCTTGTCCAGCCAACAAACTAGCTCAGTCTCTTGGTGCTAATTAGTCTTTTCTCACATTAGTAGCAGAGCTCTGCTCTTCTTCCTGTTCAGCCCTGAATGTGGCTAGGTCACCTCCTTTTAACTGCCCACTCCACCCCTGGAATTTGTTGTGGGCTCTTTTTAACCTTCTCATGGCCAGGGTGAGGCTATCTGCCTCATCACACCATGTTTAATGACTTTTTTGGCATGGGACCCAACAACTGGAGAAAGGAAGTGGATGGGGAAATAAGAACAAATTGTACTAACGCATGAAAGATTTCGAAGTGGCTTAATATCCTAATTATTCATCACCCCGATCCCCAGGCACAGACACAGGCACACAGAATATATACACCCCAGAAGCACACAGGCCAGCTACCTTGGCTACAGTTACACCCCACCCTTCTGACTCATTTTCACAAGCTTGAATTTCTCCATCCCTGCAGTTCTGCCCTTGCAGCCCAATTCTGGCTCCCCAGTGGAGTTACAGAACCTCGGAAACAGAGCTTTTAATATAACGAGAGGGATTGTATTTCAGGGCATAGGGCAAGTTCTGATACTTCGCCCACATTTTATGAGAGGTCTTTAAAAGTAAAGCTGTAGAACATTTCTTTCCTGGTATTAAAGGGAGAGGTTTTATTGCAAATACACCATGGGGTCATCTTTAAATGTGATCCTTGGTTTGCTTATTAGATTTGTAAGGAATTTTTCAACTGAGTGAAGGGAAAAGCTCCTTTTTGTTTGGAAAGACTCTAGTCTGTTAACTTGTTGCATCCAGTGAGATGAATTTAAATGTTGATAAATGCAAAGTAATGCATATTGCAAAATCCTAAGTATATGTATGAACTTATGGTAACTAAATTAGCTATTACTGCTTGAGAGAGAGCTCTTTGAGTCATTATGGATAGTTCTCTGAAAATATCCACTCAATGTGCAGCGGCAGTCAAAAAAGCAAACTATGTTAAGAATCATTAAAAAGGGATACAGAATGTTAGGAATCATTAAAAAGGGGACAGAATAATACAGAGAATATCTTCATGCCTCTATATAAATCCATAGAACGCCCACATCTTGAATACTGAATATAGATTTTGTCACCTCATCTCAAAAAGATATCTTGGAATTGGAAAAAGTTCAGAAAATGGCAACAAAAATTATTAGTGGTTTGGAACACCTGTCAAATGAGGAAAGATTAATAAAACTGGGACTTTTTTGCTTAGCAAAGAGGAGACTAAGGGGGATATGATAGAGATCTATAATATCATGACTTTTGTGGAGAAAGTAAATAAGGAAAAGTTATGTACTTGTTCTCATAATGCAATAACTGGGGGTCACCAAATGAAATTAATAGATAGCAGGTTTAAAACAAACAAAAGGAAGTTTTTCTTCACACAGCGCACAATCAACCTGTGGAACTCCTTGCCAGAGGATGTTGTGAAGACCAGGACTTTAACAGGGTTCAATAAAGAACTAGATAATTCATGGAGGATAGGTCCATCTATGGCTATTGGGTTCACCCAGTATAGCCATAGTATAGTTAGGGTGGGCAGGGATGGTTTCCATAGCCTCTGTTTGTCAGAAGCTGGGAATGGGTGACAGGGGATGGCTCACTTTATGGTGACCTGTTCTGTTCATTTCCTCTGGGGCGCCTGGCACTGGCCACTGTTGGAAGAGACAACACTGGGTTTGATGGACGTTCATATGATCGCTCGGCTGGAGCAGAGTGCCAGATCTCCTGAACCAATGTGACTCACTCTTCATTTGCCTGACCTGACAAATGCAGCCAGCTGCTTGCCTAACGTAAACCTAGTGTCCATGTCTTAATAAGTGGCTTGTTTTTCATTAGCATTGGCAGATATTCAGAGGGCTGGGAGGCCTAGGGTGTTGGTAACAAGGCTCAAAAGTTACTCCAGCTGATGGTTCTCTGGTGGCTGGTGTGGAGTAAGTTGACTGCAGTCCAGTTTCTAGGTATTCACTTCACAGTTAGTACTGCTGATTGCCTTTGTCGTTAGAGCCATGAGAGACTGCAAGAACTGAATGTGAATGGAACAAAGCAGCCTGTCGCCTCCAGAGATGACCCTGCCAAGGGTAAGATGGAGTAGATTGGCTCATCCAAGTCGAAAAGCTTGAATTCCTATTGCTAGGCTTGTTAGGTGGATAAACTGCAGACTCTGGGGCCTTATTCGGATTGACACTACAACTCCTTGACCCTGCCAGAGCAAGGCAAAGGGCCTTTGTGTCTGTCAGAATCAGGCACTTCATGAGCACTAAAATCACTGCGTGTAGATCCGTGGTGTCCAACACGCTAGCAACCAGCCACATGTGGCTATTTGGCCAGATGAATGTTTTTAGTTCAGGGATGGGCAATAATTTTTGACAGGGAGGGGGGGCCCTCTCAAGAATTTGGAATGTGGTTGAGGGCTGCACTCTTCCGTGATATTAATGAAAGAGATGTGGAGTCTGGGATGGAGCAGGGAGGTGCACAACAGAGCTTGGGCTAAGGGAGGGAGTTTGGAAGGAGGAGGCAGTTGTGACCTGGGGCACTGGACTGGGGTACATGGGGTTGGATTGTGACCTATGGCAGGGAATTGGGGTACAGAAGAGATGCAGAGGCTTGGGTTGTGAACAAGGGCAGGAGGGGACTTATCTGGGGCAGAGGGTTGGGGATGGGAGGGGCTGAGGTGCCAGAGGCAAGCTCTGGCCAGGAGATTTACTAGCCAGCAGCCCATTCCTGAATTAGCCTCCCTGCCTGCCCCATCCCCTCAAAGGCTGCAGCCATGTGCTCTGTGAATAACTAGGAGCCCTTTGTGCTTCGTGGCTGCCTGTCATTGAATCAGGCAGCTCCCATTGGCCAGTTTGTGGCCAGAAGCTGTCCGGTGGGATTAAGCTGAGGGCAGAGCAGATCCTGAAGCCTTCCCTCATCCCCTCTGGGCTCAGTTTTTAAAATGAAACTGCCCCACAGCCACGTTTTTGAGCAGCATGCGGGAGGGCAAGGCAAGCAGGGGCCTGCCTGGGGCTCTCCACAGCATCTGCAGGCCAGATCTGGTGGTTTGGTGGCCCAGATGCAGCCTGCGGGATGTATTTTGCCCAGGCCTGAGCTATTTGGCTTGAACGAGGTGGCTATTTGGCTGGTTGAGTGTGGCTAGTTCACTATAGAAGTAGCCATTGTAGTGGCGACAGCTTCAGAAGTGGTTGGATATCACCAGTTGTAAGGGTTTGGCTGCAGTTTACCAAATTAGCTCTTCGGGGCCAGAATAACTGTTCCAGAACAACTAGGCTGGGCAGTCTCATTCCCAAATAAGAGTATCCACACAGCAGTGGCTTATGCTGAAATAATTATCCTGCACTAGCTATTTCCATACATTTTCAAGGGTAGCCAGGCTCTGACATATATCACAATTAAACCCAACACTCTGTAGACAACAAATGACTTGATTCAAATGACCCCAGCAGGTGGGGGGAAGGGATTATCACACTTCTCCCAGGTGATAATTATGCCTTTTACTTCTCACTCAGAGTTAATTGGCCCAACTATCGTTAGGCCCAAAGCAATCAATAGTGGAGTCTACTGAGATCAGTCTATCCAGCTTGATTCTGCTTTCCATACATCACTCGCCACAGGTTTTCTTCAGTGTTTATTGTTCAGTCATCATTGCTTCTCTTCCTGCTTGCTTCAGGGCTGAGCTAACAATTTTCAGGACTGCAGCAGGGCAGAGGGGAAGAGGAGGGCAGAGGGGAAGAGGAAGGCTCAGACAGTGACTACTTCTCCATTCATTTCTGCTACCAGAAGGGAAGACTAATTGGGCCCAATAGTTCCATTTGTTCCTAAATGAACACCTGACCACAGAGCCTCTGTCCATTGCTTGCGTAGCTCATGCAAAGGTTTTGACTTACATATGTGACCCTTTTAGTTTCAAGGGGGGTTCTCCTGATAAAGGAATAAATATGTGAGAAGGCCAGAAGGATGATCTGTTCATATTTCACTGTAGACCCTTTCCTCATCAAGGAAGTCTCCCTGAGTCCTTTCCTTTGCAGGGGGTTAAATCAGCAAAATTAATCTGCCATCTCTCGTTTTATGTTAGAAATTGCAAGATTTACATGAGAGGATTAGGCTGCTACAAAAGAGGACGTGGCATTATTGTTTCATTTAGTGCAATGTTTTCTAAACGATCTTTTCCCTTTTTGGATTGCACACTCGTGAGTTTAAACAGCTCAGGCAATGGCTTATGGAGTTAACACTGCTAAATTATAACAACAGTGGCTGTCGTAGCATCTGGAAGACCTGTCATGGGCCAGAAGCCCATGGCACTAGGCGCTGTAGAAGCACAAGGCATAAAGTCCCTGTGCCAAAGAGTTTGCAGTCTAAGTACAGTGACCCTAGACCAGTGTTTCTTAAACTATGTTCCGCAGAACACTGGTGTTCCGTGAGCTACTTGCAGGTGTGCTGCAACCGCTTCTTAGTTTTTGTTACTTCTTTGTGTATGTGTGTATGGTGTTGTGGGGGCTTTTTTTCCCCCCCCCCCCCGAAAATTTTCATGGGTGTTCCTAGGGTATTTTCTAAGTAAGGGAATTTTTCCGCTTTTCCTGGAAGCCTGCTTGGGACATGCAGCGATTAAAAGGACCGCGACCACATTTCAGCCCAACCTCCTGAGGTCTCTCTAGTTACTTCCCCCTCCCCTCCGGTGCTTGCTTTTTTTTTTTTTTTTTTTTTTTTCCCCCTCCACGCCCTCCCAACAAATTTTCTCTGGTGCTTCTTTTAGAAACCATCTGGCAACCCTAGGTGTTCCACATTAAAAAAATATTATTGTTTAGTGTTCCGTAGTTTCAAAACATTTAAGAAACACTTCCCTAGACAGTTTCTGAGAGAGTGCTGCAAGGTCAGAATGCATTGCAGCAGAGAGGCAGACACTTAGTCATAGAACTATGTGGAATTATGCTTTCTATAAGTGAATTTAAAATGAACAGTTACAAAAAATAACCTACAAAGCAGAATCAGTGGTGAGTACAAAACAAATATATACAATGTTTGCATTTGGGCTGGGTCTCTGGGTTCTAGAGGTTCTAATGGTGATCATGGCTTTGAAAGTTAGACAGCGATATGATGGCTAAGTTGATGGCACCCCTTTAACAACCTTTAGACTATCTCCTTAATGGGCTTGTTCTTCTCTCCTATTGAGTTTGTCTTGTTAATTGTTCTTCTGGTGCAGGGCTGCAGCACAGGGTCTTTCTCTCAGTCTAATGGAGCGTCTGATTCAGAAATATGGCGAGAGCATAGTGAAGATGCTGACTGTGCAATACCGAATGCATCAGGCCATAATGCAGTGGTCCTCCACAGAAATGTACTGTGGCCAACTCACAGCTCACCCTTCCGTGGCACGTCATTTACTGAAGTAAGTGCCTTGGCTCTTTTCTTTTTTTTTTAAACCAGGTTGCAGTAAGGAATGGACATTGTTGATTAATATTTATGAGCAATTAACCATTTTCCATCTGTCTGCAATATCCTTTTGCTATATCCTTCCAACTTTGTTCTTATTTCATTTAGCAAACATTGATTTTTGTTTTCCCTTGTGCAATAGAAACCCATAGGGTTATGCTGTGTTTTGTTTTGTTTTTAAATCTTCCTATAACTTGTTATATCAGGGAGGCCTGATCTGCAGACTGCTTAAGAAGAACTCCCTGGAGCAGACAGTTAAATATGGACTAGTGGTAACAGCTCTGTGGCACTGTATCCATTGAAACAGAGCTAAAAAGGGTTTCCAGAACAGAGTTTTTTTTTAAAAACACGCCTGTTACTTTTGCATTGCGTCCATTTGGGGCCTGCCCATGCTTCCACGGAAGTCAATAGAAGTTCTGTGATTGATTTCAGTGAAAGCAAGTTACATACCTTAGGGAATTATTGTTTGTTTGCTTGACAGTATATTTAGGCCCTGACCAAGATTGGGGCCGATTGTACTAGGCATTGGACATATATTGTAAACTGGTTGGGGTAGGCACCACCTTTTTGTTCTGATTGTAGTGCACCGAACACAGCGGGGTCCTGGTTTGTGAGTGAAACTCCTACATGATACCACAATTCATTGTAATTTAATAATAATAATTAATAATAGACTGTCCCTGTTTGAAGAACTTACAACTTAAATGGACAAGACAGACAATTAAGGAAGTATCATTATTCCCATTTATAGATGGGGAACGTAGGCAGAAAAAAGAGGAATGAATTGCCCAGGGTCACACAGGAAGGCTGTAATGCAGAGTGGAGAATGTAACTCACAGCTCTTAAGTATCAGTCCAGCCCTTATCCACAGACCCATTGGTTCTCTTAGTGAATGAGGTGGTTGTGTCACTTTCAAGATGCACTAATATTTTCTCAGTATTTAAGCAGCAGCAGTAGTTCTCTATATTTATTATGGTAACATCTAAAGGCTCCAATCCAAGTCATGATTCATTGTGTTGGGGGCAGGGAGCTGTACAAATGTAGAAAAGAGACAATGACTGCTTTGCAGGTCTCACCATCTGAGACTGTCCCCACTGCACACATCGTTTGGCAGCGTGGAGTGTGCATACCCAGGAAGTGGGTTTCACAACTGAAATGTCATGGATGAAATTCTCAGCTGTGTGCAAAGTATGAATGAACAAGTTTTATGCAGGGGGTGTAGGTGGGAATAGAGGTTGGAATTCTCCCTACAAAGTGAGGAAGCAGCTGAACAAATACACAGTTGTAGAGGCAGGTGGAAAGATTTATGTGCTGGAAGGGTGTGAAAGGGCCATCAGATGTGGGTGACTTAGCAGCCCTGCTGCACCGAGAAAAGACAGGGAGGGGGCTGATGCACATTAACGCTTTTGTGTGTGAGTATAAAAAGCGTGATAGACTGTGAGGCACAGCTTAGGTGAGAAAAGACACAGCTGAATGGTGTGGCTATGTACCTGAGTACATACCCTGCCTGGCTCTCTACTTGCATCTGTTTATGCTGCTATTATGTAGCCATGTAGTATTCCAATGCCGCCCGCTGCTGGAGTTTTTCCTTACCACTGTGAAAGATTCCAGCAAGGGGGAAAGGCTCTGACATCTCCCCACTGCTAGAGGCCTTTACCCACTGCAGGGAAAGACTCTGGGCCTTAGGAAAAGGCTCTGGCAGAGGGAGGGTGGAGGGGAAAGGCCGTGCCTATCCCGCTGCCTCCCCCATATAAGAATGTAAGTGACTAGTCAACTACCCGATAAGCCTAGGCTTATCTCTAGGCTAGTCACTACCAGTATTCGACTAGTCACGTCTACCCCCCTTGCTGCCTCTATCAGAGGCAACAAGGAGAAGGGAGCAGGAGCCAGTGCTGGGGGGGGAGCTGGCTTAAAAGCTGGTTCTCCCCAGCACTGTCTCTGTAGGAGGGAAGAGGTGAAGTGGAGGATCAGGTGCGAGCCAGGACTCAGCTGTCCCAGCTTGCACCAGATCCCAGATGCTGCAGCTCTACTTTTTAAACATAAAGAGCTGGCTCTTACTACATTTAAAAGGCAGAGCCACAGCAGGATTGGGAGCTATCGCTGCTGCAGCTTTGCAGTTTCCCCCCTTATCAACAAATCAAGTAGTCGATGGAAATTCCATCGACTATTCGATTAGCTGATTAAATGCAATTTAACATCCTTACCCACCAAGCCAGACCCTTTCCATGCTTGGGTTGCCATGAGCTGCTGAAGCCTTTCCCTTTGCCTCCACTCTGTGAAGTTTCCTCTGCCCTCCCCCTTGCACGAGTGTCATGAACTCCTCACAGGGCAAGGTGGGAGCAGGGTGAGGAAAGCTTCGCGCAGCTTCTCCCCTCCCCCAGGCCAATCGGCTTGGGGGTGGAGGAGCGCAAGACATTTCCTCCCTCCCTGTGAGCAGCGCGCGGCACTTCAAAGCGCTGAGTGCTGCTCACAGGGCAGGAGGAAAAACTGCGCCCTCCCCCATCCTCAGGCTCCAATTGGCCTGGGGGTGGGGGAGCGGCAGGGCCTCTGCGGGCTGGATCAACCCGCTTGACAGGCCGGATCCGGCCCGGGGAGGCCCTTTTACCCACCCCTGGTTTAGAGGACGTGACTAGTGTTTTATTTGTATTACACACAACACTGACATGTGTCTGCTAACATCCACCGCTGTTGGCGCTAATTGGTATCTTTTAAAATTGCAATCGACAACACTCTATAGGTCAGGGGTCTGCAAAAGCACAAAACACTGGAGGGCCTGCACCTGTAGTCCCTTAAATTTTAGCGAGTTCTTTGGGTAGATAATTAAAGTTCAGAGAATATTTCCATCAGATTACAACAATTTTATGGTGAATCGCATTTTGGATTTGAATTACTTGAGAGATTATTTCATTGTGCAGTACTCATGTTAATTTCAATGACATAATGGTGGAGAATTGTATAAACACAATGTGAAGGATGAAACTGTTCCCAATAAAAACGAGTCATTACTGCAAATCAAAGAGGATATAAACAGTCTGAGCCAGCACCCCATGCAGTCAGTGGAAAGATTCTCACTTCATTGGGCTCTAGATCAGGCCCTTAAACAGTAGCTGTGCTTTTTCATTCACACAGTTAATGTTACTGTAGGGAACAAACAAGTGAAAGGGTAAGTAAAAAAGAATTTGGGCAAGGCAAAAAAAGAATTTGAAGATCAACTAGCAACAGACACGAAAACTAAGAGCAAAAATTCTTCTAAATCCGTCAGGAATAGGTTGCCTGCCAAATAAGAGCCAGCAGAGGATGAAGGAGCACTCCAAGAAGACAAAACTGTTGCAGAAAAGCTAAATGAGCTCTTTGCGTTGGTCTTCATGGCAGAGGGAGATTCCCAGACCTGAGGCCTTCTTTTAGGTGACGTTTCTGAGGATCTGTCCCAGATTGAGATGTTAGTAGAAGAGATTTTGGAACCAACTGATAAATTAAATGGTAATAAGTCACCAGGACCAAATGGTATTCACCTCAAAGTTCTTAAGAAACTCAAATGTGAAACTCCTGAACTACTAACTGTGGTATGTAATCTATGGCTTGAATCAGCCTCTGTACCAGATGACTGGAGGGTAACTAATTTAACACCAATTTTTTAAAAAAGGCTCCAGAGGCAATTACAGGCCAGTAAGCCTAACTTCAGTACTGCACATATTGGCTAAAACTAGAGTAAAGAACAGAATTATCATGCACATAGGTGCATGATGGAAAATATAATCCCAACTAGACATACAAAAAGGTTGGGATATAAATTAGCTGTTACCACTCAAGAAAGAGATCTTGTAGTCCTTGTGGATAGTTCTCTGAAAACATCTGCTTAATGTGCAGCAGCAGTCAAAAAAAACCAACAATGTTATAAACCATTAAGAAAAGGATAGATAATAAGATAGAAAATATCACAGTGCCACCATATAAATCCATCATATGCCCACACATTCAAATACTGCATGGAGTGGGGCCAGCCACAGCTCCTGCTCCAGCCCCACGGGGGAGAAGCAGGCGCCAATGCTTAAAGCTTCCAGCCCACAGTGCAGAGATTTGACACATGCTGAATCGAAGTAATCCGGGGAAGATTCCACACCCCTGCTGTAGAGTTGCACTTTGGTTGTGTTTTCAAGATTTTCTCTGCAACCATGAGGTCTTAGAAACCATTTTTTTTGAAAGAAAGCTAAGAGGTGCTGGGCATTTTATGCAGAACCCCAAATATTGAGTCCCTCTGACAAAATCACAAGAGTTGGCCACGCCGGTGGTGCCTGACAGGCACTTTGCACTTGTGATTCCTGTGGTCAGCTCACTATTCAGTAAACAGACAAGAATGCAGGGAGGTGCGGGAGGCAGCCAAGCATTATATAGATTGCACCAGAACTGGGATTCCATCCAGCATTTGACTGCAGTAGCTGTCCCAACTGTGATACTGACAGCAGGATTCTCTCCCTAATACAGAACACATCAGTGCAGTTCAGATTGCTTTGCGCCTGCATGTAGGTTACCCCCCTCCCTTGTCTCCAGGGGGTTAGCATATAAATAAGCACTAGACCATTTTTCCAGAGTAACACCCTGTTGTGCTGAATGCTTTCCTCTCCCAAAGGAACACATTGTTTCTCTCCCCTGAAAGACAAGTGCAGCTAATTATTCCTCTGAGATTAAATTTCCAGATTAGGATTGTTCCTCCTAACGAGAGATGCTGCAGCAGTGCTTTTTAGTAGATAGGAGTTGTCAAAGAATCATCATAATAGAAATATCTACATGGAGGAGACTAGAACCCAAACGTGGTTAGACAGATCCTTCAGTGTGTGTGTAAATGGGCCACCAGCATGAGGAATAGCAGGACAGATGTTAAAGGGATGGGGAGCTGCTTAGGGTTTGTATCAAGGAAAGAGGGATAAATCTGTCCTGCTGACCAAAGGGGAAGAACTGCTTCAGTGAGAAACACTGATTTGCTGCTGCTCAGACCTGGCTCTGTAGAAAGCATAGATGGTAATTACAGGAATTAATTGTAAATATGGGGGATGAGTCACATATTTATTAAAATCCAAATGCTGGACAGCAGCATGAAGCCCGAACAGCTGTGCTTTGGGAAGGGAACTCCCATGACTAAGGGACTGCAGGGGGGGACAAGGTTAGACATTTTCTTCTAGGTCTAAGACCAGCAATGGAGTGTCTCAGCAGGGTGCTGCTGTGGCTGGAAAATCCAGCTCTGGCCTATCCCCGTGCCCCTAAACAACCCACATGCTGGTGAGCAGAGAGCGTCTGCGTGTGCAGCTCTGTGCCATGCAGGAGTGCAGCCAAACTGCGCCAGATCCCGGATCTTATCCCCTGCTCCCTTCAGGTGGGCCCTACACCAATCTGATGCGAGGCAGCACTGAGCTTTAAATGGTTGTCCCTTAGGCTGCCGTCTGTCTTGGTTCTTCTTCCAGAGTTTGACTGCAAGGCAAGTTGAAAAGGTGGCGAGACTTTTCAAAGGGGTCTAAAGGAGTCTGTTGTGTCAATGTTAGTTGCTGTATGCTTTAGGGATGTTAGCGAGTAGTCGACTAGTTGATTACCCAATAAGCATAAGATTATCGGGTGATCGACTGAAGGGAGGGGGAACAGAAGCCGGAGACAACCCTAGGGCTATTGCTACACTTCAAAGGCAAAAGCACCACGTGGAGGACTCCCAAAGCTGCTGGGGACTCCCAAAGCTGCTGCTTTGAAACACTGTGAGGAGCCTGGCGTCAGGCTGCACGCGGCATTTCAAAGCAGCAGCGCTGCATGGAGCCCCTAGCTGATCCCAGGCTCCACGCGGCACTACCACTTTGAAATACCACATGCAGGCTGGGGACACCCCAGCTGGCCCTGGCCTGCACGCGGCGTTTCAAAATGGCAGCGCCTCATGGAGCCCGAGGTCTGGTCCCAGGCGCCAAGCAGTGCTGCTGCTTTGAAGTACCCCTTCCCCTTTCCCACCCCTTGCTGCCTTTTTCTGATAGAGACAGCGGAGCGGGGGGGAAAGCGACTAGTCAACTAGCCTGTCGACTATCCGCTAAGCATTTGCTTATTGGATAGTTGACTAGTCCTTCACATCCCTACTTAGTATGCTTATGTGCACATGCTACCCTGGGCACAGCTCTGGCGCTAGAGGATGGATGAGTTTCAGTCCAGAGAAGAGAGTTCTTTTGTTGTGAGGAAGCAATGAATATCCTAAAGGAGGCTGTTGACAGCAAAGCAAACCAGAGGAATGCAAATGCAGATGGACAAACTGACCAAGTTGGGACTGTGGTGAAGGTCCTTTCTTCTCACTCTTATCTATTTGACTTGTAAGCTGGTTAGGGAAGGGACTGTCTCCTACTATGTGTGTGGACCCCTCTTAGCACAGTGTGCTGCTAGTCTGGGCTGGGACCTCTCGGTGCTGCTGTAATAAGAGCAACCTTGGTTTTGATCCATGACATCTCCGTGTGATAGCGACACCTAAGGATTGCGCTGTAGATCGGTGCCTTTAGACTTGCAGTGTATTTGTCTTGCATCTGTCCAGCAGTCTGTTGCTTTCCTACTCTAGCCCTTCCCTCTCTGGGTGCATTCATAGACTGTGAATTGAATAAACAACTCTCTTCGGTGTTAAAATGTGACTTTTTGACATAGTTGCTTCAGATACAGAAATGACATGACATCAAAATTCCTGGCTGGTTACCCGTCACATGCGTTCTTCCTTGGCTAATATCACAGCTGTCAAATGTTGCTCCACCTTAGAACACTTTTAAGGACTCTTCCTCCTTACAGTGCTAAAAGCTGCTGTGGTATAAACCTATTTCTGTAGCTTTGCTGTGAGATGCTGGTGGAGTGAGATACTAACTCTCTCCCTCACTCTGTACTTGGGCGAGTATTTAGAAAGGATTGCAGTTCATAAAAAAGTGGTGTGTGGTTTTTACATCATCACAAAGTTGTCAAGGCTGGCTGTCTAGCCCATGCTTTGGGAAGAAGCGGTGCCCTTCCCCCTTCCCCCGGGGCTTCTGGGGAAAGGAATTCAAGGGAATGTTAGAACATACTACCTCTGGCCAGTGTTCAGAGCTGTTTTTCAGAATAGATGAACTGCCACCATCTTGGAAATTGATGCATGGAACAATCACAAGTCTGTCTTGCAGTGCAGGTGCAGTGGCCATCGTCTTAGTCAGTTCTGAATAGGCGACTAACAGCATGAGCTGTCACATTAGCTGAAGAGCCAGGCTCTTTAAGCTGAGAGCTAGGACAGGCCCATGTCCTCTGTGAAACAGGCACAGACTGGGACAAGTAACACACACAGTGGGTTACATCAAGTCACCCCAGAGCTTCAGTATTCACCTCCCTCTTAAAGTGATGCCACACATGACCATTAGAGCCATGTCATTGCCAATGCAGCAGGCCCAGAACCCTGAGCAGAAGAGAAGGGGTCCAGGGAGGCATTTTATAATATGGGTGGGGGAAAAGAAGTGGAGAGGTGATTGGGACTGGCAATAGACCATGCAGCAAGTCTTTGGGAGCAGGGAGAGGCATAAGGATCTTGCACAAAACGGGGGTTTTGCGCAAAACGGAAGTGGCTACACTGCTTTTTTTTTGCGCAAAAAGAAACGGCAGAAAGTATGCTAATAATATTGTGGCTTATGCAAATGAGTCCCTCATTAGCATATTTTCTGCCGCAAAAACTCGCAGTGTAGACAAAGCCCCAGTTTGGTGACTGTTCTTGTGCACCGTGTAACATACAGAACTGTTTGAATTTTCCCTTTCCAGACTAGATTGCTGAGTTGCATTGTAACTTTGCCCATCAGCAGTACTATATAACTGTGTCTCTGTCTTGAGGCTAGAGTCTCTTTATGCGCTGTGTCACGGAGGTGTGGGGGGTGGCAGAATCGGCTGTCTCATGCTGCAATGTTCCATCAATGTTGATAACTCACTCTTTTCCACATAACCTGTTAGGGACCTTCCGGGAGTTGCTTCTACAGAAGAGACTAGGATTCCCTTGCTGCTTATAGATACAGCTGGCTGTGGCTTATTTGAGCTTGAAGTGGAAGAAGAACAATCTAAAGGGAATCAAGGTACTGTTGCTTCACAGGACATAAGATTTGCTGATTGGATTAGATTGTCCCGGATTCCCAGCCATGCTGGCTACTCATAGGCTAAGTCGTAGCATAGTCCAGAGGAGAGCTGATGTAACACTGGATAACTCTATCGGAGGAAAGTTGGCGGGTTACTGAGTGGATGATATAGGAAACAGGGCCCCCGGAAGGCATAAACAGTCTCTGTTGACTTAGAGCATGACCCTTGGAATGTACTGCCTGCATTAGGGTTTCTGGGTAGTGACACAAGGGACTTTATGGCACTGGAAAAGGCTGGGTTTAAAAGCCACACCGATTGTAACACTAGCCAGGGAAAGGTGGGCAGAGCAGTGAGTTTTCAGCACGGCATGTCGCCCTCCAGGCAGAACTCCCATTCAGTTTGGAGTCACACAGTAGTCTGTGGGTTGTTTCTTTACTGCCTTGGATTATCACTTTATTGGCTCTTTATCATAACACATAAGGGGCATCAGCCTCTACAGTTTAATGGGACAGTAGCTGCTTCACCATTGTAAAATAACCAGTTTTGAGTTTAGGAAGGGTACTGTGTTAGGAAGGGTACTATCTATTGACTTTGATTCTTATCTGCTTCGTTTTAACTACCCAATCTTCAGGTGCTCACTGATTCCCAGTTCTGCTTTCCTGTTTTTCCCTTTGATATTTCCATACCCTCTGCTCCTTGTTTCCCGCCCCTCCTCCTTTTTTCCTCCCCCTTCCCTCCCTTCTCCCTTATTTATTTTGGGTCTACACATCCTAAACTCAAAACGCCAGTCATCTGAAGAAATGGGCTGTGCCCACGAAAGCTCATGATACCATCTACATGTTTTGTTAGTCTATAAAATGCTACTAGACCATTTGTTGTTTTTTAAGTTTATCCTGTTCAGACTAACTCGGCTACCCCTGAAGCGTCATAAAATAATGAGACTCCAACAGGGAGAAAGACCAGAGCACCGGGGACAGCGTTTTAGATTGGCAAAGGAGTTGGGAAGTAGTGATGAAATGTTATCCTTTGGCATCACACAAAGCAGTGAATTTCCCACATTTTCTGTAGCTGATGGGGTAGCCTGTGCTCTAGGAAGATTGGCTTGTTTCGATTAACATACCCTGTACATGACTGTTAGCAAGGAGAATAGGAGAGCGAGCAAGTCTGACTTCCTCCACCAGCCATTTACATAGTGTATTATGGGGATACCAGAACACTGTAGTCACCTGAGACCCTGTCTCCCAACTCCTTTATTCTGGCTCTTAGTACGATAAGACATCCTGACCTAGCTTTTCAGTTCTCTGGGACTGTTGTCTTTTCTAGTTGTCTGGGTGATGCTGTATAGTCCCTGGTGCAACAGATCTAGATAATAACCAAGTGTGGTTAACCAGTTAAATGGAATGTTAAACAGTGGTGCAGCCCACCATCCATATCTGGCAGGGGCTGCTCCAGCCCAGGTGGGCCACCGGTGAACCAGATACTTGCTAACATTCCTAATTTATATGAGGTACTTCTATGGCCCCCCTTACCAAGGGATCTGCGTGCCTCACAATCTTTATTTCTCCTCACAACACTCCATGAGGTAGGACAGTACCTTCTCCCCATCAAGGCCTCAAGAGACTAAGTGTCTAGCCCAAGATTTTGCAGAATGTCTGGGGCAGAAGAGGGAATGGAACCTAGTCATCTCAAGTTCCAGGCTTATTGTTGTAACCACTGGACCACCCTTCATCTCCAAGAATCTCGTTTTAGCAACTAGGGCCCTGATTCTGCAAACTTATGTGCTTGACCGTTCCCTTGCACAATGTTAAGCATGGGCGTAACAACAGTTTGAAAGATCAGGTACTAATGCCATATCCCATGAACTTCTAGAGCTAGACTGGTACTTTGGACCATTGAAAGGCAAGATTGCAAGCTCCGAGACAGAGCCCTGAGTACTCTGTGGCAAACCAAACCTAAATTCTTGAATGGGATCCCCAGACCTGCCATGTTCTGGTATGGCAGATGGAAAATTCAATGGCAGCTATCTTGAAAGAAAAAAATGGATTTTTCAAAAGTATTAAATGCGACTGAAGGTAACAATCGGTCCAGCAGCCCTAGGGGTATTTCTTTTCATGTTAAATTCCATTTATTTTCTCCATATGTATAGTTTTCAAGAGGATACAGTGTTGATTTTGACAATACGTAATTGAATTGTAGCTGGTGCCAAGAGTTTGGTGTGTGAGGGGAGTTGGAAGTTTTGGCAGTTGAGCAAGACTCTCAGTTTGTTAGATTTATAAATTTTGGCACTGGAGAGGAGGGGAGAAGTATTATGGGGTCAGCACATTAGCTGACTGTTGTCAAAATGATCAATGGTAAAATAGTTAACAACGTTCACATTTGTATCACCATCTTTAGGATTCAGAATTAACAGCCCATTGAGCTGAAGAAGGGAATTTTCTATTCCCAGAGCTACTGTGTCAGGCTCTCGGCAGACTCAAGAAAATAGCATTGCATCTGTTACACTTGGGTGGCATTTCACGGTTGTCTTCACAACCATTAGTGCTAGAAACTTTCTAATTAAAAGTAGAAGAGGGGTAGATTCTGCAGCAGATTCTATTGCTGTGTGACACACAACAGGGCCCTGCCTCTTTCTAGACAATATATAGTCCTGACAAGTGAGCTCATGTTTGTATTGAAATGGGAGGATGGGATGATAATCAGAATGCTGTAATCGCATGTTTTAAATGTGAGGTATCAATGACCTGGGAGAGCTAGAAATAAATGGACAGAAAACTGTGAGTCCTGGCTTTCCAGCAGTATATAGCAATAAAATCCATCCGATTGTTGGAGGGAACCTATTAAACCTGTCAATGGACCTCTGTCTGTCAATGCTTTTTTAAGCACTGGCGCAAGAGTTCCTACAACAAACCCTGATCTCAGTATTCTATCCCTTACTTGTAACATGGCTGTAACATTTGAACACAGGAGACATTTATGGAGCAAGGGAGCTTAGCTTGACTTAATACATCCCTGTTCTGTCTCTGACCTTTCCACTGAACGCTGTGTCTTTCTGTCCACATTGGTGCCATGAAATATAAATCTGACCTTACGGGGAATCTCCAAACTCCAGAGGGTACCTTTAAGGACTCAGTAGAATTAGTCTGCAAAATGTAGCTTTTCTTAATCCCTGCCACAGAAATGAGCAGTTGAGTAGCCATTACCTTTTGGCTTTACCTGTCAGCATTTTCTGGAGTGAAATTATAAAATCATAGAATGGGGAGGGACGTCGAGAGGACATCGAGTCCAATCTCCTGAACCCACCGCAAGACCAAGCACCATCCAGATCACCCCTGACAGGTGTCTGTCTAACCTGCTCATAAATATCTCCAGCGATGGAGATTCCACAACCTCCCTATTTATTCTGCAGCTTATTCTGCAATTTATTCTAGTATTTAACTACCCTGACAATTAGGAAGTTTTTCCTAATGTCCAACCTAAACCTCCGTTGCTGCAATTTAAGCCCATTGCTTCTTGTCCAGTCCTCAGAGGCCAAGGAGAACAATTTTTCTCTCTCCTCCTTGTAACACCCTTTTAGATACTTTAAAACCACTATCATGTCCCCTCTCAGTCTTCTCTTTTCTAAACTAAACAGACCCAGTTCTTTCAGTCTTGTCTCATAGGTCATGTTCTCTAGACCTTTAATCATTTTTGTTGCTCTTCTCTGGACCTTCTCCAATTTTTCCACGTCTTTCTTGAAATGTGGTGCCCAGAACTGGACACAGTACACCAATTGAGGGCTAATCAGTGCAGAGTAGAGCAGAAGAATGACTTCTCATGTCTTGCTCACCACACTCCTGTTAATGCATCCCAGAATCATGTTTGCTTTTTTTTGCAACAGTGTTACACTGTTAACTCATATTTAACTTGTCGCCCACTATTACCCATAGATTCCTTTCTGCAGTACTTCTTCCTAGACAGTCGCTTCGCATTCTGTATGTGTGAAACGGACTGTTCCATCCTAAGTAAAGGACTGTGCATTTGTCCTTATTAACTTCATCCTGTTTACCTCAGACCATTTCTCTAGTTTTTGCAGATCATTTTGAATTATGGTTCTATCCTCCAAAGCACTTGCAACCCCTCCCAGTCTGGTATCATCTGCAAACTTAATAAGCGTACTTTCTATGCCAATATCTAAATTGTTGATGACGATATTGAACAGAACCGGTCCCAAAACAGACCCCTATGGAACCCCACTTGTTATGCCCTTCTAGCAGGATTGTGAACTGTTAATAACTACTCTCTGAGAACAGTTATCCAGCCAGTTATGCACCCACCATCCTGCCCTCTAGGGTGCATCTAGGTTGCATTTCCCTAGTTTATTGATAAGAAGATCATGTGAGACTGTGTCGCTTGCTCTTGATTCACTGCTGGGTTTGGTTTTGCCCTAGGGGAAGTGCGTCTTGTAGGCTTGCACATCCAGGCTTTGGTGGAAGCTGGCGTTAAAGCAAGAGACATTGCTGTCATTGCTCCTTACAACCTCCAGGTGAGCACCCAGCACAGCTTTTCAAGCTGAGTATAGAATTAATGCACCAGAACAAATCCAAATTTCTTGTTATTTTACTGATAGTACTTAGTATGTTGAAGATTCAGAGCGCGATAGCTAATCCTCCCAAACGCTCCCTACTGCAGATGAGGATGCTGTAACAGAGGGCCAGACCCCTGCTGGTGTAAATGGGTCTCACTTTAGGAGATCTGAACCCATTTTTACCACCTAAGAATCTGCCCAGAAGGGTTAAGTGACTGTTTCAAGTCCACAAAAGGGATCCAGAGATGGGACTGGAACTAAGTATGTTTTTCACTGGTCCCATGACCAGTCCCTTGGGTAACACTCCTTCCCCCTTAGGATGTGTGAGTTCAGGCATGCATGGATCTGAAGGAAGGTGGGCACTTTCCCAGGAGGGGCAAACTGGGGGATATTTCTTTCATCCTTCTTATCTTGCATTTACCTTATCCTTGTATTTGTTTTTCCAGGTGGACATGCTAAGAGAGCATCTTTGTCATAGGTATCCGGAGCTGGAAATTAAATCTGTAGATGGCTTCCAGGGACGGGAAAAGGAGGCTGTCGTGCTGTCCTTTGTGAGATCCAATAGAAAAGGTGTGCTGCCTTCCCCACTGGACAGTATTGTGGGGGAAAGGGAGGCTGTGGCCCATAAGGAAATGGGAATAATTTAACAATACCTAGTGTCATTCACTCTGTTGCCAGTTCATAAAGCCTCTTGATAATTGGCATTTTTTTTGTGACGTCCCGGCTTCTGAAGACACATGGTTACCTGAGAACCACAGCTCAGCTCTCTTTTTTTTAAAAACAAGTGACTTTGCAGGATTGCAGAGAAAAACTTGAAACTACGAACCCCAAAGGCTCCCGTAGCAGACAGTAAATCAGAAGAACCCACCATGTAGTGTTTTAAAAATCTCCGGATCTGTAGGTCCTCAAAAAATGAGGCGATTGCCTGGACACTCCATGGTTGAACACGTAGGGTTGGCAGTGCTGCGCTTGCACTGCCTTTCCGGCAGCGAGTCCCAGGCATTCTCCACAGAAGCGGAATTTCTGAGCCAGCCTGGTTTTGCACGTTTCCTCGGAGACGGTGCAGCCCGTATCTGGCATTGTAAATAATGCATAATGCTGTTTGTTTTCACAGCAAAAATGAGGGCAGAAAATTGGGTTCTTTCCTATCAGAGACTGCAGCGCAAGATAATAGCTGAAATTAGGCTAATCGCCTGAAGCTGGACGTCTTCACTAGAGGTTTTCAAAAGGAGGCTGAATAGCCAACTGTCTTGGATGGCTTAGACACACACAAAATTCTGCTTGTTGGTAGGGGGTTAGACTAGATAACCCTGGCGGTCCTGTCTAACCCTAAGATTCTTCTTAGACTCAGTCTGCTGAACTATGTAATTGGGGCCCATTGCTCTGCATCTTGTGTTATCTGAACCATAAGGATGATCATTGAGAGTAATTTCTGTAGCACCATAAATGTGCATCACAACTTTCAGACACAGAGCACGGCCCAAAGGACATAGGGTCTAAGTCCCAGACAAAACACCTAAGCGGTGGGTGGGGAAAGAGGAAGGGAGGTGCAGGTTTTAAGCGTGAAAGAAGGAGTTGGGAAGGATTCGTGAAAGTAGTAGTTCCAATGAGCATTTTGGATTTGAGGGGAGCAGAAGACGCCCACACTGGCCTTCTCACTAGCTGAGCCGAGCTGAGTCATTCTGGCATTTGCTGTCTGTTATTATGGCTCCTTGAGAAAATAGCCAGAGAGCAGAAATAGACTTGGTGTAATCTCCTACATATTTGTTATTTTTAACACTTTGTCTGTGTGGGAATGGGGGGGAAGGTAGCCTGGGATTGGTGTATTTCTCTGCTTATGAAAGTGAGACTGGTATCGATAGCTGGAGACAGACTGTGGGATGGGCAGGTGCTGTGAAAGCTGATCTTTGCCAGTCTGTCATCATCCTAACATGCTGCTTTCGCTTTTATTTCAGGCATGTGGCTTCATATCATAGTTCAAGCCACTTCACCCAAGTCCTGCTGTTACACTCCTAAGCCCTCATTCCAATCCATCCAGGCAGTAGCCCTTGTATAATGTTACTCTTCAAACCCTTTATGCCCACATCTCTGCTGCCCCCATGAGCTATAGAAGTGTTATTAGCTCCATTTAGCAGAGGGCAAAACTGAGGCAGAGGTTGAACGTCCAAGGTCATAGAGGGAATGAGCAATAGAACCAGGACTGGAACTCAGAGGTTGTTGCTACCCAGCCCCATGTTCGGCCACTAGATCATTCTTCTCCTTTGCTGTCTCACTGCAGCCAGTACAATATCTTGAGTAAACCCCCGTAGTTCCAATGAGCTGTGCTGATTTACACCAGCTGAGGAGCTGGCCTTTAGTATAGAAGTGTTGCTGTTCACATGGCCAGCCGCCATGTTGGATGTGCTGATGGCCGGGTGGGTTTTGTGTTTTGTAGGCGAGGTTGGGTTTCTCGCTGAAGACCGGAGGATAAACGTGGCAGTGACTCGTGCCCGACGCCACGTGGCAGTCATCTGTGACTCGCGGACCGTCGGCAGCCAGGCCTTTTTGAAACGGCTGGTGGACTACCTGAGTGAACATGGGGAAGTGCGGACAGCCTTCGAGTACCTCAACGACATTGTGCCAGACAACTACTCTCATGAGAGCTCTCAAAGTCAGGGGGAGCAAAGGCCTAAAACCAACACGGCCTCTGCTCCAAAACCAAAAGCTGAAAGCCAGAAATCCAAACCAAATCCAATGAAACCATCCACACCGAGACCATCAGCACTACCCTTGCAGAGTAAAAACGAGGCTAGGGTGGAAGGGCCAGAAATGAAAGACAATTCAGGCAGTTTCAGGGTCATGATAGTGGAGTTTCTGAAGAGCAGCAAGATGCAGATGGATTTCCCTTCATCCTTAAACTCACACGACAGGATGCTGGTGCACCAACTGGCCGAAGAATACGGGTTACAGCATGTAAGTACTGGGGAGAGGAGAGAGAGGTACATCAGCATCAGTAAGAAAACCACCACCATCAGTTCCTCACCAGTGCATACAGATGGCAGTGAGCAAAGCCCATCTTCTGAATCCCAAAACCCTAGAAAAGAGGCACTTGTGCCCAACAAGAAGGGAGAAAGCAGCATGAACTCTCAGAAAGTGGATCTGAAAACTCTGCACCTAGAGAGATTGCAACGGGAAACCGCCAAAAAGGAAGAGAGGGCCCGAAAGAATCAGGAGCTGAGCATCAATTTGCAGGAAATAGCTGGAAGAAAACACAAAAATGAAGCAAAAGGTAAGCCCTGCCTCCCAGGGATTTCCATAGCAAAAGCCAGTCATGCTGCAGGCTTCCCTTGTGAGCGCTCCCTGGAGTCTTCTCAGAAGACCCTAGGAAAAGTATGGTGCCCAGCTGCTGCTGAAATTCCATAGATGCCTAAATCCCTGGGGCTGTTTGAAAATCCCTGCCTAAGACTGTACCTAAGTCAGACCTTTGAACACTGCACCATTTTAGTAACGTACTCCCAGCTACAGTCTGTTTCTCTACCTCTGCCCAAGCCCTTTCCGAATAGTGACCCGTTGAGTAGGGTTAAGTGGGGAGAAAAGCACTGTAGCATGGCTGGGGTTGGCCCAGGTCACCTGGCTCAGGGTACTTGGGCTGTGGGGCAAAAAATTAGTGTGTGAACATTGAACTTCTACACAGCTGCTCCGGGGTCTGTCTCAGCTGACCTGCCAGCCACAGGTTTTCTATCCCTAGGGAGACATAGTCTTTGCCATTTCATTGAGATGAGAGATTCATTAGAATTATTGATCATGTTTGAATCGAGGGCATGTGGCATTCTCATTAATTTCCTGCCTTTCCTCTCAGGGGTGAGCTTTGCATGTGTCCCTAGAGCATGGAACTTGACTTTCAGAAAGGTCACTTCTGCGCATTTCCGACAAAATAGCTCCTAGATGGTCACGGGATGGGGGAGAGGGGCTGGATCTCTTGGAGGTGTAGTACGGATTGGGAGCTGTGCTCATAGGCTTAGAAATAGGTTGACTGACATATGGGCCAAACATCCACATGCTGGGTACAATGGGAAGGAGCTAGAACTGTGGGAGGCTTAAAGTCTTTGACCCAGGGGTCTGCAACATATGGCTCTCGAGCCAAATATGGCTCAGTATGGAACCAAATCTGGCTCTTTTGTCATTCCCAAAATACACACAACTTTTTAAATTAAAATGAAAAATTAATTAAAAATTTTTAAGATGCCTAATTACTTATGTAGCCTCAATGTCTGCATGAAGCTGGATTTGACCAGTTATGATGTAAACTTCAAAGAAATGTACGAAAAGCGGTAGCAGCAGAAGTCCCGTTACATAAAGTCTGTGGGTACAATGTTTCATTGATGCTATTATTAATCATCATGCCCAGGGCTTGACAAGTGGTGGCGAGCCCTGCTCGCTAGCCACGCGGTTTGGCACGCTGCGCATGCGCTGATCGCGCTGCGGCGCTGTGCCGGGCTAAAATCTACTCGCCTGGGACGAGTAGATTACCCTAATTGTCGAGTCCTGATTATGCCAATTATCAATAATATGACTTTGTCTATTTCCAGTCATGCAAATGGGCATTCTTCTACGGCTTTTTGTTGTCCGCTTGTTCAGAATTTGGATGTAGTTTGGCTCTTTGGGTTGAAAAGGCTGCCAACCCCTGCTTTGAACCAATAGCCAAGCTCTTATAGCCATGAGAAGCCTGCAACAGTCTGTCTCTTCATCACTGCCCAGTGTCTTAAATATATGCCATCATTGCAGTCAGGATGGTGGAGAAAAAGTGATGATGGGAACAATCAGAACAGGTTACAATCTGAGATGCATTCTACCTACTTTTACATATCTGTTAAAAACCCATCCACTACCATGCCTGTGTCAGTGTCATATGCTATTTGGTACATCTCAGCGTAGCATCTGGGCAACTGCAACTGTTCTTACAATCATGGCTGGTCGGTGGTGTTTCGGGGCCAAATCATCTGCTGGTGTAAATGTGCAAACTTCCTAAATCTACAGAGCTGCACCCATATCTAGAGAGCCCTGCAAATCCGTGGATAGCCGCTTTATATCTGGATGTGGATATTCACAGCTCATTTTTGTGGCTATGGATGCAAACTTTGTATCTAGAACCCTGAAAATGTGCAGATATCCACAACTCATTTTTGTGGAGGCTATGGATGCAGTTACAGATACAAATTTTGTATCTGTGCTGGGCTCTACATATTTACCAGCAGAAAATGTAGCCCGTTGTCTGTCAGGGACATATGATTATGTAAACCATTGGATTTTTCCCTGGACTTGTAGGAAAGGCTGCGGTTAAAATTGGAGCTGGAGAAGATATTGATGCCCTGATTTCTGCTGCAGTGAAAGTGGACAACACGTGTGGTTTCCCCAGGTGTAAAGCTAGCGTTACGACCGTGGGACAGCTTTGTCTGCACTGCAACAAACGCTACTGCCTCAGCCACCACATCCCAGAGGTATGAGCTGAGGGGGCACCCCAGATGGCCCTGGGGAACTGTTTGAGTGCAAGGGGCTAAGCATTGCTAGAAATTCACTGACTTTTCTTACTCAACGTTCTGAGGCTGATTTCCTTAGCATTGTTCTCGGCTTCTCAGAGACGTTTAAAATGAAGGCTCCACTCCTGTCTGTCTTGGACTAATCTGTGAAGTTTACCTTTCTAGGAAATAGGAAAAAGGGAAAGGATGATCTTATGGCTGAGGCACCGGATTGAGGGTCTGAAAAGGTGGATTTAATTCCCGGCTTTCCCAGAGACTCACAGTGTGACCTTGGGCAAGTCAATTAGGGCTTGATCCTGCACAGCTGCTGAGCATTCTGGCCCTATAAAGAAAAGCATTTAGGCATGTGCTGAAGTTGCCCTGGGATTGCAGTACTCAGCACCTTGCAGGATCAACCCTTAAATTCTCTCTGCTTCAGGTCCCCATCTGTGAAAGGGGGATAACAGCATGTCTGTCTCCCATCTTTGGGGAGTGCAAGGACTGTGGTACAGTACCCCCTGGAGCTCTGGTCTCCGCTGGGGATCCTAATCACTACTGCAATACAGATCATTACCATAATGAAACAGACATGAATCCTGCTAGAATGGGAGTGAGAAATGGAAGCAAGTCTAGAGGTGATGGTTGCTCCCTCCCCCCACGTGAGAAAATGGAGCATTTGCTCCTGTTGGCTATTTACCCAGGGCTTTCTTTTGTGCATTACCTGCTTGGACTGATTTAAATTGTTTTCTATTGATGGTAAAAAAAAAAAAATCCCTTTTTCTCCAGCAGAGACTGGAGAGATTTTATTTGATGTCAAGGTTCAGGTGCAACATGTTTTTTTTGTGTCCGGGCATTGGAAAACACTCTCCCCGTCCCTGATGGGTTTTTTTTATATGTAAGAAAGGAACAGGGAGGACAATTGTGCATGTCCTTGAATTCAGTGAATTAGACCATGCTGTTACAAGAGCACTTTAAACCCAAATCAGAGAATGGCCAGTGTAACAGTGTGTTTGTGCTGAAATAATGCGGCTCTTTGGAGTACCTTTTCCTCCTGCTGGGTCTCTGAATTACTTCCTCTGCAGATCTCACCTCCAAACCTTTCTTTCTTTCTTCAGCTCGCAGCTAACACTGTGTTCTTTGTCTGCATGGCGTCTTGTGATGCTTGACGTAGAAGATGCTCCCTAAAGATCCCCATCTATATTAATACCCACTGTGACAATCTCATACACGCAGTCCTTGGTACCATCATTTTGGGCTAGTGTCAGCAAGGAAAATCCAGTCAGAAGTGTTAGGGAACAATAAACTATTGGAAGGATGCTCTGATTTTAACAAAATTCTGCTTTATGTGCATGTAACTAGATGAGCATGTGGGTATGAATCACATGGCAGTTGTATAAGTGACTTTTAGCTTATTCATATGTCAGAATGGTTTATTTTGAAAATGTCATTTCAAACAAATCAATTTTAATTGACATTTAACTTAGATTTTTTTTCCCCCTGGTTTTTAATTTTGGTGAAAGAACCGAAAAATATTGTGTGTTGATTTGAATCGAACCAGGTTGGGTTTTTTTTCCAGATATTTCAATGCAAGCCCAAAAAAATCAATTTTTTACTCCACTCTAATTGTCCCCATAGGTATGTCTACACAGCAAAGGTATTTTGAAATAACTTTCCTAGTGTCTACACAGCCAAACTGCTATTTCGAAATAAATTCAAAACAGCGGAGCGCTTATTTTGAATTTGGTAAACCTTGTTCTATGAGGAATAACGCCAAATTCGAAATAGCTATTTCGAAATAAGTGCTGCGTAGACATTTATTTCAAAATAGGGGCCTCCAGCCTTCCCAGGGTGCCCTGGTGGCCACTCCAGCCTCAACCAAGAACACTCCACTCCCTTCCCCGGAGCCCTTAAAGGGGTAGACTCTGGCCACAGTGCCTGTACCAGCTCCAAGCCTGCCAGCCCAGAGCCAGCAGTCACTGCCCCGACCCAGTGGCCCCAAAAGATGAGCCAGCAAGCCACTGGCAGCCAGCTCTCCACCGCTCCCCAGGATCCTGCCAGGGCCCGGAGAAGGCGGGCACATTCCTGGTCCAGGGTGGAGATCATGGACCTTATTCGGGTTTGGGGGGATGCCCCCAACATCCATGATCTCCACACTAGACAGAGGAACGTGGCCATCTATGGCAGGATAGCTCCCAGCCTGGCCACCAAAGGCCACATGCGAA
>CM057848.1:109873966-109887065 GCA_030068395.1 Apalone spinifera
AGCACATTTTATCTCTGAAGCAGACGACTTCTAAAAAATTGTAGACCAGAGTTAGCTACCATAGCACAATCTCATGATACATAAAACCTGGGTATTTCCTTTTTGTAGTTCATTGAAGATCTCATGACACTTTTTGCAAGATTAAGCATAGGAATTCCCTGGTGTCCTGGACAAATTCTGGTCCAGGAATTTTTCCAGGACATCTGGTGAAGTTCCCCTGATAGACTTGATAGAAGTTCCCTTTGATTTGGACTCACTCTTATTCACTTTTGGGTGCATCTACGCTGCACCCGTAGCTTGGAATGAGCTACGCAAATTGCATAGCTTATTTCGAGTTAATTTTGACACAGCTTATTTTGTAACTTGGCATCATCTAGACAGTGCCAAATTTCAAACTAACCCGCTATTCCGAAACGTCCCTTAATCCTCGTGGAACAAGGTTTACAGAGACATTGGAATAGCCAGCCCATTATATTGCGAAAGAACGGGCTTGCTGTTAAGGTGGGGGATAATTATTTCAAGGTACCTCCAGTATCCCAAAAGAGCGCCGCAGTGTAGACAGAGCCTTTCTGTCCTGAGCATATGGGCAGTGCTGCCGCGTGCTGTTTAAAAGCTGCTGGCCTCCATCTCCCAAGTGGCTGTCAAATGCTTTGGGATGCAAGATGCTGTGTAAATATCAGTAGTTATGGAATCAGTATAACCATTTGATTGTACGATATATGCTAGTGTAAAAGGTATTGAAATTACTCCTATTGCCTGTGAAGGTACACGGCCCTGAGCTTTTTCACACTGCTTACTCCTGGGGTGTAGAGTCCATCCATACACCAGTCTACATGAAAGCCTTCTGGATTGAGTCCATCATTTTAATCCCCACACAGATGTAGCCTCTAGCCTGCTACAGCACTCCCTGTTGATTTCCCTTCCCCACTTCATTTTGGCTATGGTGATAAAGGTCTCTGCTCCTAGAGCTCTCGGACTTAATACAGCTTTGAAACGTCAGAAGAAAAATGCCACTTTATTTATCTCCAGTATTGTTGTACAGTAGAACCTCAGAGTTACGAACTGATCCATCAACCACACCCCTCATTTAGAACCAAAAATGTGCTATCAGGCAGCAGGGGCCAAAAGAAAAGCAAATACTATGCAGCCCACTACTGTATTAAATGTAAGCTAGTAAAAAAGATACAGGGGAAGTTAAAAAATTGACGAGGTAAAGAAACTGTTTCTTTACTTGTTTCACTTAAATTAAGATGATTAAAAGTGGCATTTTAATTCCAAAGCTTCAAAGCTGTATTAAATCAACGTTGCAGACTTTTAAAAGGCAAACCGTAACATTTTGTTCAGTTACAAACATTTCAGAGTAATGAACAACCGCCATTCCTGCGGTGTCAGTAACGCTGAAGTTTTACGGTCTTGTTTTCCTTATATGCAGATTCTGATAACCGTGCTCTTATCCCTTCTCTGCATTAACATAGTGGAGCCAGGTCTTCTTGCCCTAAAAATGCTGCCTTCCAGCTAGGGATTCAGTTCTAAGCTACATGGGGTGCCCATCTATTGATGCCATCAGCGGGGCCCAGGAATGTCAATGCAATCCAGTCAGTCCAGAGAGGCCATGGCACGGCACTGGTGAGGCCACATGTAAAATGCCATGTATGCTTTGGAGCATGTCTGGATCCAAAAGCTGCTCATAACTTGGAAGGAATTCAAAGGAGAGCAGCAAAACTTAAGGAAATGGAGTGATAATGTTTGGGGAGAAAACCTGACCCACATGAATCCCTGAGGGCAATAGAGTTACACCAGGAATGATTTTGATTTAATTGGTTCAATTCTCATTTACACGCAGGCTGCTTTTACATTCCTCTCTCAGGCTGAAGGAGCCTTAAACTGGGTACAAATTCTCCATGATCACTTTGCATCTTCTGGGAGAGGTGACAGGCTCTTAGTGTAGATGAGAATCAGGCGTAGTTTGTCTAAATTATGATAAAAGGTTGTACACAAGAATGGCCATGCTAGGTCAGACTAGCCCCAGGTGCCCCAGAGGGAATGAACAAAACAGTCCCTGCTTCTGTCATACAAGAATCTAGGGACGCCATCTCTGCCCAGCCTGGCTAATAGCCATTGATAACCCTATCCTCCATGAAAGTATCTAGTTCGGTTTTGAATCCTATTTTGTAGTCTTCACAACATTCTCTGGCAAGGAGTTCCATAGGTTGACTATGTGGTATGTGTAAAAAAAATACTCTCTTTTGTTTGTTTTAAACCTGCTGCCTATTAAATTTCACAGGGTGACCCCCTAGTCCTTGTGTTATGAGAAGGAGTAAAATAATACTTACCTACTCTCTCCATACCAGTCATGATTTTATACACCTCTACCATATCCCCCCTTCATTGTCTTTTTCCAAGATAAAAAATTCCAGTCTTATTAATCTCTCCTCATATGGAAGCTGTTCCATACCCCTAATCATTTTTGTTGCCTTTTCTGACATTTTTTTCCAATTCCAATATACCATTTTTTCACATGGGGTAATCATATCTGCATGAAGTATTCAAGATATGGACAGACCATAGATTTATATAGAGGCAATACAATATTTTCTGTCTTAATATGTATTTTCTTCTTAATCATACCCCATATTCTGTTTACTTTTTTGACTGCCATTGCACATTAAGTGGATGTTTTCAGAGAACTATCCACAATGTCTCCAAGATCTCGAGTGATAATAGCTAATTTAGACCCCATCATTTTATATGTATGGTTGGGATTGTTTTTCAATATGCATTACTGTGCATCTATCAACACTGAATTTCATCATTCATTTTGTTACCCAGTCACCCTGCTTGAGATCTTTTTGTAGCTCTTTGCATTCTACTTTGGTCGTAACTATCTTGGGGTGTGTCTACACTGCAGAGTTTCTGGGAAAACTGCCATTTTTCTGGAAAAACAATACTTATATCCACACTGACATTGAGTTCTTTCTACAGAAAGTTGAAAGAACAGAAGGGTTTTTCTGACAGCACTAAATCTCACTATATGAGGAAGAAGCCTTTTTCCGAAAAAGCTTTTTCAGAAAAAGGTATGTGTGGACACAGAAGAGAGTGTTTTTTCGAAAGAAAAGGCCTCCAGGAAAAAGCACAGGTGCCCTGGGGCCACTCTGTCCACAGTAATCACAACTTAAATGTGAAATAGCGTCCAATAAATGTGGACGCTATCTTTTGAAAAAGCACATCACTTTCATTGTGCTTTTGCTGTGTGGACACTCTTTCGAAATAAGCTTTTCCAGAAGATCTCTTCCAGAAAAGCTTCTTCTGAAAGAAGCCTGCAGTCTAGACATAGCCGCTAGTAGTTTTGCATCATCTGCAAATTTTGCCACTTCACTATTTACCCCTTTTTCCAGATCATTTATAAATATGTTGAATAGGGCTGCTTCCAGAATAAACCCAGGGGGGGACACCACTAGTTACCTCTCTCCATTCAGAAAACTGACCATTTAGTCCTACCTTTTGTTTCCTGTCTTTTAACCAGTTCTCATTCCATGAAAGGACCTTCCCTCTTATCCCGTGACACCTTACTTTGCTTAAGAGCCTTTGGTAAGGGACCTTGTCTTAGACTTTGACTTAGATTTCTGGAAATCTAAGTACACTATATCCATTGGATCCCTCTTATCCACGTGCTTGTTGACTCCCTCAAAGAATTCTAGTAAAGTGGTGAGGCATGATTTCCCTTTACAAAAACCACGCTGACTTTTTCCCCACAACAAATTATGTTCATCTATGTGTCTGACCGTTCTGTTTATTACTATAGTTTCAACCAGTTTACTCAGTACTGGAGTTAGACTTCCCAGCCTGTCATTGCTGGAATTACATCTGAAGTCCTTTTTAAAAATTGGCATCATGTTAGCGATCTTGAAGTCATTTGGTAGAAATGGATAGGTTACAGATTACACTTAGTAGTTCTGCAATTCCACATTTGAGTTCCTTCAGAACTCTTGGGTGAATGCCACCTGGTCCTGGTGACTTATTATTACTGTTCAGTTTATCAGTTTGTTCCAAAACTTATGATGTCACCTCAGTCTGGGGCAATTCCTTAGATTTGTCGCCTAAAAAGAATGGCTAGGTCTCAGAATCTCCCTCACATCCTTAGCCGTGAAGAATGATGCAAAGAATTTATTTAGTTGAGGGGTTGGGAACCTTTTTGGCCATTGACACACAGAAAAAAAAATCAGCCAAGGGCCTCTCAAAAGTAAGAAGCAAAAAAACCCCAAAACCACCCCCCGTCACTGCTGTGGCCCCTGACTGAGAAGCAGAAAGACACTCCCTGCACACCAGAGCTTAGGGGGACCTGGGCTAGTAGATTTTTTGTGGGCACCCCTAGGCTCTGAATGGGGGCCAAAAATGAGGGGCTCAGTGTGGGAGGGGGCTGTTGGAAAGTGAGCTTGAGGTGTGGGGTCTGGGTGGGAGAGTGAATACAGGAGTAGATTGAGGTGAGGTTGGGAGGGTGATGGGGTGCAGGAGCAAGACTGGAATGCCAGCACCAGCTCTCCTTTCTGTCCTGAGCATATGGGCAGCACCAGCTCTCCTGTGCTGCAGGGGGAAGTGAGCCCTGAGTCTTGGGGGCCTGATCCAGGCAAGCCAGGGGCCAAATCCGGCCCCCGGGCCATAGATTCCTCACCCCTGATTTAGTTTCTCTACAATGGCCTTATCTTTGAGTGCGATGTTAGCATCTATGTCTAGTGTGCCCATTGGTTGTTTAGCAAGCTTCCTGCTTCTGATGTATTTAAAAATTTGCTATTACTTTTTGAGTCTTGGCTAGTTGCTTTTCAAATTCTTTTTTTGGCTTTCCTAATTATATTTTTATACTTCATTTGCCAGAGTTTATGCTCCATTCTATTTCCTTCACTAAGATTTAGCTTCTGCTTTGTTTTTTAGCCACGATGGTAGTTTTTTAGGGGGTTCTCTATTTTTTTAAATTTGTGGGTATGCATTTAAGTTGGGGCTCTATTATGGTGTCTTTAACAAGTTTCCATACTGCTTGCAGGGATTTCACTTTTGGCCCTGTACCTTTTAATATCTGTTTAACAAAATTCCTTGTGTGCGCGCAAATCTGATCACTTTATGGCAATTTTTCTGAAATTAAATGCTACAGTGTTCTGAAATTAAGTGCTACAATGCTGGAGTGTTTTCCCGGCCACAGGGATATACCTGTCGGAAAGTGTCCAAATCTACACTACAGCGTATGTTGGCAAAATGGATGTCGTTGAGGGGGTTACATTTTCCAAAAGCTATGCAAGTCGTACTGCTCTATGGGCTGGCGTGTACTCCCACTAACACAGTTTATGCTGCCCACGGAGGTGGCATAGAACTTCTTCACCAAAGGCATTGCGGCAGCTCAGCAGTATCAGTACAGACATAGCCTAAGGAGAGAGAGAAGAATTGTTTAGACTATTCCAAGGGGAAATAACTGGAAGGGATGGGATGGAAAATTACATAAACAAACATTTCCTACTGCAGAGCTTTGCCTAATCATGACAGTAGGCTCCCAAGGGGAAAACTTTGTTGCTTGAGCCATTTTACATGTGACTGGACAAAGCACTAGAACACATACTTATGAACACAATCTTGCCCTGATCTAGCAGTGGGCTGGCATTTAAGGGTCTATGATATATTGGCATATACATGTTTTATCAGGAGCTCAGTCTTTCTGTGCTGAAGTGATCACTAGGGGCTACGTCTACATTGGCAAGATTTTGTGCAAATACTTTTAACGCAATAGTTTTCGCATTAAATTATTTGCGCAAGAGAGCATCTACACTGGCATGTGCTTTTCAAAAGCATCCATGCCAGTGTAGACGCTCTCTTGCGCAAGAAAGCTCCAATGGCCATTTTAGTCATCGGGCTTTCTTGCGCAAGAAATTCATGTTGCCTGTCTACACTGGCCTCTTGCGCAAGAACAGTTGCGCCAGAGGGCTTTTTCCTGAACGGGAGCATCATAGTTCTTGCGCAAGAAGCCCTGATTTCACACATTAGAACGTCAGTGTTCTTGCACAAGAACTCCCCGCCAGTGTAGACAGGCAGCAAGTACAAAGTCATGCCAATGTAGAGACAGCCTAGGTGCTCACATCTGACGGTTATAAAATAAGACCTAGCTTTTCTACTGCACATTGTTACAAATGGCGTTGCCATAAAGTTATCAGATTAATCTTCCTAAGATTGTAGGGCAGGAATTCCCAAACTTTTTGCTAGCATGTCCCCATTGTTATGAAGTATTTCCTCCCGGACACCATAGAGAACAGCATTTTGTAGAGCAAAACGGTATCCTCCACGCAGCATGACTTTACATGCACCAAATTTGTGAGGCCTTGCCACATGGCCTTGCCACCCTCTATGCGTGGCAAGGCCCTCTATGCATTGATGCCCTCTATGCATTGTGACCTCACGCGCACCGTAAAAGCAGTGGTGGATTAGCCACTGGGCCAACGGGGCCCACTTCTAGAAGCCCTGACCAACTGGGGGTCCTTGGGAAAATAGACCCTCCTATGCCCCTACCCAGTCCTCCCACCCACCTGGTACTTCTGCAGAGAATGGGGTCAGTGCTCCTGCCAGGTTGGCGGGGAAAGTCCCTGCACCCTCATCCCATTTCTCTGGCAGGAGCACCAAGGAAAGCTAAGAGGTGGCAGGTATGGGGAGGAGTCCCCCTTGCTCTGGCCCAGGGCCCCACAAAACTGAAATCTGCCTCTGTGTACATACGAGGTCGCACTGCATGGATCAAAATGGCGGCCTCCACTCACTAAGGATCACCATAACCCCATCTGCTGATGGCACAATCCCCTTTGGGGTTGCCACCCACCGTTTGGGAACCACTGCTGTAGGGCAAAGCTTGCTTTGTAGGTCATGGGTCACACACCATCTTTACGGCTGTGTTCAAAATTACCGAGGACCCCAGCGGATGGCCTACACCCCAGGAGAGAGATTGTCAGAGTCACGCTGAGGGGAAGCATTGGGATTAATAACGGAGACAAATCACATTACGCATTTAATGGAACAGAGTGTGTTCGGCAGCAGTTTTAAGACTCGAAGCAGCGCAGAGTGCTTCACAAAGCAATCAGTCAGGGGCTGGCAGGGCCAGAACTGTGCAAACAAAAGGAGCAGAGACTCACTGTGCTCAGCAATAGCTCCTATAAAGCCTTGCCCACCAGAGCTAGGTTAGCTGGAAAGGCTCCCAGTGATAGCAGCGGCATTTGAATCAGACCCTTCTTGGGAAGCAGATTGGATTGGACCTTGGGGGTATTCTTAAACGCACACCTTGGTTTTTCAGAATGTGCCAACGGAGCTTTGACAGACCAGGGACCCTAGTTTAGCTTAATGGCTCAGTCACAGGGCAGCCCCTCGTACAGTGCAGTATCCCCTTAACATGGCAATCTCAGCTGGGGGGATACATTCAAGACTAAACATGGGTCTTGAATCCAGGACCACATGACCTAGAAGTAAGACTAATTTTCAAGTGTGTCAGAGCTAGATAAACAATTCATCACCACACTGCAGCCGGTCTTCATCGATGAGCCATTTAACACCCATTCTGGGTCAATTAGTAACATAAATCACGTAGCTAAGTTTCTTCTCTCAGACAGGACAACTCCTGGAACTCACCAACATCAACTGGAAATGGCATTTTTGAGTGTCAAATTGACAAGCAGCCCGGTTCTGGGTTGAGCAGGGTCATGGAACTTTCCAGGATAGCTCAGCGATTGAGATTCAAAAGAGCTTTTAACCAGTTCCCTGGTGAGTAAGTCCTGATCCCTGGCATAAGTGCAGCAATTTGGTTTGCCATACTCACTCTGCTGTAGCGAATGTCAACCACACTGATTGTCAAGAGTGTTGTTTCGCCCAGCTCTTTGCCAGAGGGCTGGGGCAGGCTGGTCAGGAAGTATTTTCACATGTAACGCCCCCTTTCCTTCCTGGGTTACTCAGGAGCAAGCCACGCTGGGCACCTGATGGTTTTAACATTAAAGGGAATCCTGAGTACTTTAGTGGTGATGTTGTATAGTTGGGGATTCCCTATCCACCCCCTTGCTGCAGTCCCTTGTTCCCAAAGGAATATACAATGGCAATGCCTCCACCTGGCTGGCCCTGTACACACTTAATGATGTGCCTTAGGAGCCTCCAGGAATAAAATTATTCTAGTAATAATCTAGATCTAACTCCAAAACAATTATACAACTGGCAATGGAAAAAGTTCAGAAAAGGGCAACAAAAATTATTAGGGGTTTGGAACTGGTCCCATAAGAAGAGAGATTAAAAACACTTGGACTTTTCATCTTAGAAAAGAGACTAAGGGGGATCTGATAGAGATCAATAAAATCATGACTGGCATGGAAAAAGTGAATAAGGAAAAGTTATTTACTTATTCCCACAATATAAGAACTAGGGGGTCACCAAATGAAATTAATAGGCCGCAGGTTTAAAACAAACAAAAGGAAGCTTTTCTTCTCTCAGTGCACAGTCAACCTATGGAACTCCTTGCCAGAGGATATGGTGAAGACTAGGATTTTAACAGGGTTAAAAAAAAAAAGCAGCTAGATAGCCATTGATGGACCTAACCTTCATGAATCTATTAGCCAGGATGGATAGGAATGGTGTCCCTAGCCTCTGTTTGTCTGGAAATGGGTGACTGTAGAGGGATCACGTGAGAATTACCTGTTATGTTTCCTCCCTCTGGGGCACCTGATATTGGCCAGACAGGATACTGGGCTTGATGGACCGTTTGACTAGTATGGCTGTTTTATAAATAATATACATCTAATTAATTAAATTAGAATTAACACATCTTAACTTAAAGAAACAGGGTTTAACAGACTAAAAGTGAGTAAAATCAAAGTACACATTAATAAAGGAAACGTAGCTAACTGGCACTTACACTGCCACCATTTATCCCACCCCAGAGTGTGTGCGCCACTGGATCTCAGAGTCCCAGACGCTTGTGTGGGTGCACTTGAGACTGCAGCCGGAGACAGAACTGGGCTGGTTGTGTGCGCATCAGTCTAGGCAGGCAGCCAGCTTCAAAATCCCTCTGCCACTGGAGCAGGCCCCATCACATGCCAGCAGCTCTGGTTCCCTGGGCAGATCACTCTGGCTCTCTTTGGACCCAGCATCAGTTTGTCTTCTGTGCTCTGTTCCAGGCAGCACTTCCCCAAACAGCCACAGTAACACACAGTTATCTTCTGTGCAGGTTTATGCAGGCCCTTCTCAGCCACAGGCACAGCCACGGTCTCTCCCTTCCAGAGACAATCACACCAAAAGCCCCTGAAGCAGCCTGCTAGCTCCAAGCCCCTCTCAGTAACAGGCTTTAGCTTCAACACAATAGCATCGGGCTTGGAAAAGGCTCCACACCAGCAATCAGGCTCCACCCCCCAAAATGGAGCCTCTGCTTCCCCCCCCCCCCTCTCTCTCTCGCTGCCTGGAAGAGAGCAAGAATTTTTCCCTCCTTTTTCCCAATGGCTCATGGGAGTTGTAGTCTCTAGGGCTAGACTGTAGCACAAAGGATCCTCCCAGTAAAGGTCAGAGGCTCCTATAGTAAAAGGAGCCTACACACACATGCCTGGTGCACTATTTGTATTGAACAATTCATTTGACAGGAAGAGAAAGTGATGTGAGGTGGAGACACCATTTTTTTCAATCCATGAGAGGTATCCTCTGGTACGCTGACAGCATGGCTCTCTGTCCCCCTCTAGTGACTATTTGTGGAACAATTGATGACTTAGCTGGAGCTGAGCAATATTCTTCAGTTTATGGAGCATGTAAGCTCTTGGGGGCACAGACTTGTTCTTTGTTCACCACTGAGCACATGGGGCTCTTGTTCATGACTGGGGCTACTTCTATACAAATTATTCTTAACAGACACCCAAGTTCACTCTCTGCTGCTGACACATCAATATTTTTCTTGGTCTTTCCTTATTTAGAGGCAGCCTCTACGGTGTGTAAATCACCTCCTTGCATTCAGTGGGGACACTGGCCCCACGCCCAACAGTGTCCCACTCTGGGAAGACTGAAGCCAGCTTTGACTCTTCAGACAGTTGGGTTAATCCAAAATCACTACTGACTGCATTGCAGTGAAAGAAGTGTTTAGCCTTCCTGGCCAGAGTCTGTCAACGTACAGTTATAGTCCCCATAGTGCCTCTCAGTCTTTCACACATTTATCCTCACAACAGGCAGGGGAGGGCTATCATTCCCGTTTTACCGATGGGAAACTGAGGCACAGAGCAACTAAAGCCATTCTGTACCACAGCAAGGAATTGAAGCCTGTCTCCTGATTCCAAGGCAGTGCTCTAACCACTGGGAAATCCTCTCTCTCTCTCAGAGGGACTCACAGCAGAATCTGAGCCCCTGTGCCTCATTCTTTCTGGTAGGGAGGGGCGGGACGGGCATACTTAGGGTGTTTTCTCCCTTTGGCTGATCCTGCTTTGCATGGGGATCACACTTGGTCTCAGTGGTGCTGGTGTCTGGTGCTGGCTTCTCCTCTCTCCACAGAGGGATGCCATGACAATGCTGCTGTTTGGATGTATCGTATCTATCTTTTTCTGGTAGCTGAGGCATCCTTTTTAGTTGCTTGCACGGCAGGTAACAGAGGGGAACTAGCCCTACTGAGTGAGAGAGGCACCGGGGGAGGACTTGAGGGTGGTGTGAGAGAGATTTTGTGAGGAGAGGAAAGGCTATAGGGGGAAGAAGTGAGAGAGAAGCCACGGCAATGAAGATTTAATCCTTCTGATGAGATTCATTTAAAAGCAGACCCAAGCCGAAAGGCAAATCCTATCCATTAAGTATCCCGTCCATAATTATTTTGGCATTATCCTTAATCAAGGATGAATTGATCATTCACCAGCTTTTTCCCTCAATTCATTCAAACCATTCAATATCACAGCCATTAAATGCATCACGTAGTTTCCCAAGTGTCATTTGCTTGCTAGTAAATATACCAAATCCACCCCCACGCTTTCCTGTCAGGCTTCCCAGAATATGTTGCAGACCAAAACAAAAAAAAAAATCTGAGATAAATGTTTAAAAGAGCTTCATGGCGAGAGACACTTCATCACTAGCTGTCTCCTACCACTGTAAACCTGACCTCAATCGCTTATACGGCGTGGCATTCACCTGGCACTAGTGCAAATGAGCAAGTCCCATGCAGGGCCTGGTGAACTGAACCCTCGGGACCTGGGTCTGATCTCACTCTGGTTTCTACACCTGTGTAATTCCATTATCTTCAATTGAGTTTCTTCTGATTTTTTTTCTTTATTATTGTTAACTGTTTGTGGTATTGTAGCACTTGGGAGCCCTAGTCATGGGCCAAGGCCCCATTATGCTAGACACTGTACAAATCCACCACAAAAGGCCAAGTTTCCATGGGCCCCTGGGCAAGGTGTGGGAAGGCCTCAGCACTGCACTGCTGGAAGGGGTGGGGCTTAGGGTGAAAGGGGCAGAGCCAGGGCAGCCAGCCTTTAGCACTGCCTGGAGTGTGGTGCTGTCCCCCCCACCTCAGCCCTTACAGCTGTGCAGAGTGGCATTCCAGTGGCAATTTAAAGGGCCTGGGGCACTAGGTACTGCCACATAATAGCGGTGGTGGCTGAGAGTCCTGGGCCTTATGGCAATTGATCCCCCCAGTCAGGGAGCCTGCAAAAGGCTGCTCCCTGTCTGTCACAGGGTGCTTTACTCACCCCTAGAGCACCTCCTTGTAGCATGGTTGGGCATTAGCTCTGCTAGCTTGATGGCTTTTCCCTCTCTCTCCCTCCTTGACTGTTTCCTCTTCATGGCTTGGCCTGCCGGCCAGGTCACTCTGACGTTCTCCCTCCAGGGGTTTGCATAGCAAAGTCTTTCTGTGCAGATTGCCCTTGGTAGTCTTCCAGTTCACTGCCCCTCCCTGGTACTACCATCCCAGTGGCTGGTACAGGAACACAGACTTGCATTCTACACTGGGATCCAGCCCAGGGAGCCTACAATCACCAGTTAAGGTCCACACTGTCCCACACCTTCCTGCTGTTTCCCTGGGCTGCTTCCTAGTTCCTACCTTGCCGCTGGCAGGCTCCTCCAGGCCTTGAGGGGGAGACTGTGAACTTCCTCCCTACAACCCCTCAGCTACCTGGCTTTATACACCCCTTCTCTTCCTCCCTTCCCCCCACAATTCCTGCCCAGGTGAGCATCATTCTTTAATTAGTTCTCATTGCTCTCCCTGGCTTCTCCACCAGATGCAGCCTAGATGGTTAATTTGCCCACCTTGTCTCCTTCACCTCTTCAGAGGCTGGTGTGGGGTGAACACCCCCTCACGCAGCTCCAAGAAACTTACAATCTAGGGCTATGTCCACACTGGGGGCTTCTTGCACAAGAACAGCTTGCACAAGGGTTCCTGTGCAAGAAATCTTGCGCAAGAAAACGGCCACACTGCCGTGTGCCAGCTGTGCTTTTGCTCAAGAGCATCCATGGCCGTGTGGACACTCTCTTGCGCAAGAAAGCTCTGATGGCCATTTTAGCTCGGCCTTCCTTGCGCAAGAAACCCCTGCCGAGCATCCGCACTGCCCACACTGTAAATCTTCTTGCCCAAGAGCAGGCGGGCAGTGTGGACGCTTTCCAGAAGAACGGCCATTCTTGCGCGATAACCCGCCAGTGTAGACATAGCTTAGGGGTTAAAAAAAAAAGAGTCGGGAGCTGGATATAGACAGCTGAGGGAGTACAAGGAAACTGTGCGACAGTATTGCTCAGTGTGATAGTACAAGTTGAACCCCTCTAATCCAGCACTTCCTAGTCTGGCAACATCCATGGTCTGGCATAATTGTAGCTAGCAGCATGCCTACTTGCCCTGGGTGTGGCTACATGTCTCACGGTCCCATAAAGTTTGTTTACAGCCATCCGTGCTGGCTCGCAGTGTTCTGGGCTGTTATTTAGCTCTAATTTATCCATGGCCCTGTGTCTACATTGGCGTGATCTTGCACAAAAGCAGTTGCTTTTGCGCAAAAACTTGCTGCCTGTCTATACTGGCTGTGAATTCTTGTGCAAGAACACTGACGTTCTAGTATCAGAGGGGTAGCCGTGTTAGTCTGAATCTGCAAAAGCGGCAAGG
>CM057848.1:109887165-109897170 GCA_030068395.1 Apalone spinifera
TAGGTGATGGCCAGTGGTGTTCTGTTGCTTTCTTTCTTGGGCTTGTCCCATAACGTCATTAGGACTGATGTTCTAATGTATGAAATCAGTGCTTCTTGCGCAAGAAGTATGGTGCTCCCGCTCAGGAATAAGCCCTTTTGCACAACTGTTCTTGCGCAAGAGGCCAGTGTAGACAGGCAACATGAATTTCTTGCGCAAGAAAACCCTATGGTTAAAATGGCCATCAGAGCTTTCTTGCGCAAGAGAGCATCTACACTGGCATGGAAGCTCTTGTGCAAAGGTACATGCTAGTGTAGACGCTCTCTTCTGGAAGAGTTTTTGCACAAGAACTCTTCCGCAAAAGAGTTCTTGCACAAAATCATGCCAGCGTAGACGTAGCCAAAATGTCTTCTCACAGCCCAGTAAGCAGTGGAAGTGCTGGTGATGCTGCTAGACAATATTGACTTCCTGTGGTTCAGTAAATTCTCTGCTGAAATGGAAGATGATCGGTCGGGTGGGGTATGTCCAGGAAGGGCTTTGCAAGTGTGTCATTTCCAGTTATTATCCTAGCAAAGGGAACGCCAGTGGTGGAAGTCAGTGAGGAAACATGGTAAAGCAGTTGTCAGGAGAATGATCTTTTCATGAGTGAGAACAGAATCAGGTCCCTCAGGGCCTGCCATGAAGTGTTTACAGTCCCTGGGCCTGATCTTGGGTGCAACTCTGAGCAACATTGAAATCTGAGCAAGCACGTGGCACTGCAGTAAGTTCACCAGGCCCAGGTGTGTCCCGTGGAGAAAGGGCAGCGAGTGGGAGCTCATGGCGTTACTGCTTCTGCACAGGAGACTCGATACTACTGATATAAGGGGCAAAAAGAAGCCACGCTGAGTCTCAGAACCAAGGCGGTGTGCAACACTGCCAGTTAGGAAAGTCAGGCCAAATGCCCGAGGTGGTGTCACCAAAGCGATGGTGATATGTTCCTGTGCAGGAACCTGGTGCCATCACTAGTGCAGCTGCATGTTGGCTGGACAGCTGCTGTGTTGGGGAAAACGCGTTCAGCAGCTTCTGACAGCCGGAGAGAAGAGGTGTCTGGGGGCCGGCTGATTTGGATGCTGTTTCCTGCGCTGAGTAGAAACACGTCACTAAACACCGGCCTTGGCTTGTGGAGGCCCAGGTGAAAGCTCCACCCGTGGCTAAAAACAACTAGGAAAGGTCCCGGCTGACTCATGGCCACTTGTGCAGAGGTGGCCAATGGGAAAGGAGGAAATATCACTTCAGCCTAATAGAGGGATGGACCCTAAACTAGCACCAGCCTATCGCTGAGACTTAGATGCTGCTGTTCAGTCAGCAATAAAAGCTGGGGACCCCACAACAGGAGGGCGAAAGCAGATGGTAAAACAGCTCAGCAGCAAGCACTGGTCTGCTGCTTTGACCTAGCAAAGGGCACACACTGCTCTGCTCACCTTGTATCACCGCCAAGGAGCACGCGTTTCAGCAGGAGACAAGCATGAGGCCAGCCAGAAGAAGCTTGTGAAAGTGGCTTTTATCGTGCCCTAACTCTGCAGTGATTCTCCTCACAGACTATCACATTTGTGACATTTAACAATCAAAGGCTCTGAGCAGTTCATCACCTGTGAGGTGGGGTCTGTGTCTGAACACAGGCCCACCACCAGAAACACGGCCACTAGGGGAACGTAAGCTCCCATAGGGGTTAGGTGGCAGCTAAGCAGCGTTTTTTGTTTTGTTTTTGAGACCATTCCCTGGCATAAAGAGGCAGTTAGGTACCTAAATACCTTTGTGAATCTGGCCTTTAGCTGCTCTACGCCTTAGTTTCCCATTGAGCCAGCAGGGTGAATTACATGGCCCTATCTCACAGATGTGCTGTGAGATGCACTAAAGTGCATGAGGTGCTCAGGTACTGGGGGGGGGGGCGAGGTGGGAGATGGGTTACACAAACACCTAAGCTACACTTGTGGTCCCTTGATGGCCAGGAATGTATAAATACCTAAATACAGCCGTAGCAGAGCTAGGGTTAGAAACCAAGTCTCCTAAAGCCCAGGTCAGTGCTCCAACCACTAGACTACACCACCGTACAGGCGTTACACATGATGGAGTCTATAGTGAGCTAGGCCAGTGCTGGCGTAATGGGAACAGAAATCCAGCACAGCAAAAGACATTCCTGTGCAATGGTTTGTCACAAACTCTGGTGGCGGCGGAGGGGGTGCGTGGTGTGCATGTGAGTGCATTTGCATTTGTGTGAATGTGTTACGCACTCCTGCTGAGCCTGTCATTGGCCTCTCAGGGGCTGAAGCCATCTGTTCGCAGCAGCCAGTCAGAAAGCAGGACGAATTCTCAGTCCTCTTTGCTCCGGGCCCTTCTGTGGCCTCTTCCGCAGCTGTTGTGATTGTGTGTCAGGGCAATGCCGGTGTGGGAAGACTGGTGCCAGCAAGGCCTGTCACAGCAAGTCACTGTAAACCCTTTGGGCTCTCTCTAGCCATCGCCTGCGTGACAGAGCGGGACACAATTCCCACTGGCAAAGGAGCCAGCAAACCTGGAAGATGTATTTGTTTATGATGTTACAAGGATTTATAGAGTGGGCTCAGACTGCAGCCATGGCCCAGCCAAATGCACCTGTGTGACGAGAGGTGTGTAGGGTGTCTCCAGAGCTGCTGAACTCTGTGTCGGCACGGAGAGCAGACGAGGGAAGGGACTAGGGTGTTTGCATTAGAGGTGAGAGCAGGTGCTGGCTAATTAGCACAGGCTAGGTAGCTTGATGCAAGGGGAATCAGAGAAAGGAGAGGTGATGTGTGACACAGAGAGATAGAAAAACAGGAAGGGGAAATGGAGAACTTAGACGGGAGATGGGGGAAGAGGGAAAGAGAGAAGGAGGGGATGGGAAACAGAGATGAGAGATAATAAAGAAAGCTGATAAAAGAGTGGGAGAGAGGCCAACGGATGGGGAGAGACCAAGGGAAGACTGGAGCAACTAGACTTACTGGGACACTTTCTGCTGCAGCTAACCCCAGTGCAAATCCAGACACATCCCATTGCCTCCAGCTGAATCACTCTGGGTTTACAGAGGCAGTGCAGAGAAGCCTATGGCCCATATACTGTGGCTGTAGGGCCTGGGCCTGGGGGTTCCAGCGAGCCCCCACCTGCTCCAGTAGCTGGCACTAAGGTGAGCCTAACAAATGCATAGTGGCCTTTCCATTTGCTCCCAGGAACTAACTCGCATCTGGATGGTTTTTAAACTGCAGCGATGTCACATTTTCACCTAGAAATCACCCTGCCCTTGCCCCTCCCTGCACCCGCATTCTGAACATTTGATAGCCACGTGTCTGGAACCCTGCCTTCTGTGGGGCCAGTGCCTAGGGAGGGAGATGGAGCCTTTGCATCTGCAGCATTGCAATGGATTTGTATCCTTCGACCATCTTACGTCTCTTTGGTGGCCCACCTGAAGAGATTTTTTTTTTTTGAGGGAACAGCTCTACAAAAAGTACAGTGCATTGTCTCCGCAGCCCTCCACTCGGGTGGGCACCTCTCACGGGCTCTTCCCATGCTGATGAATTCTCCATTTAGAATGGTTTTAAAGGGGAGACATAGAAAACCAAGAAAACAGTGATTAAGACTCCGCTCCTCTGCAACGCCTTTCATCCAAAGAGTGCTACCGATACGCAGGAAGCTGGCCTTACCGCCCCTCCTCGTATGGATGGGGAAACTGAGCCCCCTGCCGATGGTCAAACTCTCACCCCACCCACTTTACAATCGCTGCCAGGTGTTAGCTCTGTCGCACCCAAGAAAAGAACTCAGATGAAGCCCTTTGCCAAGTCTCCTCGCTGTTTATTGATCTTTCAAACATGCCCTGCTAGGAGAAAGGGCAGGGGCTGTAGTGCAATCCACTGAGAACGCTACGTCTTTAAAGTGACAACATAACTATTTAAATACATATCACAGCTATAGCATGATGCTAGATACACTTTTCATATAAACCCCCTCCCACACACCCACCGCGGTCATGTTGCTCAACTCGGTTTTGCCAGAATGCTGAAAACCCAATGGCATCGCAAGAGCGGAATATTAAGCATTCAAAGTACCAATTTTAACTACAGCCATTGCTCCTTTTTGTATTTTTTTGGTCCATCCCATAAAGACCTTTCATGTTTTCATTCGTCTTTGTGCCGAGACGGTCACAGCCAAAAGTACTTTGGCCCTGGTCTGGTGTTCCCAAGTGGAGCTGATGCTTTGCAATGTACACATTTTAAAGCCAGAAGAGACCACCCAAGGAATCTCACCCCACGACATTGGGGTACATAAGCTGATGGATGGATGCCAACATCTCACATAAAACACCACCCAGTACTGGGGCAGGCTGAGTGACAGGCCAATACCACAGAGATGTCTCAGAGCCAGGGATTTCCCTGTTTCAGTCCCAGCGTCTTACTCATAAGACCATCTTAGCTCTGCTTCCGTCTACGACTGGGACACGAGGCCAAGTAAATTAAAAGGTGTCTAACCTTTGCCTGAATCAAGACATGGGGTAGATTACTCCTGAGTCAAAGCCCACTGAAGTCAGACTTTCAATGGGCTTTGGATCAGGCCTGGAAAGCCAACAAAGCTCATACCCAAGGTAAATTTATCCTAGAGATTTGTATAACACATTCAAGGGCAGGAGGAAAGACTTTCCACGCAGAGCCAAGCCCAGAACTCAGTGCTAGGGGACAGGGGGCATTCCATGGGCTGCCCTGTGATTAGCAACACAGGATCCTGCTGGAAAGTGGGTGAGTCTCGCATTCACAAAGCTGCAGCGGCTGGACTTGACAGACTTTGCCACCGTCTGAGTCACGCATTAGACAAGGGCAAGTCACACTGAAAATAAGCGTGTTTCTCTAGAAAAGGGGGAAGCCACTTGGAGAAATGGCACTAGGAACACAGCATGGATTTGTCTTCAAGCATGTAGATCAGCAATGGGCAACCTAGGCTAGCAAGTGGGCCGCAGGAGTGGCCCTCCATCTCAACGGGCTCTAACACTGTCGTAATCAAGACGGTCTCCCGGGTGAGGGCAGTTTGGCTCACTGCGGTTGAGTGCTTAGAACCGTGGTGTCTAACAAGTTCTGAAGCAGTAGCCCCTACAGTGGCTACTGCTATAGCGAACTAGCCACACTCAACCGGCCGAACGTGGCTAGTGGCTGGCGTGTCGCACATCACGGGCTTAGGATTTGCGGGGCGTTTCTGATCGAACCGTAGCAGCACTTTCATTGGCTGCAGAGGGAGCGCACGGCTCTCATGCTCAATGTCATGTGCAATTAGCACGTATTTCATGTCATGTGCCCTTGCTTTACATGCGTGTCACTTCAGTAATACAGGTAGGTAAAAAATGACATGGATGGAAACCAGCAGAATCTGGCACCCTGTGGGTGAGCAACAGCAAACAAAATGCCTGGTGGGCCGCACATAGAACTCTGATGGGCCACGTGTGGCTGGCGGTTGCCCACCACAGATGTAGATGTTGCTGCATAAGCACCCAGGAGTCCTGCTGGTCATTTCAACAGGGGCCTTGCTCCTACACAGGTAAGAGATGAGGAAAAGCAGGCTCCCTGCAGTGCACACCAATATTTGGGCCTCCTCTCCCATAAGCGATGAGGCCCCAGGTTAATGGTGTATTTTGGAGGCAGGGGAGCCCTAGCAATGGCTTCATACCTGCCAAGTCATAGCAGCACTGTCTGAGAGCTCCGCAGCCTGTCCTGGCTGGCTCCTGAGTGACCACAAGCCCTCAAGGCAGCAAAGAAACTGTGTGCCATTTCTTTGATCACCTCTCCCTCAACTAGCTTGGGTAAACCTCCCTAGGAGAATACCGCCCTCTCCTCATGCTATGCACTGTTGCCAGCCCCTACATTCAAAACCAAGAATCAGGCACCCTCGCCACAATCATGAGCATGTGTAAAATTTCATGGATTTTTCAGCCACAATAATAAATTTGGGGTTCTCTATATCTGCTTTGTGGTTTCTGAGTCCTTTAATGCTCATGTTTTCAAGCTTTTCTCCACTATCATGAGAGCTACAAACGTAATGTTGTTTTGTTTTGTTGGGGGGGAGGGAGTTTAAGTGAGATTAACAAGTAACAACGATTCCAAGAGCTGGGCCTTCATGGAAAACACCAAAAATAATGAGACTTGCAATACAGTTGTGATAGCTGAAACCCGTGAGAGCTGTACCTCAGGGTTTATCTTGATTAGAAAGAGTGGTCGGGATTAGCTGGCATGTGCTAAACTTTACCTCAACTTGACCTTTAAGTGGGGACTGAGTAAAAACTGTGGCCTACACTGTGGGGTGCCCAGTACGAGTGTTGGGCGCCTGTGGGCCTGGCTTCCAGAGGTACTGAGCATACCTAAACCCAGCTGACAGTCTGCAGAAGCTGAGGAGCTCTGGAAATTGGCACCCCTGTGTCTCAAGCTGGGCTCCAGAACTGGTTGAAAAACAGAAAGGGGGGGATAAAGAAACCAATTGTTTTGTATGTGGACATTTTCCCCACTTACAACAGGAGTCACCCATGTTTTATCAAATTCCATCCCCGGTCCCCATCTTTTTCCCAATCAGATTTGGGAGACACTCAGAAGTGAAAGGAAGCAGATATACCCAGCTGCAAGAACTGGCTGAACTGCAGCAAAAGCCAGCAGAGAGCTATTTCAAGAGCTGGCAGGGACCCGGGTTGCAATAGGACAGCACCTGTAAGAAATGTTAAGAATTTCAGCCAAACTCAAGTATGGAGGCCTCCTGAATCCAAGTATCCAAGACAGCAGCCTGTGTCATGCTGAGGGCCCTCAACTTCTCCTGGCTTCTACTGACTACAGAATCAAGCCTTAGAGCGGATGGGCCATGGAAAATGGTGGCTTTACTGCCCTCTGAGTTCTTCCTAAAGGAACTCTCCTCCCGGCTCATATTAGCGTTGAGAAATACCATTCCTTTTTAAAGTGGCTGCTCCTTTATTAAAAATGTCAATATTTGCATTCCCTTTGCTCACAGTTTAGCTCAGGATGTCCAGTAATTGGACGGGGAAGATAAGCAGCTGCTATTTTTAAAGATGCCTGAATTCAATTTTTAACAGGGAGCCATCCAGAGGAGGAACCAAAGCGCCCTTCTTGGAGAGAGCTCTCTTGCCAGGGAGGACTGTATTAGCAGCCTAAATTTCTCTTTGGACCTTGCACTGAAAACACCTGGTGGTTCAATGTTAGCTTGGCCATCATGTAGATGAGAATCTATTTAGCTAAACTATCCCAAGTCACTGTGTTGGAAATCTGTGGAGCTAAGCCCACCATGAGTGTGAGATCACAAATGTACCCCAAACTCTATTAAGTCAGCTGACAGACAGAGCTCTGCTTGGTAACATTCACTGGAAAACAAAATCACAGACAATCAGGGATGGTGGGCTCCCAACCTGGTGTCACTGGATAGGAAGTGCCAGGAAGGAAATGTTTGCCCAAAAGCTAGTCCTGCACATAATCACACTTGAGTTGCTTCCTCTCTCAGAATTTAGTCCACTAAAGTTTTCACAAGGATCTGATTCAGTGACTTCCGCTGCTGCTCCTTCTTCTTGCTCAATGGAACTTTTGAAGAACATCTGGGAAAAAAATAATGTATGTCCCGTGTACCACTGTCCCTTTGTCAAGAATATCTGCTTATGGGAAGAGTCTAGGTACCATGCAAAATACTTTCAGAATGAAACCGTGCCCTTAGTTTCGTCGAACGGGGTGCCACATGGACACCGGCTTCCTTAAGGTTGCCAGCATCTGGTTCCAGTGTGTGATGCCCATGCCACTGGCCGATGGGCCAATGACGACGTGGCCAATGTTTTCAGCTCTCCCATCTTCACAACACTCTGCCACCGTCACCCGGAGAGATAGGTCCTGGAAGGGCACAGGAAATGTTATCAATGTCCAACTGTATTATTTATTTATTTATTTGTATTGGGATAGCACCCGGGAGCCCCAGTCATGGATCGGGTCCTATTGTGCTAAGTGTTGTAAATAGAGTCCTTACTACAATGTAAGTGCACCTGCCCAGCTACAGTCAGTACTGGAAGAAAGGCCAACACATATGAATAAAATTAAAACTGCTTTGCGCTTTCCCTCAGAACTTAAATAGTTTTAGGGTTTGGGTAATTTGAAAAAAAATCATTTTCAGGCACTATTTGATGCCAGATATCAGTGAAAGGCAAGGGTCAAATATAGAGAGGTAATGCTTGAGGTATCCCTAAAAGCACAGAGTGTCCAAAATCTCCAGAGGCTCTTATGAGCTTTCCAGCCCAAATTTGGAGACTCAAGGGGCCAAACTCTGAGGAAAGTCAATTGAATTTGAGAGGAGTCCAGAAGAATGCAAGTTGGAGAAACTTGCACTAGGACGTTGTGTCTGTGACATCAATTAATCTCACTCGCTTCCCACTCCAGCCCAGACCCGAAGAAAAGCTCTAAGTGCAAAAGCTTGTATCTCTCTCCCCAGCAGAAGTTGGTCCATTAAAGGACGTTACCTCACCCACCTTGTCTCTGGAATACAACACACGAGACAGACTAGTCTCCCGGGAGGAGTGCAGCTGGCTCTGTGTAAAAAGCCATAAAGCCTTATTTTTGTCACTCAAGTCAGCATAACTGCATGCACAGTGGGAGCTGACCTGCTGAGGGATTGGGAACTAGGAATGTAAAATCCCATTTAATTGGTTAACCAGTTAAACGTGATGGACAGGGGCTGATCTGGGCGGCTGGGGCTCACTGCGGACAGGAGCTGCTTCAGGCAGCTTGTGCAGCCCCTGTCCATGGTAGGCCCTGCGGGGCTGAAGCAGCCTCCTGCCCCCACCGTTTAATCAGTTAACCTTTCATATCCCTATTAGGAACCATGGATACACAGACCCTTTGCAGAGTAAAAGCCTACTTCAATGCTAACAGCTAGGATAGGCGCGGTTACTGCCCGAGAGGCCAGCATTATGAATAATACGCACTGAGGACTGTCAGGGAATATTTCCATTGTGTGCCAAGTCACAGCAGCCCCTTTCTCGCCGGAGCTAAGCAACGCAGCTGCCGGCTCTGCGTGAGCCTGCACACAAAGTGGAGATTACTCAAGTGAGTTCAGCGACCCAGCCCTGCTTTTTTAGCATGTCCCGCATGCCTTCCAGAACAGGCCCAAATTTACAATGAATCGCAGAACGGAGGCCACAGCACGTTCTCCCATGTTGCAGCCAGCTGCCGGGAACAGACAGGGGACTAATGGGCTTCTGATCAGGCCCTTGCTGAGAGGTGCTTGGGCAGAAACAAGTATCCCCTGAAGCTCAAGATGGGAACAGCAAACCCAGCATTTCTTCCTGCTACTCTGGGAGCTGCAGCATGAATCCAGCGCAGTTCTATTCAGGGAGAACCGATGGGTGCAAGTGTTCTAACACAGTGTTTCTCAACCAGTGGTACGAGTGCCCTTAGGGGTACTTGAGAGAAGGCTGGGGTATGTCAACACAACTGAAATTTGGAGAAAACTGAATTTTTGTTTTAAGTTTTACAGCGCTTTATTATTTTTGTACTTTCTACACCCGAAAATTTCATCACCTGCCTGGCTATGATTAAGTTGTTTAAACAAATGTGTTGCAATGGTAGAAAAAAATTTTGTGTATCTGAAAACTGTAGATACCGCGGGTACTTGTAATTCTTTTTTTTTTAAAAGGAGTACTTTATAAAAAAAGGTCGAGAAACACTGGTCTAGCAGAAGCATATCTCTCAGCACCACAAGGGCCAGGTTACTCCAGAGTGATGTGAATTTGCTGCCTATTACACTTTCCCCTTTTCAACCAGGCCAAGCTCTGAGAACAGCCGGACACCCGCTCTCCATGCACCACGCCAACTGATGTCACAGAAGTAGCAGGAACTCAACACCCTTCAGAATACGGCCAGTAGACTTTCACTTATAGGAACCCTGATCCTGCTGGGAGATGCAGCACACCCTTAGTGCTCGTTGTCTTTAACAGGGGCCTGCTTACCATCCAAAGTTATGCTTTGA
>CM057848.1:109897180-109908732 GCA_030068395.1 Apalone spinifera
CCCCCCCCCCCCCCCCCCCCCGCATGAGACTGAGTGGGTCAAAAAATATTTGTGTTACATGAAGCATTTCAAAAGATCCCTTTCCTTTTGCTTGAAGCCTTCTGCTAATTGGTTTTTATTTCCCCCCGACTGTGAAATTTTAAACAACAGGTCATTTTGGTAAGAAAAAAAAAAAAAACAATTTCCTTTCAATTTTAAAAAAGTGGCAAGAAAGGAGAGGAGAAAGTGGGAGCAAGTGGGCTCCTCCTCCACTGAAATGAAACTTCCTGGAGTTTTTCAAAATGTGTTTCTCTCAATAAACAAAAACTTTGGACCAAAATGAAAGTTTTTTGTAAAAACTTCCACTTTGATTGAAAAAAGCAATTTTCCACCGGAAAAAAACATTGTGGGAAATTTCCAACTAATTCCAATGAACACATTTTGGATTCAGGTCTTGGTGCTTATCGAGTTCCTTAGGTTTCACAGGCGCAGCTGCATTACTGGCGCTCAGAGACCCTTTGCCTGCATAGGCTTCCACTTGCTGCCTTCACTCCAGAGCCGGGGCTCACGGAAGACAGTTGCTGGGTCCTGCTCGATCAGTCAGGAAGCTGTGGGTACTCCATTTGCTGGGCATGGCCTGCTCTCACTCACATAGCCCATCTCTGCCAAACAGTCATCCACACACTCTCTCATCGCAGGCAGGCAGGATGTCAAAATAAGGTAGGGGGCAATTTCCTGCAGTCTCCTCCCTACACAAAGCTCCAACCCCATGTTTGCTTCTTCCCAGCCCTGAGGGCTGTATCTCTGTCTGCCTGCGTGAGGTACTTGGATAGCCCCATCACTCCCCATCTTTAATGTACCACCCCACTATCGCCACTTCACAGCTAGGGACTCACATGGCAGAGTCCAAGGTTACACAGACAGTCTGTGCTGGAATGAGGAACTGCACCTTGCTTTCCTGGGCCCCAGCCTAGCCCCCCAGCCACTGACCTGTCCTCAGTCCTTAGACTTACTGAAGCTGATTTTCTGAGATTTCTTCTCCCAGTTGCTTTGGAAAGTCTCAAGTGTGTTTCATCAGCACCTTTAAATGCATACGCTCCAAAGCCAGCTTTCACTGGCTGCCTCTAGCCATCATCACGGGCACGTTCATTTCCCTTCTCTTTGTCTAATTCTCCCTGATCTCAGCACTATCACCCTCCTGGTGGGAGGAACAGGAGGAGCCCCCTGGAGATGTTGTTATGGCAACCACCCCTTAATAGGCTCTTTCTTGTTTCCATGCCACTGAGGAAGGCTTCCTCCTTATTATCTCTCCTTTGAAGGTGTCTTCTTCAGACACTTTGATTAGCCGCTAAAACCCAAGCTGCTGACTTGCTAAATGAAATTACTCTCTGCTTCCAAGCTATGCAGTGATCCTGGTTAGATCTCAGCCTTCGGCCCTCCTCTTTCAGTGGCAGGATTTAATTTTAATGTCCCTGATTCGCACCAGGGAACTTCCAGCCCAGATCTCTTCCCAGGTATAAGCAACACTCAGACTCAGGGAGATTTCAGCAAAGCTGTGAATGTCCATGAGACTAAGGCTGAGTGAAGTTTTACAGCTCAAGGTGCAGTTCTAGTTACAAGCCCAGGCCCTACTGCGCTGTAATTTCCTAGAAGAGGGAACACAGTCATTGAAAGCGAGTCCTTAATGCACCCTGTGGGGTAGAACCGAGAGGCAGGTTTGGGTGGATCTCATGACAGTTGTAAGGTTTTCTGGCTTAAAAAAAGAGTTACAGCTCATCTGTCTGGCCCTTGCCTGGGAAGTTCTTACCTGGAGGACGATTGCAGGCACTGAGAAAATCATGGCCTCGTTAAACACCGGGTTTGTCTCATCTCTCTTCACAGCAGTCTTCTTCTTGCTGATCTTCTTTCCATCCTGAAGCAAGTACACTTTGACGAAAGGGTCTGGATGGGCAAGAGGAAGCAAAGAGTCATCGTTTGCCAGGTGCCCATAAGCAGAGACTATGTTGGCTGAGCCCTGGGATCACTGGACCGCAGGGAAAAGGGGTATTATGCGCCCATTAGCACAGCGATGACGTGTAGCTGTGTGACTGGGGGGAAGGGACGACAACATGATTTCAAGATTATGGGCAAACGGGGCTCACAGCGGAGGTGAGTGGGGGAGGGGAGCACTCCTTCCCTGAGTCCTGCCGAACAGGGCTGGTCTCACTGCTCACCACCCTAAATGTTCATCCCTGGGGGGGAGGGGAAGGGGGACAGCCTGCATTTTGAAAATCTCTGAATAGAAGCTGTTGCTAAATGAAAGGCAGAAATCAGGTGTGTGACCCCTGTGTGTGTGACCCCTCCCATCCCCCTTCTGGTGGGAGTGGCACTTTCATGGCCCCGCACTCACCTGCTGTCATTTTGCCATCAGTCCACACGAGGTTTTTGGCTTTAACCACAACAACCGTCAGCCTCTCCGCCGTGGGTAGGTAACTAAGAGACAGCAGAATCTCTCCCACCGAGTCAACTACCTGCAGGGCACGTAAGGCACCACTCATCACCCAACTGCAAACATCGGCATAAACGACTCACGGAGAAGAGGGGAAGGAGAAATAACTATCTGGTGGTGGGGCAAGTTTTTCTCTGAATGTGGGCAGAAGCCAGGCAGGTCTATAGCCTACAGTGGCTGGTCTAATGGTTAGACCTGGGTCTAATTCACTCCTCTACCACAAACTTCTTGTGTGACCGTGGGCAACTCCCTGGCTGAGGGTGACTGTGTCAGTGTAGCAGCCTTATAGTGCAGAGGGGTGTGATCATGGGGGGAAAAATGTAGCAACTTCACCTCCAAAGTGATGGTACTGAAGTTGACACAAACAGTCTTTTATCAACCTATGCTGGGGGCTTAGGTTGGCAGAGCTACAGTGCTCATGGGGGTAGACTTTTCACACCCGAGAGCCTTAGCTATGTTAACCTAACCTCTAAGGCTATGTCTACACAGCTACATTATCTCAAAATAACTAGTGTTATTTTCAAGTAACACAGTCCACGTCTACACAGCCAGCAGTTATTTTGACATAATGTTGAAATACTGTCTAGTAGGAGGACTTCTTACTCCGACTCCTGTAACCCTCATTATACGAGGAGTAAGGGAAGTCGGGGGAAGAGTGCTCTATTTCGAAATAAGTGCTGTGTAGACGGCACCAAAACTCGAAATAAGCTATTTCAAAATAAGCTACCAATGGACATTTCTCAATTTGCATAGCTTATTTCGAATTAAGCCCTGTAGTGTAGACGCACCCTAAGTGTGGACCAGGTCTTAGTCTCTGTGTCTCAATTCTTGCAGATGGGGGAAATAGCACTACACTACCACACAGGGGTGTAGCATGGAAGATTATAAGGGGCTGAGATATCATGGTTGGGAAGCCACATAAGATATTACCACATATCTTGTGTGACATCCAATGCTCATCGATGGTGGCAGAAGCAGAGGGAAACCCTGATTACTTCCCCTTAGTCCCCTTGCTTTCCTGCCCTGGGAGGAAACAGGGTCACTTGAGTAAATCAAAAGGCAGGGGGCTGGTGGACATGCTGCCTCACACCTGCTGAGGATCTACCTGTGAATCTAGAGCCAGAAGATGAAACACTATTTCACCTCAGCCTGTGGAGAATGAGACAAAAACTCCTGCTGCTTTTAACAAGTCAAGGATGCTTAGTGAATTGAGCTGGGCCTGAGCCAACCTCAGAACCAACCACCCCGTACACTTGGAAGATCTGAGTCTGGATTCAACACTGCTGCTCCGGCTCTTCCCTGTGAAGAGCTATTTGAGCTCTGCAAGCTGAGATAAGGATGCTCATGCTTGGGGGTGTCATTGACGCCCTGCAGGGAGGAGGTGAATCATTATGCAATTGGTGAGGTGCATTATGAGGGCGGGGGGGGGAAGGGGGCGGTTCACCGCTCTGCACAGCAGGAAATATTGGTCATTGCCACTGGATGACCAGACCTGAGGTGATAACGTATCCTGTGTTCCCCATTGAGCCTGCAGATTTCATGCCTCAGCTTCTGCTCTGGTTTCCAAGCCCATTAGTAAGTAGGAAATTCTGTCTCACTTCAGCACTGGACAGCTCCCGCTGGAGAGGTAGCCTAACCCAGCTGTGCCTCTGACTGACCGGGAAAGTACAGAAAACACAGTGCTTAACTTCTGTGCGCTCACCTTGTTCATGTCCTGCAGATAGAGCCAAGCATTGAATGAGCGGCTGGCCAGATCCAAATCCAACAGCTTCAGCTCCGCTACCCCTGTGCTGATGTTCCTCTCATCCTCGTCAATGCCAAAGACAGAAAATCTCAGGCTGTTTTCCTCCAGCGCCAACGGGTCCAAGGGAATTGAAAACTTCTCATCAAAGAAGACGGAAAAGGCACTCCTTTGAATCTGCCCATAGAAACAGGGGAGTTGCTTTAAACAGCTAATGAAACCACCTGGAAAGCTTTGGAAAAGATTTAGTACTAAAGGCAGTTTAGTAGGTCTATGTGACGGAGCCCTGGGTTTGAATTCCACAAGGACTGACCCGGCCCTTGGTGCTGTCAGAGTAGAGATAGCCAGAGCTTCATGCAATGCACTGGAAGAGCGGGCACTGCCCACACAAGACCATTAGAACCAAGGTTCTCCCAGCATGGTAGAAAGTCAGGGCAAAGTTTGCCAGAGGACTGTCCACTGATGCTTGTTCTGCCAGCCTCATACCTACCCCACAACGTGCTCACGCTACCACAGGTGTGTGACGCTACCACAGGTGGGACCAGCAACCAGACCTGATCTGTGCCTGGCTTCACCGGGAGCAAGGAGGCTGAGGTAGTTCCTGAGTGTCAAGTGCTTTGATGAAAGGGGCTAAGGGTGGGAAAATCCCATTGTTAGGAGCAGAATTACAGCAGGTAACTGGAACTAAAGCCAGGCTGGGCAAAGCACCCTCCGAAGGCCAGCTTGGGCCGTGGACGCTGTGGGGGGCCTCAGGCAGATTCCCTGCCTGCCCTCTGCATGCTGTGGAGGAAAGGGGTCATTGCGGGGCTCTGTTTGAACAACTCTGAGTCCAGGGGAGGGAAGACAGGCTTCATGCACTGCCCCCACCCCAGCACAATCCTGGCCAATGGGAGCTGCCTGTTGTCAACAGGCAGTTTGAGAAGCACCCGCCTCCCCCCATCCTCTCAGGCTCATAGCTGTTCAAAAACCACATGGGTCCTGCAGCCAGGGTGGGGGCGGAGCAGGCAGGGGGGGATTCTGCTTTAGAAGGCTGCTGACCGGGAATCAAGCAGGTGTCTCCCAGACAGAGCCTGCCTCTGGCACCCCAACACTTTACCCCTCTAACCCACATAACCCACGCCCTCTGACCCTCCTCCTGCACCCATATTCCCTCCCAGTTCTTGCACCCTAATCCCCTACCCCAGGTAACAGCCCCTTCTTTCCTAGGTCACAGCCCAAACCCTCTGCCCTCTCCTGCCTCCATATCTCCTCTAAGATCCTGCACCCCAATCCCTGCCTCATGTCACAACCCAAACCCTCTTCCCACCCTCCTGCCCCAATATTCCCTCCCAAATCCTGCACCCCAATCACCTCCCCAAGTCACAGCCTAAACCTCCCCATCCCCTCCTGCACCCTAGTCCCCTCCCCCAGGTCACAATCCAAACCCCTGCACCCTAATCCCCTAACCCAGGTCACAACTGTCTCCTTCACCCAAACTCCCTCCCAGATCTTCCACCTCAATCCCTTACTGCAAACTCCCTTCTACACCCTACCTCCATCCCAGACCCCACACCTCCTCCATTAATATGGAAGGGTGCAGCCCTTGCACACTTTCCAAATTCTTGGAATGGCCCCCCCATCAAAAATTATTGCCCACCCCGACCTAAAGGATGGCTCTTTGCTCTAGATGGCAGATGTGTGAAGTCATAAAAGATGGGAGACGGGTGAAGATAGTACCTATCTTTAAAAAGGGGAACAAAGTGAATCCAGGGAATTATAGATTATCTAATCAAATTCTGCTAACTGGAAATATAGTGGAACAAATCATATATATAGTAGCCCAGTGTCTGAGAGTCTGTACCACCGAAATGCTGGCTGTTCCCTCTGGGTGGCGCTGTTGCCTGAAATGCTGGCTGTTCCCTCTGGGAACAGAAGTCAGCCGAGCACCACGGTGGGAGGCGAAGGGGGGTGGGGCGGTGACGTGCAGCGTGACAGCAGCTCCAGGCTCCGCCCCCTGGCCATGAACGTTACCGCCCACCCCCCTTCGCCTCCCTCAGTGGGGCTCGGCTGACTTCTGCGCTGCTCAGCCGGGCCGCTGCGTGGGAGCAAGTGGCGCAAGCGACTGTCTGGGCTCTGAGCTCCCCATGCAGCACGGGGAGCGCGGTGCCCAAACGGCCATTTGGGCTCCGCGGTCCCCCAAGTGAGAGGCAGGAGGGGGAAGAGAAGAGAAAGAGAGAGAGAGGCAGAGGAGAGCTGAGAGAGAGAGCGGGGAGGCAGTAGAAAGAGGAGAGAGAGCGAGCGAGCAAGACACTGGAGGCTCAGGAGAGAAGACCGACGTGGAGAGACCTGAAAATCCCATCTTATGATGGGCTAATTGGCTAGTTATTAAAGAATCAATTTTGAAACACCTAGAGGGTACTAAGGTGATAAGTAATAAGCAACGTAGATTGTCAAGACTAAATCAGCCAAACCAACCTAGTTTCCTTCTTTGATGGGTTACTGACTTAGTGAATATGGGGAAAACAGTAGACATAATTTATCTGGAGAAACATGGTCTAGATGAAATTGCTACAAAGCGGGTGTGTGACTGGTTGGAAAACCATATTCAAGAGTAGTTATCAATGGTTTGTTGTCCAACTGGGAAAATGTATCCCATGGGTCTTTTCTGGATCCAGTATTATTCAATGATTTCATTAATGACTTAGACAAGGGAGGGAAGAGCATGCTTATAAACTGTACAGACGACACTGAACCGAGAGGAGTTGCTGGCACTTTGGAAGACAGGATTAGAATTCAAAGGAATCTTGATAAATTGGAGAACTGGCCTGAAATCAACAAGATGAAAGTCAATAAAGTACGACACTTAGGTAGGAAAAATCAAATGCACAGCTTCCAAATGGGAAATAAGTCAGATGACAGATCTGCAGAAAATTCTCTCAGAGTTCTGGTGGCTCACAAATTGATTATGAATAAACAATGTGATGCAGTTGCAAAACAGGCTGATATTTTGGCATGTATTACCAGGAGTGTTGTAAGTAAGACATGGGATGTAACTGTCCCACCCACTCTACTGGTGGGATCTCAGCTGGAGTACTGTGTCTAGTTGTGTGTCCAGTTCTGGCCACTACACTTTGAAAGAGACGTAAACAAACTGGAAAGGGTCCAGAGGAGAAAAAAAATGATAAATTATTTAGAAAATGTGATCCATGAGAAAAGGTTAGAAAAAGCTGAGCATGTTTAGTCCTGAGAATAAAAGACTCAGGGGAACCCTGTAAAAGTCTTCAAATACATTAAGAGACACATGATCAATTGTTCTCCATGTCTGCTGAAGGTAGGATACGCTGAATGGGCTGAATGCACAGCAAGGGAGTTTTAGGTTAGATATTAGGAAAAACTTTTTAAAACTATATTGGAACAAGTTGCCGAGGGAGGTTACGGAATCCCCATCACTGGAAATGATTAAAGAACAGATTAGACAAACACCTGTAAGGGTCAATCCAGGTTTCTTTGGTCCCTCCTCCGCTTGGAGGGATGGACTAATGACCTCTCAAGATCCCTTCCAGAACTACATGTCTATGATTATGTGGGAAAACTGAAGTGGAATTGAAAGGCAGCTAAATGAGCACATCAATGTATGTTAGAGCAGTGGCTCTCCACCTTCCCACTCTACTCCTTTCACAAGTCCAGTTTGTCTTGTGCACCCCCAAGTTTCACTTCATTAAAAACTCCTGGCTTACAAAACAAGACATAAAAATAGAGATGTGCGGTGGCAGCAGACTTACTGAACAATTCTTTACCTTCTCATTTTAACCATATCATTATAAAATACCATGTGTTACTGTGATAGAGGCAGGCCAGAGGGCTACAGGAGAGTAGTGGAGGGGAAATATATTAGCCCCAAATTAAATAGGTCTCTGTTCCCAAGGTAGACTAACAAGGGCTGATCCAGAACCAGCAGGTACCTGCTAGAATCAGTCAGAGCAATCGGGCCAACTAAAATACCTGGAACCAATTAGGAGGCTTCCAGACTCAAGGGAGCCAAACTAATTAGAACATCTGGGGACCAATTAAAAACCAGCAGAGACTGGTTTAAAAAGGCTTCCCTTCTGTTTGCTCAGTGTGTGAGGAAGGAGCTGATAAGAGTGAGACTCTGGGAGAAGAAAGTGCAAGCAGATACCAGGTGGAATATACAGGAGAAGGCTGTGGGGAATTGGCCCAGGGATTTGTAGCTTAGTGGGGTCTGAGTCCTTCTCCTCCCCAACTCCCCATTTCAGGGCTAGAAAGAGACTGGTTTTGGTATGAGGGCTTGCCCTATTCTGTACTACTGGGAGGGGCTGCAAAGATGCTGGAGTTTGGTTTCCCTTCTTTTTCCCCATGCTGGCCAATGATGAAAGTAGCTCAACGAAGAGCAGGCTGGTGTCTACACTGAGCGGTGCATGGAGGCAAGTAAATCTACCTGAAAGCGCAGAACCCACTAAGTTCAAAGAGGAGCTTTGTCACATTTCACTAATGAGTGCTAGGTGGTCCCTGTGCCCCTCACATATACGCACACTGTGATTTCACAGAGTGAGAGCAGAATCTCACACCTGCTCCACAGCAACAGCTCTCCCCAGGTGAGTGCAGACATTTTGAAATAGGGGAAGAGTGGCTGAGCAATGGCACATCCCCTGAAATGAAGTGGGCAGGGGGATGCAGTGTGGGGGACTCAGGCACGATCAGCACCAGACCTCTCCCTCTGTACACACTGCAGACGCTGCTGCTTAAGGAACTCTGGGAAGGGCAGTAAGAGAACCCCACCAGATGTAGTACTGACCCCCCCCCCAATGCCCTACTACTTCAAGGTTGGGGGGATGGGAATCTGTTGGATCCTTCTGCCGGTTCCCTCTCCGTGTCACCCCACAGCATGCACCCAGCTAGCTACCTCAGAGCAGCCCAGGAACACAGTGAGTCCAACCGGGGTGGAGGGGAGGGGTTTACTGACCTCCTGAGACACCACCTTGTGAGGTGCTGACTGAACATGCTTCTACTGGAACTGGTGCGGGTTGTGAGAGCTCACAACCACGCAGGATGTGGGTGTGTGTGCAAGGGAACGTGGGAATGTAGGGGCAGTAGGGGGTGAGTGGGAGGGGAGAAATGGGCCCCTTCCCGCTGAAGTACCGTAAACAGGATAACCTGTCCTACCAGCTGCAGAGGGTTGGACGTGGCTCCTCAGAGTGCCACCTGGGGCTCGGAAGACTGGGCCCTGTGGTGAGAATGCCCTCTGCCTTCCCAACGCTCCCAGGAACGCCTGGGACTGAGCAATGGCCTCCCGCTGCACGTGAGAGCACGTTGGGTACGCCCCAGCCTGCTGCACTGGGCTGGCACCAGGGGCACCTGCCTGACACACTAGAGCCTTGGCCTGTGTGTGCTGCATCCGTTTCCAGCCCCTGAGCTGCGGGCCAGGGGAGACGTGCACCTGTCTCAACTCCTCTAGTTACCATTTTAAGCCATTCCGGAGGGCAAGGGCTCGATGGTCAGAAATGGGACATTCGTTTTTTTTTTCTGCTTCCTGTCCTAAAGCCAGGCCTGACCCTATACACCCTTATCCTGGCCCATAGTCCTTTGCTCATGGGCTCATGGCCCCGAGGAGATGCTAGCAGGAGACAGAGTCCAGCAGAAGCCTGATTCAGAGGTTATTACCGCTCTTCCAAACGTGAGCTGGGACTGGCCAACGTCACGGGGTCCAACCTCCCTGGCAGAGGGTCACGGCCGGATCCAGACCCCGCTCAGAACTCCGTGACTTCTCTCTCACTCTGCGGCAAGCATTGCAAATTGGCTCCCTGCCTCATTCTGCTCTCGCATGAGGTTAACTCTCCACCGAGGGCAGCGACGCCCTCCCGGAGTTTACACTAGATCAGAATCCGGTTTTAACCCTGGCCACCTGCAGACTGCGGAAGGTTGGGCTCAGATCAGATTCTGCCCCCAAGGCTGGCTGAAAGGAGATCCAGCAGCAACCAAAGGGAAGGGTTCTTCTCTCTTCCCCACTGTCAAGCCTGGAACGTGTGGCACTGCCACTGATGCAGGCGTCCCAATAATTAATGAGTGGGCCGCATCCAGCAGGGCTACCTTCCCACTCGGACAAGCTTTTCCTACCCGCTCAGGAGAGAAGCACGGCAGAGGAACCGCCCTGAGAAAGCGCCTAGTTCGAAGCAGGCCAGGGAGGGCTTCCTCTGAGAACACGAAGCCATAAAACAAGCCCTTCCTCCTCCATTCCTGCCTGCCTTCTCTCAGTCCCGGTGTGCGTGGGAGGCTTGCCGCAGAGAGGAGCAAGCCTGATGCAGCGCTAAGTCAGGGCCTGGTGCGCTGTCCCTGAGAGGCAAGTGCTGTCCAGCACAGGAAACCCCCTCCCCCCACTCCTCTTCCCCTCCGTTGAGCTGGATTTCTGGTTCATTGGCTTCCACGTCACAGAGGCAAAAGATGCAGATTCAGGCGAAATCAGCTACAAAGCGTTTTTGTGCCCAGCAGCAAGGTCATTGGTGCAACAGCCTCGTGGGTTAGCAGCTGAGCTCCCGCCTGCCTGGGATTTTGCCAGGGGTTCTGCCATTCAGCTCAAGCTGGCTGCCTGCTCCCTATTTCGCTGGAGAGACAGACTCTTCTGCTAATAGCGCACTTTCCCCTCCCTGACAGGCTAAGCAGGGAGCCTGGAACCGGAGGCCATGTCTCTGCTACAGCAGCATGTCCCCACAGGCAGAGGGGGGGGGGGTTCCCATCAAAGTTGCTACTCCACCTCTCTGAGAAGCAGTAGCTGGGTGGATGGAAGAATTCTTCCATTGATCTAGCTGTGTCTGCACTGGGTGTTATGTTGACCTAAGTGGTGCTCGAGACACAAGGTTTTTCACAGCCCTCAGCAACGTAGCCAGGTTGGTCTCATTTTTAAGTGTATTCCAGGCCTGTGAGTTCTGGGCTCCCCTCTCTACCTGCTGTTTACATGTAACTCGTTGCGTTCTGGAAGGCAGCCACATAACAGCCTGCCATTTTTACAAATGAGTGACATGAGCGGCTGCATAAGCTCTCCCCACGCAGAGCTGGGAGGAGAAACCAGGTCCGTAAGGCAGCAGATGCTGAGGCTCTGAGCGCCAAAGATGCCAGCCTGCAGCCTATCCCAGAGAGCTGAGTTACACCTATTTCTGGCAATGCTGTCCCTTTCCTCCTGAGGCTTCAGTTAGGTTTGTCAACCGTCCAAGGGTTTGTTTTTCCCACACCTGGCAGCTTAGATTTGCTGTATTCATTCTGAGACAGGAACTAGAACTGAATGGCTGGCTGAAACAGTTTGTAAAAGTAGGGAATAGGAGGCCTGATAAGCCAGTTTTACATAAGAACATAAGA
>CM057848.1:109908832-109919710 GCA_030068395.1 Apalone spinifera
CTACCCATTAACTTCATTTGGTGTCCTCTAGTTCTTCTATTATGAGAACTAATAGTTTTGCAGAGAGTTAACGGAAGGAGGAGAAACGGGGCTTATTAGCCTTTCCCTCCCTCTCCCTTATTCTCCCACTGACCCCATTCTAGAGGAGGGAGAAGGAGTCTCGGATTGGCTAGGCAGCCATTATGCAGAAGAGGACCCGGGGATTATAGCAGACGACAATCTGGATATGAGGCAACGGTGTGCCCTTGATGCCAAGAAGTTTAATGGCATATTGGGTTGCATTAGTAGGAGCATTGCCGGCACATCAAGGGAAGTGATTATTCCCCTTTATTCGGCACGGGTGAAGCCACATCTGGAGTGGCACATCCAGTTTTGGGGCCCCCACTGCAGAAAGGATATGGACAAATTGGAGAGAATCCAGCAGAGGGCAACAAAAATGATTAGGGGGTTGGGGAACATGACTTATGAAAGGCTGAGGGAACTGAGCTTACTCAGTTTGCAGAAGAGAAGAATGAGGGGATAATTGACAGGACTGCCTGAAGGGGGGTTCCAAAGAAGGAGAGAGGCTGTTCTCAGTGGTGATGGATGGCAGAACAAGGAGCAATGGTCTCAAGTTGCAGTGGAGAAGGTCTAGGTTGGATATTAGGAAAAACTGTTTCACAGGAGGGTGGTGAAGCACTGGAATGGGTTGCTTCGGGAGTGGTGGAATCTCCATCCCTAGAGGTTTTTAAGTCCCAGATTGACAAAGCCCTGGCTGCGATGGTTTAGTTGGGGCTGGTCCTGCTTTGAGCAGGGGGTTGCACTACAAGACCTCCTCAGGTCTCTTCCAGCCCTAATTTATGATTCTATGAAATCCTGAACATCAGAGGCGACTGGTCAGGGGAATCCGGGGGGCCATGTGACACCCTCCCCAGCCCGAGGAAGGACTGTGACAACCCACCTCCACCACAGGCCCTGCCTCGCCCCTGCGCCGCCCTTCCTCTGTGCTCTCCCTTGCCCTTACTCCAGGGTGCCAATTGCCCAAATAGCGTCGCACCAACACTGTGACAAAAATGCTTACACAGCAACGGGAATACAGCTCCACCTGCCATCCAGCAAGGAGGAAAAACAACCCCGGAACATCTAGTTTCTTGCTCTTCAGATTGTACTTTTTGTTGCCAGCCTCGGTTTAAAGTCAATGTCCCCCTCCACCAGTGGCTCATCACTTGGATGCAGATAAGGCACCTCAGTTTCATACCCAATGGTACAAAAGGGAATGGCATGGCCAGTATCACATCTGACTGCCCTAACCTAATGGATCAGGTACCCATTTTACAGCAGGGTGTACTGGAGGAAGAGATGTAAAATCCTGGTTATTCAGTTACGCGCGGGCTGCCCCTGCTCACAGTGGGCCCCACAGGGCTGGAGTAGCCCCCTGCCCACAAGTAGGGGGCCACTTCAGCCTTCATCTAACGTCACCAGTTCACATCTCTAACTGGAGGTGGCCTTTCAACATGAGAGCAAGTGAGACTTGAAGCTCCAACAATCAGGACTGAGGGGAACATCTTACCCACTCAGCCACCAGACTTTTTAAGGAGCAGGGCCCAACATTTTGTGCTCACTCAGACTTCTCCCATGTGCAGAAGGGCTAGAGATTTCATACAGGGAACATAAAAATGGCCAGACTGCGTCAACCAAAGGACCATTTAAGCTCAGTATCCTGCTTCCCGGCAGTGGCCAACGCCAGCTGTCTCAGTGGGAATGAACAGAGTAGGTAATCATCAAGTGACCCACTCCGCAGCCCCTCCCCAGCTTCTGGCAAAGCCAAGACTAGGGCCCCCATCCCTGGGAGCACTGGCTTATGCCAAGAAGAGCAAACATGCCTTTGAAACTGCAGGACTGATTATTTCATCTGTGAAATCTTTTCATTACTAGATTTGCAATAGTGAAAACCAGAATTACACACCTTGGTGGTCTGTAGCTTCAAGCTTGACTAACACAAAGGCATCGTCATCCTGAGACTATAACAATTGCACCATTGTGTTTTACTGCTTACTGGAACTGTTCCTGCCCAACGCAGTACCAGCGAGCATGGAAAGGAGCTTTGTTATTACTTGCCACAGCGCCTACAGACCTCATCCTCATTGGGAGAAAAAATTCCCAGTGTCATGTGTTCTTAAAAAATCAGCTTCCTCTTGGCTGAGGCCACAAATTGTACAGTTATTGCAGGATGTCACTGCAGGGCAACGCTAAAGTTGTTTGAGCACCTGAACTGTGCACTTCTTACCTTAATGTGTTTGAACTGCTCTTTCAATGTACTCTTCATTCTGAACTTCCTGGGTATGTCATGTTTGGTTTGGGGAACATTACAATGACCTTGTGATTCCTTTTTTAAACCCTGAGGTTACTGATCCATATTCTCAACCTTAACACCATCTGAATGGAGGCTTTTTGTGCATGTAAATAGGAAATGACAGTCACTGCTCCAAAGAATTCACACTGTTAAAGCCAAGCTACAGGAGAAGCCTGAAACTAGTAAACAAGTAGGGAAGGGGAGGGAGCCCAGGATAACAAAAATAGGCTGGTTTAGTACCAGCTGATTCCTAACCTACCAGCAGCTCTAATTTCAGCTGCTTGGCCTCTGCCATAATTGGGCTTGAAATAGGATTTTAAAACCAGGTGAAACATGGTGACATACTAATAGCTATTGAAGATCATCTAGTTTGACTTCACATATAACATGGGCCATAGAATCTCACCCAGTGAGTCCTGCATCAACCCCATTATCTTGGGTAGAACGCGAGTGTATTATAGTTTTTCAAAAGCCACCCAGTCTTGATGTAAAGACTCTCTGCCTAACCTGGTTTCCCCAGAGGAGAGGAAAGGGTTTTGATAGCACTGGCCATTGTCGGAAGGGAGGACAGTGGGTAGATGGACCTTTGGTCTGCCCCAGGATGGCCGTTCTTAAGATAAGTGCAGGGCTTTCTAGACAAGCAAAACTAATGGCTTGTCTATGCCATTGGGCAATGTGCTCGGAGGGGGGGGGGGGGGGGGGGGGGGGGGGGGGGGGGGGAGAAGGGTGATTTCTAAACCATGCTCACATGTTGCATGTTAATTGGGACATACAGATCCTCCTAATGTGTACTGAAGGTTTCCTAGTGCACAGGAGGCACACCCCTCGAGAGCCCATTACTGTACTATGTAGCTAAGCCCTAGCTGAAATTCATATGGCAGGCAGGCCTGATCGGATACCTGCCACTTAGCATGGGCCACATTCAAGTGCTATTCAAACTAGCAATCGCTAAAGACAGACCGTGGTGGTTAGTACGTACACTCACCCGCAGGCAGATCGGACCTTTTCTTTTCTTCCACTTCCCAGCTTGGGGCATCTATTCCCCAGCTGGCAGGCAATCACTCCTCAGTGCCATTTCCCCTCCCCTCCCCCTCCCCTAGACTCCAGCACCTCTTCAACGTGACCACAGGGTTCTACACTTGTATGCAAGCTTTGGCTGCTCTGACAGCTGGACTACAGGGGTGTGATTAGTAAGGTGCACCAGCATGGCGTGCTCTAACTCCCCACATAGATCCAGCAGGCATGCAGTAAATGCCCTTAGTGCGCACTAATACAGACCGGTTTGTAATCCAGGGTTACATCAATGTAGCATCTACACAGCAGAGTTAGAACACAACATGTTGCACCTGACAAATCACCCCCCAGTAGTCAGGGCTCAAGCATAATTTTTTTTCAGGCCCAACACAAATTTTTAATAGGGATCCGCTCCCCCACACATACCACAATTTGCAGAAAAGTATACCATTCCCCTCTCCCCGCACACATTCCTATGTGGAAGCACTGCCTGCAGTGCAGAGGCCAGGAAACAATCCCAAAGATTAATGTGAAATCCATGGGCCAGATGAAGCTGGTCTGTGGTCCACACATTTGATGCTTATAAATGAGATACAGCTGAACAGGAGAGCTATGAGAATATAGGTAGGCAAGTGATAGAAAGAGCTCCATCGCCAGGCACACAGGAAGACTATGTGGACTTGTTTGTAAATTGGTAAAACCCAGAACGTTGTTGTTGATATTGTGCAGTGCAAATGACTTCCAGATCACACAGCTCCTCACTACGGACCTTTAGGAGTTTCCAGTGAAAGATGGAGGAGAGCCAGCAGAAGCCCATGAGGATGAAGACACTGATCGTGTGCCACTGAGGTGTGTAGTCTACACAGTGCAAATAGGGACACTGAATGCAGTCTGCCGGGCTGAAATTTTGCACAGACTGAAAGTTGTAAAAAGTCTGGTCCCCCCAGTAACCATCACAAGACTCTGATTTGGCTGTACATACACACTCCACGCTGAAGGAGCATGGGCCTCTTACTGTATATTACTCAACACACTGGGGTGACCGCCACTTTGCAAATAAATGTACTGTTTCTCGGCTGTGGGAATAAACACACACATTGCAGGTTATGCTGGTTTTGTCTCCCTGGAGGTTCCGGACAGATTTCACAGGCACGAAGTGTGCCCAGGCCTGCCAGCGAGACAGGCTGCGTCACAGCAGGTGACCTAGGAGAGCAATCAGAGCTGTCAGAGCTGACAAAGGGATACAGCAAGGCCTGAAGCACTGGCTGCCTATGGAGATCCCGCCCACACAGTGCAATCCGGTGGATACAGCTTCCACACAGATTACTGTCACAGAAATGGGTAAGTGGCCAAAGACTCAGCAATTATCCTGCTTCCTTGGGGAAGAGGAAAAGGTGACAAATGCCATATTCCTGCTGCCTTGGCTATATGCTACAGAGGACAAATGGGGCCAGAGGCAGGCTAAGGGTGACAAACCACCTCCCTGTCACTGCAGTCAGGGGAAAGGTGGAACCACAGAGGCTGCATGTATCCAGAAACGTACACTAGGCAGAGCCATCCTGTCCACAGGAGAGTTTGGGGTGGCCACCCTGGGCTTCAAGCTTTGGGGGACCCCACAGGGCCCAGGGCAGCTTGGGGGGATGGCTGGCACCAGCCGCAGAGACCGGGCCCGCCCCTGCACTCACCAGCAATCACAGGAGCCACAGGAAGTGGAGTGACCCAGCCCCAGCCTGCTCTGCCCCGGCCATCACCCAGGCGGGTCGCTCCACTCCCCTGCAGTGGCGGGCAGCAGAGCGCCCCAGCCCCAATCCTCTCCACTTCTCCGAGTGACACAGCTGGAAGCCAGGAACCGAGACTCTCTGCCACAGGGGCGTTTTCGCACTACAAATGCCTCCTTAAAGCCTGAACATTCCTGCCTGAGTTCTAGTAGTTGGAGCTCTGGGTTCAGGGATAATCAATCACCTCTGCATTTCTTCCCTCTCTGCACCCTGCCAGCTCTTCTAATCAGTCTGGGAAGCTGCGATCCTGCAGATCATAATGCCTACTATTGGACATCTGGCTCTCCTAACTGCCTCTCTCTCACTTCACTTGGCTGATTTACAGCAAGCTCCATTGACTGTCAGTAGCATTAACGTGCACTGCTGAGCTCTTATCCCCTAAGTCTGGCTACACTCTGGGGTTATGTCTACACTGCAATTACAAGCCTACAGCTAGATTGTGCCAGCTGGTGTGGGCTAAGGGGCTGTTTAATTGCAGCGTGGATGTTCTAGCTTGGGCAGCAGCTCAGGCTCTGGGATCTCCTACCTCACAACCTGAGTTGGGACATCTACTCAGTTGTGTAACAGCCCCTGAGCCCAAGCCAGCAGGCATGGACCAGCCACAAGTGCCTAACTGCAGTGTATACACACCCTTGCACACAGGCAGAAATCACATTGATTTAGATGGGGGCTCTGTGGTATTGCCAACCCCAAGCATTCAAAACTCATGAGATCATTACAAATAATTAATGGGGGGTTCTTTTTCTTTGTCCAGTTTCTGAGCCCTTCGGATGCTCTGGACTCACATTTTCCAGTTTTCCCCTGCAACTGTGAAAGCCAGAAACCTATTTCCTCTTTCTGAGCTTTCATTTAATCTCCTCTGTCCCCTTGAAGTCAGGAACTGGAGCTTAAAGAAAAACATCAGATATTGAGACACTGCTGTCATGAACCAAGAACACAGCTCTGCTCGTGCAAAGTCAAGTGCAGCGTACTGCAGAGAGCTGCTGTCTGCTACCCAATGGCCCTGTGCAACCCAGGTTAGAAGCACCTCCACTGAGGTCAATGGGAGATCCGGGTATGCTCTGGGACAAAGGTGGGCAAAAGCTTCTCAGCAGGCCGGATCCGGCCCACGTGGCAGTTAAATAGAAGCAGTTAAAAGGGCTCTCAGCTCCTGGCCTACCACATTGCATTGCCTGACAGGTGTGGGGAAGGAGTGAGCCCTTTAAATAGAAGCCGTTAAAAGGGCTCGCGTGTCTCCGGCCCCCATCCCTTCAAGCATTGCCTGGGGCCGGAGACATGCGAGCCCTTTTAACGGCTTCTATTTAAAGGGCTCACTCCTTCCCCGCACCTGTCAGGCAATGCAATGTGGTAGGCCAGGAGCTGAGAGCCCTTTTAACTGCTTCTATTTAAAGGGCTCATGTGAGGCCCCGCCCCTTCTGCCAGAAGCCCTCACCCATCTGGGTCGGTCCACGACCGCTTCTGAAATTTGTGAAGGGCCCCCCTTCAAAAATTATTGCCCATCTCTGCTCTGGGAAGAGGGGATGTCAGAAGTGGCTCTACCTCATCAGTGGAGGAGATATCCCTGTATGGTTGCTGCAGCTCTTCGGGATCTATAAATGAAAAGATGCTATATAAACATTAGTTATTTTTTCAACAGACTGCAACACACTACAGAAAAAAGACTTGTGTATCTTATTACTTGTCTCAAGCCAGTGTCTATAAATAATGCTAGTGAATTATAAGCAGAGTCAAATAATAACTACAGAGCATAAATTCACAGAGTCTGGTCTTTGTGCTGAAAATTATTCTTAAAAGAGAACTGTCAACCTACTTTAAAAGATAATATTTTATACTTGCTGGGGTATTTTATACAGATCTCTTTGGAAGCCAAAAATTTGCAACTTTCTAAAATTACTTTTCCCCTTCTTCTTTTGCAATTGTTTGTTGAATTTCCAGAAAAGCAAATTGGAGAGGCTAGAGCTGTAAATATACAGCAATTATTTATACCACTTTAGTTTTAAAAAACCCCAAACCACTAAATGTTTGAGAGGAGAAATTTGGAGATAAAGTTCCACAGAGACTACCTCAACTCTGACCCTGCAATTTAGGGTTGCCAGCCCTTCAGGATAGTCCTGGAGTTTCCAGGAATTAAAAATGAATCTTTAATAGGGTTACCATATTTGAACTTTCAAAAAAGAGGACACCCCTGAGAGGGAGTGTGTCTGTATCAGTATCTACCAACTCACTTTGTATTAATAATATATAATACATTAATACAACAGGAGTTGGTAGATACTGATACAGATACACTCCCTCTCAGGGGTGTCCTCTTTTTTGAAAGTTCAAATATGGTAATCCTATCTTTAATTAAAGATTAGGTCATGTGATGAAACTTCCAGTAATATGCCCATCCAAAATTGGCAACCCTACTATAATCTTGCCCACTCACTGTGGATACTGGTACATTGTAAATAAATCAGGTTAGCAAGGTTTGGTGAAAACAAAACTTCAGCAAAAAACAAATAATAATGTGTGCAAATGTTTGCAGTCCTCACTTCCCTCCCCACTGCTTCGGAGCCTCTCCGATCATTAGTATTAGTGCCTACAAATGGAAAATGTAACATTCCGTATGCGGACTGTGTAACGGAGTAAGTGGAACTTGGAGAAGGAGTTTCATGTTTCTGGAGGGATCAGAGTGGTGAAGGACGAGGAGTTCTGGAAGACAAGATGGAGATATGCTGAGCTAGACAAACAGTAGAGCCTCAGCATGGGACACTGGTCTCTCACGTGCAGTAAAGTTCTATTTCCTGCATTTCTATCTGCCTTTGCATCCCACAGCTGCAAATCAGGTTTCAGTGTGTGCTGGTGTGGGGCTCTGACATCTGTAGTCCACTTTCTACAAACTGACAAGATAATGGTATGCAGCAGGGCCTCAGCATCCAATGGGATGAGGTGCTGCAGATACAATGGAGTTCTAGTTAGTCCGTGTGCAGAATGAATATTGTTATGTGCACCAATAGGGAGATGATGGGCATATCACTAAGAACGTTCGGAAGCAGGTAACTGACTAATCGTGCAGTCGATACAATTTGTTTCGACTACACGATTGGTCGATAGGGGGAGGTGCCGTGTTCCAGCTCACACTGGGGTCCAGGCGCTGTCCCTGCTGCGGTGCTGCAGTTTAAATGTAGTAGGAGCCGGGCACACAGCCAGCCCACCTCTGACTACTTTTAAACTGCAGCGCCGCAGCAGGGAAAGCTCCTGTACCCTGCGCGAGCTGGGACTGACCACTCCTGGCTTGTGCCTGGACTATTGTGCCTCTGCCTCCCCTGCCCCCTGCACCACGGAGATGGGACTGGGGGGGGGGGGGATCCAGCTTTTAAGGACTGGCTCCTGCTCCCTCTACCCTTGCAGCCTCTGATACAGACACAGCCGGGGAGGGAGGGAGAGAGAGTATGCAGTCGAGTAGTCATTTACATCCCTACATATCACCCCCATATTGGTGCACATAACCAAATTCAGTCTGCACATGGACGATCTGTGGCAGGGGTGGGGCTGAGGGTTTGGAGTGAGGGAGGAGGGCCTCAGAGTTGGAGGCATGAAGGCACTGGAATGGGGCATCTGGGATATAGGAGGGGGCTCCAAGTTAGGCCCAAGGAGTTTGGAGTGGGCTCAGGGCAGGAGGCAAAGGCCCTGACATAGCAAAACACTGACGTGGGTGGGTTAACTTTACGCATGTGAGCAATTCCACTGACTTTCAACAGGAAGACTCCGGTTAAGCACACACTAGGGCCCAGTCTAGCTGCCCTTCTTCTTTGCTTTTCTGATCTGACTTGTCTTCCACTATCTCCCCCTTTCCTCCCCATCATTATCCCTCCCCACCATTCCTGGCTGCAAAGTGCACAGAAATACAACCAGCATCCAGCACAGGTACCACCAGCACCGGACCAGCCAACCCTATGGGTTTGCCCCACAGACTAGAGGCTCAGAGACTTCCTTAGGGGAAGTCTGCATCTGATTCACGGCCCTGCCCTATTCCCTCACCTGCCTTGTGGAAACGGCAGCAAATCAGAGCTGCACGTGTGGGAGGGGCAGCTCCGTCTCTCCATACTTGGAGGCCAAAGTGCTCCTGGGGTGATCCGTTTTCCCTGAGCCCTCCGCGCTAGCGGAAGAGCACAGGTTGGCTCCTGGGGGCGGGACACCAAGTCGCTGTCAGCAATAAGGGCTAGGAAGTACCTGGGACTACAAACAGCCGCCAGGAGAGAAGATGTGAGGCCCCAGTTTGGGGGGCCCTCTTGTCTCCGTGGTGCCGTGAAGCAGGCAGCCTGGCTCAGCCCAAGAGGGGGGGATGCTGGAGATGTCCAGTCAAGGCGCTCTCATGCTCCACTGGTGAGAGTTAGTACCAATCCCCTGGGGAGCGGGTCTGTATCATGACAACCTTGGACTCCCCCTATTTCCTTCGCCGGGAGACGGCACCTCCCAGATGCTTGGCCCACGGCTCACACACTGGCTTCCCGAGAGCTCCATGGGTGCGCCGGCGGCTCGCTGACTGGGGAAGTGACTGAAACAAAGCTCCCCCTCTAGCCCTTTCCATCTCCTAGAACAGACTTAATTGCTCTCATTACAGTGAGTGAACAGCCAAATGGGATCACAAGCTACTTCCACGGAAGAAGCTTCTGAGTTATAACTGGGTCTGTCTGGAGCTTCCCCTGCGCCAGCCGAGGTGTTTTTCGGGATGAACTCATTACTCACCATCAGGAATGGGAGGGCTAGTGACGAGCAGTGGGGGGGGGGGGGGGGGGGGGGGGGGGGGGGGGGGGGGAGAGGAGTGATATTTTCCCTGCCCCATAGACATGCCAGGGGCATTGCTCGGTGCTTCAGCTGCCTCCCAGCTCATTGTGGTACCTCAGGAGCCTTACCCAGCTGAAACCCCTGGGAGTCCTCCACTGATTGCTGTGCTGAATCAGCTCTGAAGTGAGGAATGGGACAGAAAAAGCCACTGGGGCTGAGGAGCGGCGCCTGTCCTCAAATAATTCTACTGACACTGCCTTTGAAGCCAGGGGGCCATGTTCTCTGCTGGCAGAAGCAGATGTGGTGTCACCAACTTGAACGGCTTTTTGCCCACTAATGCCAGGGCTGTAGCACGGCTGCAGCCCCCCAGCCTGAATCCCCACCCACACTGCACCAGCGCCCCGAGCTGCGCCCGGCAGGAACGACACCCAGGAAAATGAGCATCGGGGGCGCAGCCTGGAGCTCATCTTCCTGCAGCTGCTCAGCAGTCCAGAACCAGGACTGAAATCTGCAGGCCCAGGCACACCTTTGAACGTATGCTGGAGACTGCAAGAGCTGGACGGATCCACGCAGCACAGCTCCCCGCTTGCCCCACTCCGACTACATTTTAAATGCAGAGCGGCAGCAGGGGTAGGTCTCCCGCCAAGGCCCTGCATTTAAAGGCGTATAGTCAACAGTATTTGCTTATCGGTTAATCGACTGCTCGAGTGCATCCTTCGTCTTGATCCTCTAGGCCAGCGGCACAGGGTTGTTCCTTAAAGAGGATGACTATGTTTTGGATTATGGGGGCAGCTAGCAGCCTAGCTGGGACCACAGATCCATGGTGCTGGGCACTGTGAACACACATAGGAAGGTCTAAAACCAGGGATGGGCAAAATGCAGCCTGCAGGCCACATGCAACCAGCCACACCACCAGATCCAGCCCACCACCACTGTCCTGTGGCCCAGCAGTAGCCTCGGGCAGGCTCCCTGTCTCCTCCCCTC
>CM057848.1:109919810-109938883 GCA_030068395.1 Apalone spinifera
CCCCTCCCAGACCCTGCACTTCCTCCAGTTCAGAATCCTCTCCTGCACCCATTCCCCCTCCCAGGCCCTGCACCAGGTCACAACTCCCTCCATAAGGGGTTTGGAGCACAGATTTGTCCGGAAGAGAGGGCTCTGCCCTAGCCTCTCTCACTGCAGCAACTCAAGTCCAGGTGAGAGGCGCCTCTTTGCCAGCTGGGAGGAAGGTGCCTCTCTCCTGGCTACAGCAGGTCTGCACTGCTGGGGGTAGAAGGTGCCTCTCCCCCTGGCCACCACAGCTCTGTATGCAGCAGCCTTAAACCCTTGCATGGGGCTTATTAGGCAGTGGCGCAGCCACACAGCTCAGAGGGAGTGTGGTTCTGCATATGTGCATGCCTTCACCTGTAGGCCTTATGGAAGGAGCAACCGTGCATTGAGAACCTACCCCCAATGCTTCGACCACCGAGATGACACCGCACTATGTCAACATCACTGCCTGCCCCATATCTTCCTTTCGGATATTGATGCCTGCCTCTGTCATTTCCACTCCATGCATCTGACCAAGTGAGGTTTTGCCCATGAAAGCGTATGCCCAAATAAACTGATTCATCTTTACGGTGCCACAGGACTCCTCGTCGTCTTTGTGGATGCAGACTGACACAGCTACTCCTCTGAGACTGGTCTCAAAGCACTAGGAGGCCCCAAGTTGCAATGGGTTATACTCACTCTGCCAACTGCTTCCAGCTACCATACTCCTCCCAGCAGCCCAGCCTCGGTGACCCACTCCTCACAAATCATACATCCACCCGGAGTATATTGACTCGCACTGCTCTATCATCCTGCTATCAGGAAAGAAGAGCAGCAGGAGATGCTCCCTCAGATTTGACCCGATTGCTCAGCAGATTCATCACGAGGAGGTTGGACATCTGGCTCGCCAGAGGTCTGTAGAGCCTGAACAATGACTAGTCCCATACACATTTCACTCAACATGCACATCTCCAGACAGATAGCAAGAGCAGGTGATAGACACTTACCCTGGAAATGCCAATGATTTGTTCATCGGGGAGCAAGCTGATGCGCACAAAGCAAGACTCGAAGTTGATGTCCTCCTTCTCCAGGAGATCCTTCCCTTGCAGCAGCGTGACGTGCAGGGTGTTGGAGTACACATCATATTCCATGTTGACTTCCACCTGGCCCACAGTGAAGTCCTGGCCAAAGTTATTCCCAATGGAGGAGATGGAGCTGAGGGAGTCAGTGGACACGGATTTCTTCAGTGGCCCGAATGGACCCAGATCTAGGTCTTTGCTCATCAACTCTAAGGTACCTAGCTCATTGATGTTCTCAAAGGTGTCATCCATCTTCAGGCTAGGCTTGCGGACAGGAGACGTCCTTTCCGCTGCCTTTCGGAGATTTGAGGCTCCCCCTCTCTGCAGACATAGGAAAGAACAGAAGAGCCACTTCAGCTGGATTAACCTGTTTCCTCTGAACTTCTTTCTGCATCTGAAATGTATCATATGGGGCTCGTGTGCTAAGAGGTCTAAGTATATAACTGCCATCAGATACAACGGTAGTTCCCTAACCAGAGCTACGTCATTAGGCTGTGGTATAGCCTAGTGTATATGCCATTTAAGAGAGACTAGCTAAAGCACTAGAACATATCCTGTGTATGAAACGAAAGCCCCTTCCCATCCCTAATTTCGCTGCAGGGTAACTTTTCATTAGTCAACTAAGGCAGCTTAATAATTTGTAAATAATACATATTCAAAATAAATTATGTTTTAATTGTTTTCCATTTTGGAACCAAAATGTGATGACAAGGATAAAAAATGAAAAATTGTTAATTAAAAAAATATCAAAATTTTGAAAGTTTTCCACATATTCATCCCCATTTTGGTTTTTTTGGCCACTTTTAACACATAACATGTACCACTGCCCCATACTGGGCAAACTTGAACCAGTGTCTAATCATGTTGCCCAGTAGCATTTAGGCCATAAATAAAGAGAGAGGCTAACATTTCCTTAAGTGCCTAAGAAGCCCTGGAGCCTAAGTTCCATTTTCAAAGTGATTTCGGCATTTAAAACCCTAAATCCTATTGACTTTTAATGAGACTTTGGCTCTTAAGTCACATAGGTACTACTGAAAAAGTTGTCAGTCGTACCAGAAAGATGAATTTGCACTGGAACAGGCGCAGAGACAAGGTAGGAGGCTGGTCAGTGGAATGGAGAGCCTATCTTAATGAGGGAAGACTACAAGGCACACGGCTTGTTTAGACTAGTAAAATGAAAGGGTATGACTGCTCTCTAGGAATACCTCCGGGAGGAAACAGCAGGGAGAGAAAAGAGCTATGTAAACTGAAGAACAAGAACACCCGGGTATAAAGTAGCGCCATGAATAAAGGCAGGCTGGAAAGTAGAAGGTTTATAACCGAAGGAGGGAAGTTCTGGGGCAGCCTCCCAGGAGGTGTAGTTGGGGCAAACAATCTAACTGATAAACTTAAACAACAAATGGTCTGGTAGCACTTTACAGACTAACAAAACATGTAGATGGGATCATGAGCTTTGGTGGGCACAGCCCACTTCTTCAGATGTCCGGAGTTTTTCAGTTTCTTCATCTGAAGAAGTGGGCTGTGCCCACGAAAGCTCATGATCCCATCTACATGTTTTGTTAGTCTGTAAAGTGCTACCAGACCATTTGTTGTTGTTTAAGTTTATCCTGTTCAGACTAACTCGGCTTCCCCCTGAAGAATCTAACTGATGTTAGGATGAAGCTTTGATCAGTTCATTAACAGGACTAGATGACAGGGCTGCCTGTAATTTCAGGGAACTGAACTTGATGACTGGAAAGGATCTACAGAGTCATATGTTCTTTTAGCTTGGGTTTGGGAAAAGTACCTTCCCACGCCCGTCTCTGAGGAAGGCCAGTGCAAAGCAATCATTTTGTTGCTCTGCCATGTACCCGCTCTGGGTCCAGCCAACCCACCAATTCTCTTGCAGGTTTCCTGCTTCCAATAGATGTAAAAAATGTGCAATTTGTTTTTACATCTTTGGCCATTAGCTCTTCACATTTATTCGCTACCTTCCTAATGACCTTTTTGCATTTTTCTGCACGGTTAATGATGCTATCCAGCGACTTCCTGGGGGGCCGGAGTTCCATTTTCTAAAAGGATCCAACTCCTATGAAGTCAGTGGGTGTCTTTCCATCCACTTCAGTGGAATTGGGTCAGCTCCCTGCCTTCTTGCATCATGGTATCAGACAATCCCGGCCTTTCTTTTTGCTCTCCTGTGCCCTTGTTTGTTTCAGCCTACGTACAGCATCTCCTTTCACCAATAAACACCATGTGTCCAGTGGCTTCTGTTTCTTGTCTCACTTAAGGGCCTGACCCAAAGCTTGTTGAAATTGATGGCTAGACACTCAGATGTCAGTGAGCTTCAAACCATAAGTCAAAGCCCCTGAATCACTCTGTCTGCTCTCAACTCCCTTGTGCCTCTTCCATTTCTACAGTGTCCTCTGTAACAAGGAGACCAGAATTGTAGCTTCCAATAGAGATGAAAAATCCCATGTAATTGGTTAACTAGTTAAATGTGACGGTCACTTCACATTTAACTAGTTAACCAATCGGGAGGGGGAGTTCCAGCCCAGGTAGGCTAGAGTTGCGCCCCCCCACCTCGTGGCCGGACTGGAGCACCCCCACCCAGCCTGCCGAGGACATGGGTTACTCCACACACCCAGAGCAGCCCCTGGCCGCAGCATGCCCCACCAATTAACTGAAACCGGCAAGCACCACCCGTTAAAGGCTAGGCTTACCGGTTAACCTTTCACATCCCTCACTTCCAGTCTAACCCCCCATCCTGCTCAGACTTACGAGCAATAACCCAGCCTTGAGTCTTCCTTTCTTTGTTAGTGTGAACAGCTAATCATGCGGGCTGAGAGTTTCTACTGTGAATTCCCCCTTCCTCCTGACAGCATTGTGTCTGTCCGAGCCTCTGTGTCCATAATCTGAGGGCATTCCCTGTTTACGAGGCAAGAGCTGCATCATGAGCTAAGTCAACTCCTAAGCAGAAGCCAGCCCCAGCACTTATGCTCTCTCTTTGTCTATGGAAAGCAATACCAAAGAATGCTGGAGACCAAGATGGGACAGTGCAGCAAGGTCAGGCTATTCTTCAGAAGGCTGATGTCCTATTGACATGCGGTGAAGATGTCTGGTACCAAAGCATGTGAGGCTTTGGACCCAATGGGCCAGACCCACGGCTAACGTGAATGACCAGAGTCAGGCCAACTTACACCAGCGGAGGATCTGGCCCAATGTATTTAGCCCAGCTTGTGAGCCAGGGTGAGTTGTTTTTCCTCCACACACATATGCCTGGCATTTAAATCACCCCCAATAATGCTTGATGCTGCTTCCTCTATCTGAGACCTTGCGGGGGAAACTAAAGGTTCAAGTAGCTTACATTCTCCACACTTATGTGTCTTCATAAAAGTGTGGCTGATAGGGAATGTGTGGCAGCTGGTCACCCTGCAAAGGAAGGACTTTTACCTTGAGTTTGATGTCCGAATACGCAGTCCCGTACTTTTGCTCCAGGTATCGGTAGTCGTAGTTGGGAAATGGAGAGGGCGTTGGATAATTCCCGGATTTCCATAGTTTCCACAGGTTCAGCGCAGTTATTCCCAGCAGAACAAGCGCGCCAGTCACATAGAGGCCTATTTCCCACCCGTGTGGGCTTCTAATGACTAGAAGAGAGGAGAGTTTTTGTCAGGAGTGGAGTCTTGGGGCAGAGATATTAAACCTCGTGCTTCAGCGCTGAAACCACTCTCTAACTATACTCTGAGCGGGATGAGAACTAACGTGTGGCCGATTATCCCATGTCTACCAGCTCCAGGCTCTCTCACACCTTCCACTACAGCATCTGGTGTTGGCCATGGTCAGACACAGGATATTGTACCAGAAGTTTGGATCCAGTTTGGCAATTCCTGGACAAGAGCTCTCGCGATAGTGTTTCACTTCAGAGCAACAGTGCTCGGCTTTGCCTGGGGAACACTGCTAAGTAAACTCACGAAGAGGATTAGGTATCATCATTAAGTGAATCACGAGGGTATCTGAAGTTACATTAGACAAGGGCTCTCAATCCTCATGCTTCACAGCACAAACTGACCACCAGTTTGGGTCAGGAAGGAACGCCCAACCACAAATTACAGGAAAAAAGGAGTACTGAGTTCAGCCTTCTTCCAGAGCATGTGGCATCGGTCACTGCTAGAAACAGGATACAGGACCAGATGGATCATTTATCTTCTCCTATAAAATGGCAGTTCTTATGTACTTGTTTCCTGAAGAGCTGGATGCTGCATGTTGCAATCAGCGTATCACTTTCTTATGAATTAATCTGTGCATGGCCACTTTCATACATTTCAGCCCCATGCATACGCACAAAGTGAGCCAGAAGCTCAGCTGATATGACGTGTCAGTGCTCCATTCAAGTCAATGGAACTAGGACAATTTACTTCAATAGATGGGCATGGGTGCGGGTATGCGCACACACACACAGAACAAACTCTCTGGGTGTATGAAATACGTTGTCCTTTCTACAAGGCCAGTTCCCAATGGCTTGGTGACACCAAATGAATTTGGGAGAAAGCTTCCTATGCCTATCTGGCAATACAGAGAAAAATTGGTATTCTTCATTGTCAACCTAAAAGACTTCCAGCATGGTGCATTTCACAATCGGTGTTGCATTGTGCCAGCAACCATCAAACAAAATGATTAAATCATCTCTCAACATGCAACAAGAAATTATGTCCTTGTCCCAGAATGTCACCATAACATCTGTGCTTCCAGTGATACAAATAGAAAGCTGGCTTTTTCTCTCATAGAGACTCTTTTCTTATAACTGCATTTTGGGCCATTGGCATAATCTCTTGAACAGTCTTAAAAATATACAACCAATACTTCATCTTAGCCTGTGGACACAGTATTTGAGCAGACTAAAGATGCACCTACATCCATGCCCAGTCTCTGACAATAATCAGTGAGGGATGTTCCAGAGGAAGCCATAATGCCTATATAATGACTTTTATTCTGACAGGCTGGGAGAGAGAGGGAGTTTTTCCTGAACATCGCTGGTAATCTGCTTGGGTTGTAAAGCATGAAGGATGCTGTGGCCACTGTTTCTCATGCTGACCAATATAGTCGCATCATTACCTTGTACTCTCCTTTGTCTGTGAACTCTTTGGAACAACTTAGGAACCATCTCTGTGTTCTGTTTGTATAGTGCCAAGCTCAAGGAAACCCTGGTCCAGGTCTGGGATGCCTGGAGTATTTATTACTATTCACTATAACTTGTGTCACCCCTGGGAAACCTAACCATGGACTGGGACACCACTGTGAGAAATACTGTACACACACAGAACAAGCCCCAGGTACAATCTAAGTAGTATTGCAAGTTTTAGTCTGTATACAGCCCCCATCACAGCAGCATCGGAGCAGCTCAAAGTATTAATGAATTATTCTCAGCACCTCTCTGTTGTGAGCGCATGACAGGAGCAAACCCTTCATTTGCCAGTTCCCAGCTTGCTAAACATTGGAGGGTGTATTAACATTCCAAGCCACAGATATAAATCAATGGCCTTCGCTTCACTATTTTTTGTGGGGGAAATAACCCCATTTCACAAAGGTTCCCAAGTTAGCAGCTTCAGTAATGCCCTGTCAAAGTGAGTTCTGCAGTTGCGTATATTGTATTAGCAGTACGACGATGCCAGCCGCTCAGAACTGGTCACTGTATTATTGATCCCATGTGACACCCAGAGAGAGGCAGCTGTTTTCTGTTCTCCAGCTGGGAGAATTCCAGCTCAAATCCAGCCCAACGCCCCTCCCCCAGTGTTTCGTTAGAGGTACTCACCACTGATGCGGTATTCAGTTATATTACTGTCCATGTCCAGCTCTGTTACTCTCAGCTGGAGAGACTGCCTGAAACAAACAAACAAACAGCGTCAGGAGAGAAGCCAGGCAGACCTAGGGCTTTACTGAGCACACCAAGAAGAGAGAGGGATTTGATCTCTCACACAAGTGCATTTTCAACCAGTCAGTCACTGGATTTCAATTCTGCTGCATGACACCTCTATGGCTAAGGTGATTAGATGATCACAGTGAAAAACCAGGGCACCTGCCCCAGGCTGTGCACAGGGAAGGACCTTGGGGAGCCCATCAGGGAGATGTGCTCAGAAGGGTTAGGAAAAAGAGGTTGTCCATTTCTCCTGCTACTCAGCCATGCAGAGAACCCTTGGCCTGCTGCCCTGCATGTAAGGTGCTGGGTTCAAAGACTGTGTGGGGGAAGGGGAACATGACCTGAGAGGAAAAGCAGAGGGTCAACCCATGAAAGACCTGAAGGTACAGGTATTACAGGTATCCACCATGCACCTGGGCTCAGTCAGCTTATTGTCAGTTTTGCAGCTCAGCCGGCTGGCACTTTCTTCAGATCTCTAGCGCACAAGGAGCTTTATATACACAGGGACCAGCCCTGCCCACAAGGACACTACCTGATTTCAGGGGCACAGGGTACCCTACCAGTGACTAATATAGGGCTGGGTTCAAACCAAACCCTGGAGTCAGACACACACATACACATGCCCCACAAACTTTCTAGGAAGTTGGAATCCAAACCCAGACCTTGATCTGAATTAAACCAAAACTCTGTGTACGAAACTCACATGTTAGGGAGCTCCAGCCCCAGACCTGGGTTCTTTTTCATGCAGGTAGGGGGTAACAGAGCACTAGCATAACAGAGAGGGGGTCTGGGCCCTGCAGTCAGGTTGGTGCTGTTGCTCTTCACTTAGAGCCTGCTCAGGCTGGGTTTGGCTTTCTGTCATGCAGCCGAGAGAGGGACTGGATGCTGCTCACTTCACACTGATGCCTAAGAGATCCATGGGAATATGCCTGTGACCATTTACAGAATTCGTCCACTTCCAGGCCTCTTCCTACCCCTTGCACAAAAAAGCTTTTTCCCAGCTAAAAACTGTTTCTCAACCACACAGAAACATAACTTTGATCGACATTTTCTTCTTTTCAATTAAAACAGTTGCAAGCTTTTGTTTTGGTGGGGAGAAAAACAATCCCATGGACTCCCCTCTCTCCCTTTCCCTGACCATAGTTTCTCTCTTTTCTCGCCTGGGGAAAAATAAAATGTGGGGAGAAAGGGGGGAAAGAAGAAATAAACAGAGATGCCACGTTACCTGCCAGCACCATCAAATCAAAACTTTTTGAAAAAAATAGCGTTAAAAACAGTTTCTTTCAATATTTTCCTATGAAGCATACCTTTTTTTCAACTACCTCTGATTATTTATATAGGACCAGTGCCATCCAGAGCCCCTCGCAGCTCATATTTTACTCTTATTCATTCTTCATTTGTATTCCTGCATCTCCAGAGGACCCCACACACCTTAGCAATAACAGGCCCTCTCAGTCAGACCCCCAGGCTACATTCCCCTCCCACTGCTGACCCTGACTAGTGTCCACACACAGGGCTACAACGTGCTTTTTGCTGCAGCTCTTGGGAAGGACCAAGAGGTGGGCAGCACCCTAGGGCAGGACCAGGTGCATTTGGCCTTAAAAAGATACACCACTTTCTCCTGAGACTCCCCTGTTTCACTAGGGAGAATCATTTGTTACCCCTTTATGGAGTGCAACATTACCCTTCCCCTCTGACCAGCCAACACTCCCTAATTACCATAGCACCATTAATCATGCGCACACTAGAACTGCCTCCCTTGTAGTACCGTAACACTGGTAAAAATGGGCACTCCATAAGTGGGGACTGCGACTGGCTAATTCCATGGTCTCCAACCAGTTCTGAAGCAGTAGCCACTATAGCAAACTAGCCACATTATTCTGAAAATGTAAATAATTTTGAGAGCCAGCGAGCCACATTCAACCGCCAAACAGCCACAGGTGGCTAGCGGCTCTCAAAACTGGACACTGCTAATGCAATGGGACAGAGTCTCCACCTACACTACATCTCCCCACCCCACCTGTCTGGCATGCAGTCCTTGCATTGCTCCAAGCACCTGGTGCTGGTGTCGTGAAGCTAAGCACTTTCCAAGTATGACACTTCTTGGGTACTACCGTAAGAAGAGCCATCTGAATACCCCAGATCGCTAGCATGAGGCTGGAAAAGTAATGAGCACAGGACATCTAACCCTTAGCATGGGAGTGAGCCTGGTGGGAAATTCCATGAGAATTACATCCCATGGGGTATTCCAGCCCTTCCTCCCCTGCACAACATGAAAGTGGTCTCGTGAGGAAAGTACTAACCAAAACCTGCCTCGTGCAATGGTCCAAGTCCAGCAACAGAGGTCATTGATTGCTCGGTACCTTGCTAAACTACTGCACTACACACTGTCAGCCAGACTCTGATTTATCAGTCAGCGCTGAGGTCTCCTTCCTGCGCATAAGAAGAATTACTGCCACCTTCCAACAGATGGTGGTTTTGACAGGGTTCACCCTGTTTCTCTAGGATTTAGCCTCCGTCCGTCCTTAGAGAGGGTAATGGCTCTGTTGCCTTTAACAGGGGAACTCCCCTCTCCATCATCTTCACTGCTTTCCCCCGCTCCCTGGATGATGGAAAGGTGACAGGTGCATTCTGACTGCTGGTGTAGGCGTGCTTGTCACTTTTCCCTACCTGCGGGGAGGCCTAGCACTTAGAACGTTCTTCCACAGACAGCCAGGAAGGAGGAGTTTGTGCTGGCACTGGAATGGGACTTTGGAGCTCAGGGTTCCTGTAGGCTCCCTAGCTGACTGCTGACAATCTCTGGGTGTCAGTTCCCCATCTGTAACATGGGGATACTACTGCCTGGGTCTATTCAGACTGTAAGCTCTTTAGCACAGCAGCTGTCTCTTACTATCTACATGAACAGCACCTAGCACAACCAGGCTCTGATTTTATCTGCGCCTCTACATGCCACCAGTGGGCTGTTTTTATTGTATGAAGAAAGAGCAGTCATTTGCACTCCATTGGTGACATGAGCCACTCATTCTTTTAAATCTCTTTTTGGATGGACTCCTCCAAGTCAGAGTCTGTGGAGGGCTTATTTTCCCCACACGTTTCACCCTGCCCCTTACCCCTTTTCCACTGTTTTTACACATACATGGCTGTTGGACTGTTCAGCTTCCCCTCTCACTGCTAGGGTTGCCAGATACCTTCACAAAAAAATCCCAAACAGGCAGGGAAAATTTGGTTGAGCAAAAAGAAAAAAGAAAAAAAAAGCCGCTGCGCCTTTAAATTACCACGCTCCTCATTCCCCCTGCCCTCGCAGACGACAATGGCCTTCCATCCGAGGAGAACAGAAAATACAGACATTTTACATGTCCGGTATTCTCTGGTTTTTTTTTTTTTAACCAAATGGAAGGCCAAAATACCGAACTGTCCGGGCGAAAACCGGACACCTGGCAACACCTACTCACTGTATCTCGTACTTCACCATTGTCTGGTTCCGTGCTAAGTTCAGAAGGCGCTGTTTGGAGAGCAGACAGCTTGCCAATTCAATAGGGGATCAGCGTTATTTCTAAATCATTCCCACATACAGATTATGCCACACCCAAACCTTAGATTCTTGCAGCAGGGGCTATTTATTACCTCTGTGACCAGGAGGAACTTTCCCCACATGGTTCCTGGCTAATTTGCTGGACCCCCTCTGAATACATAGATTCTGCTACCTTTAGGTAGACTCTTTACAAGGCCATGTATTTTTAAGATGCTTTATCCATCACAGCTATGCAAAAAGGCCTTTGTTAATACACTCACAGTACAAGGCCTATTGCAGATCATGAGATGATGCCAACAGACAAAGCCCCCAAACTTTTTAGTTTATGCGCAGGGAGAACATTCCCTTTAAATCTCTGCTTAAGCAGGCTGAGTCCATGATCCTCCTCAGGGCAGGCGACAGGTTCCCCAGGTAGCTAGTGGGGCTGGATTTGGCCTGGTCTGTTTACTCTGCCATTGCACAATGCTATTCTACATGGCTGAGTAAAGTCTCTCGTGCAAACAGGTTGCATTATTTTACATGGGTGCTTGGCTGCTTGGGTAGATTATTTCCACTGCCAGCGTTCAGCTGAGGAAAAGGCTTCCAGCACGGGTGTTCTGTTGTGCAATTCGTCTCACTGTGTCAGAAAAGATTCAACTAGACAATGAGGAAAGTTTGCAGGATGATTAGCCTGTCGGGGACTATTCACATCGCAGGACACTGCATAGGCAGCCTCCTCCAGCTAGGCCGGGGAGCCTTCACAGAGACACACAGGCACATTAAACTCTTTCAAGCACAGAGATGGCAGAGCTAGAAAGCCCCACTAGAATATCAAGTGGATATAATCAAATCTCCAGTTGCACCAGGGTTAAAGTAAAAGCTTGTCTGGCATCCCCAGAGGACTGTGTCTATAGGTGGGCTGTATACTGCAAAGCTACTCTGAAGAATAAGCAGCTCTCAAAGGAAAAAAATATACAGGAAGTGCTGGAAGGAAACTGTCACTTGAGCTGCACTCATTCAGAAGAAATAAAATCTCTCTGCTACCAAAATCAAATCATAATACTACTCAGCTTGGCTCCACGGGGATAAGCAGCAGTCAAAATTTGCCCTCACATAACACTGACCCACAACACAATGAGGCCCAGTGACTCTGCCTCCTTCTGAGGCTATGGGCAAATTACTCTGCCTCAGTTTTCCTATCTGTAAAATGGGGATTTAGTGAAGTATTGTAATCCCTGGTTCTATGAAGGGCAAATTTGCAGCAAGGAGAGGGATAACCAATTTGCCCAAAGTCAACGAGAATCAGTGTCAGCATTGGAGTAGTAGTCAAGGCTTGGCTTCCAATGCTGCACTCAGACCAAGAGAGAGCATGTCGGTCTCAAAATCAACACTTTTGATTCTGGCCTGCCTTCATGTTACGGTAACAGCAGTCATACTGCAGTGAGTACAACTGCTGCTGTTGCTGGGACTGTGTCTGGAAGTCTGTCCCTAGGCTGCCTGCTGGATATGCCTGTGAACCCACTGGAAAGGCACAGAAATGCAACAAACCCCTGTGGAATGACTCTCTGACAAAGAAAACAGGCTCATCTTTCCCATTAACTTTTCAGTTTGTCAATCAGCTTCCAACTCACCGCACCAAAGCACCCACAATGTCAAGCTGCCAAGATAAGAGATTCCCTTTGGTAAAAGTCAAGATGAAGGACAGTCTTTTCCACCCATACCCTATAACCTTGCCTGGTCCATAAACGGTTTACATTGCAACATAATCACAAGGACTACACAGCAATGGGAGTGAAGTAAGTCTGGCTGTCACACGCCTGAATGTGAAAGACTGGTGGCACTATTCTAACACCCTGCTGCAGAGCTTGTCCAAGAGGATATGGCTCTCTCCTCTCTTGGGCAAAGTGGGCTGATCTGTGTGCAATGGACAGACACACGCTAAAGACTTCCTTGAGACTCTGCTAAACTCATTTCACCTGTGATTTGATTTGAAACTTAGTCCACTAGGAATGAAGCACAGCATAATATTAGGTGGCTCTATTTAGTACAGCCCTTAGTTATAATTCAGAGGGAACCTAGAATGGGTGGAACATTTTCCATTAACCTTTTTATTGGGAGGGGGAGGATAAGGGAGACCAGAAAAAGTTGCCTTTTTTCCTAAACTAGATTTTTTTATTTCTCAAAATCATTCCACACTTTTTAAAAGGATAACTCAGAATTATCAGGAAAATTTATCATAAAAAATTTGGAAATTCCTGCAACATTTTTTGAAATCCCTCCCAAAGCATTTCCTCTTTCAAATTTTTTCACTGAAATTCTCACCCAGCCAGCTGTAAGCCTAAGGCTAGAAGCTTAGCAGGTTTCATATACATCTCCAGATTCCAGAAAGACTTTGGAGTTTCACATAGGAACTGGACTTTGCTGCATAAACACTGGAGTTCAGTGCATGTGCCAAAGATGCTAAAGAGGGGCGGGGGAGAATTAGTGGGGAACTTGAGCATTTTGTATTAGTTAAGCCCCTTCCCTCTGAGCACTTCACTGAGCTACTTTGTGGCTTTCCAGCTCTCCCTTTCAAATCCCATCTTTTGAGTCCAGGGATTACAGAGGAGAGGAGCCTACTTTACCCTGCAGTGTATACACGATTGTCCTTCCTGCACAGACAGCCTAGAGATTTAAGCGCCAAACCCTCCAGCTAGAGTATATAGCTCCATCAACTCTAGCTCCATCAATTTACTGCAGCTACAGATCCAATCCCCGTGGGGTTTCAATAGCTCAGGCCCTCCTTTGGGCATTACAATGAAATGCCCACTCTGGGGCTTTCAGAGCTGAGTGAATTCCTGCTTTCCTTTGGGGCTGTGGCACGAGACCTCCCTCGTGGCTTTGCTGGTGGGGAAGGAGTTATTGCTAAATCTTTCCATCTCCCAGCCCCATTATTTCATCTTGACAACGTGTGTCACCAGCAGTTTCAATAAAGCGCTGGCAGAGCCAGCGGAGGCTGATGACAATCTAATGAAGACAAGGCGGTTAGAGCCGGATCCTTGTTAGTTTTCTTTACGAGCAGCTGTAGACCGGGGAGCAGTGAGCGTCTGGCATGGAGAGCGGAGCCAGGGAAATCACATTCCACTTCCAACTGAGAAATAAATAGCTTCTGATTTGCAGGAGCAGGAAAACAGTCCCCGGGAGATATCCTGGCACTAAGGGGAGGTTAAATGTCTCCTTGGGAATGGAGAGCACAACCACTCCACTAGCCTGCTTTGGCCAGACCCGCTTCCTGTGAACCTTCACCCTCAGCGCTGTCTCCTCATTAGGAAGGGTTTAAATTCTAATACATTGTGGAGAGATATTGTATTATTATTATTTGTATTGTGATAGCACAAGTAGTCAGTCACAGACCAGGACCCGACAGGCTAGGCCCTGCACAAAACACAGAACAAAAAGAGTTCCCACCCCACAAGCTACGATAATGGCTCTCACTCCATTCCCTATGCCACGTATCAACCCCATCCGTTTTCAGTTGTCGGCCACCAGACACAACCAAGCACTGCGCTCCAGTGGCCTGAGCGTGTGGCTAAGAATCTGGCCCTCCTTCCCAACTTTGCTATTGGCTCTCTTTCCAGTCTTAGAATGAGTCACTTTGCTGCTCTTCCTCAGTTTCCCCACATGTAAAATAGGGATAATGGCACGGGAACGTTGTGAGGATAAATACATTAAACATTATGAGATGCTTTGATACTATGGGCAGGGGCATGAGATAAATACCATAGAGAATGCAGAAAATTGCCAGACTGGACTAAAATAACAATCCCCCCATGTCCATTTTCCTGCCTCCAGTAGTGCCCACAGTAACCAGTATGTAGAAACTCTCCCACTCTGTCTGGCTATGGAGGAGATATCGGCCTGGGCCCCAGCTGCTGGTTCACTTATGCCTTCATGGGAATGTTTACGCACAAAGCTCTCTCCTTCCCAATCCACCCCCTCCTTTTTCGCAGCTGCCTGATTCATTCAGTCGTGCATTCATCTAGTGTTGGTGACCTCAGAGGGCTTCGGTGACAGTGAATTGTGGGAAGAAAATCCACAGCCCAGAGTGAATCGCAGCAGAATAAGAGAGCCTGTAGAAAATAGGAAGCTTCTGCTAACACCCAGGTAGCTGAGTACACTGCAGCAAAGTGAAAGCCAGTGGCAGACTACTGAAAGCTAGGGCTGTGTGCACTCTTCATTCAAGTCTGCCAGAGGGATTCATTAGCAGGGGCCAGATTCTGCCCCCTTTTGTAGGGAGGTAAATCCAGGGCAACCCCATTGATTTCCCCCGCAGGTACGGACTCCCAGGTACTGACTCGCATTCACTAAAACCACAAGTGTGGATGCACGGTAGGGATGTAAAATCCTATTTAATCGGTTTAACCAGTTAAACATTACACAGTGCCCAAAAATCACAGTGCCCAAAAATCACTGTGCCCCACCCTGCAAACTGCCCAGGGCAGCCATGCAGTGCTCCAGTGGCAATGTAAAGGGCTGCGGTAGCAGCCAGGAGCCCTGGGCCCTTCTGAATCACCAGACCCTGGGGCAATTGCTTCTCTTCCCTCGCCCCTCACCCCCTTCTCCCGTCAGGGGCCTGGAGGCCATACACCATCTATTCTGTTTTCTAAGCAAAATCAAGTCCATCCCAGGGCTACTCTGCCTTGGCACCATTCTTAGCCTTTGCTCCCCAGTGCAAAATGTCCAACCTGCCCTAGTCTGCTTGATGAGACCCTCCTAACACAACCGGGCAAAACTCCATGGCTAATTGGTTTTGAAGCTGAACCATCCAAAGCCACACACCCCTGCGTGGGGACCCAGGCAAATCTATTCAATCCAGCTTTCACAAGCCTTTGAGAGCCAAACCTACCAAATTCCAGCTGGCTCTGACACTTCTGCTACCCACAGGGGCTGTTGCCAATGAAGACTGTCTCAGCCTTAATATATATAGTCCTGTGAGTCTCTTTTAGCTGAGGTGGTCAGGGCCTGGGCTTTTGGAGGTGGTTCTAGATTCTATCCAGTTGATGCGAGTGACATGTGTGTGCAGCCACAGGGCTGGGAGTGGGACCATGGGTTGGACCAGCAGGGGAACTGTAAGTCAGGACAGAAGTGCATTGCTAGAGCTGGTGCCCAGCACTTACCAATTCCTTTCACGTGCAGTAAATTCACTCCCAAAATTTTCACAGAAACGGGACGACTTGCAAGGAAAGTTCCTGCCTTTCTAAGCAAGAGAAGAGTGTTCACACCATGCCCCATGTATGGATTTCAACATTGCTGGGTGTATCACACCAGTTCGTACTATCCAGCACAAGTCACGGAGAGTCACCCGCGAGGGCTGCACACTGTTCCAGTGCTCTCTACGGGAATAGCCAAAACCTACTGTATAGTGACACTCAGTGTAAGAGCTCGTAGCAAGAGGCCTCTTTTTAGGGTTGCTTTGGAAAGCGTTGTACAGTCTATTATGTTACTGCCACAGTAGCAAAGTACAGCCAGAAAAGCAGCTGAGATGCTAATGCTAAAGAAAATAGGTATTAAAATTATGTCCCCCATTGTGCTAGGTGCTGTACAAACAGTGAGAGCATCCCAGTGCCACAGAACTCACTGTGTGTCACTAAACCCCCAGAAATACCTGGCATCCTCAGTACCTGGGATGCAAGAGGCAATAACACCGCTGGCGTCCAGAGGACAGTTGGTGCTGAGCTAGGGGTTGGCTGATTCAGGAGAATTCAGGTCCTACCTGAACCATCAGCCACAAGAGGAACGGCACCTTTCTTGAGGGGCATCCCACCATCAGCAACGCCGGTCCAGTCCCACACGCCAGCGAGCTCCCAGGCTCCAGGCAGACTGAAGGGCTGAGATACCACAGCCGCCAAGGCTGCTCCCAGAAGCTAAGGCCCTTTAGAAGCACCTGAGGCAATCTCCCGAGAGAGAGCTGCTTCTCAGATTTCCAGCCTGGATTTGAGGACCCACTGAGCATGACTATGCAGCTGCTAAAAGCAGAGGGAAGCTCCCATCTCATTCTGCTCCCTGACTTAACTGAGCAGTGGTGCCCCCCCAGTTCCCCCCCCCCCCCGCATGACCGGCAGTAGACTCATTTGTATGCCCCTTCACTCTAGTAAAGGGGGTTCTGCCTGCCTGAGGGGGAGGGGGCCACTCGTCTATCCACTCTCCTGCCGTGGGTTGCAGATACAGATTGGCAACAGCCTCATCGCCTCCCTTTCCTCACCCTCCCTCCATCTCCCCCCAGCAACACCATATGCCCCCCCTACACGTCCCTCCTCCTATTCTGGGCAGCTCATTCAGCTCCCAAACACTCCCCCAGTCGTGCGTTCACAGTCCCAGCAGCTACCCAGGTCAGCCCTCTCAGCCCTAGAACCCAACACCACATCTTCGGGAGATGTTCTACACAGAGATGCTCTCCCTGTTGCACAATCCTGTTCCCTCTCCATTTCATCCCACACCTCAATTGTTATTAAATTGTAAGAGAGCAACTGAAAGCAGAAGAATTGGTTACAGGAGGACTTCCCCACAAGGGGTATTTGCAGGCTGAACCCTACATGTGTAGCACCTGCCTCAAAGCAGATCCCACAGGGTTACTTAAAGAAGCCTTCCTGCAGCCTGGCTCATTACTATCCCCATTTTGCTGATGGGGAAACTGAGGCACAGGGCAGTCAAGTGACCTGCCCAAGATCACCCAGTGAATCTGTGTCAGAGCCAAGTATCCTAGTGTACTAGTCTCCTGCTATAATCACTAGGAAACTACCCTCTTAGACAACAGGAATTCCTTCTAGCCAGCAGCAGAAGTCATTGCTTCACCCGTCTTTCTCTGGGATCCGAGTTCAGCCCTTTGGGTGGTCTCTTTTCTAACTCAACTCCCTTCCTGCAATGCAGTCACAGCCCCATTTCCACAGAACCAATTTAGTCTGAAACGCAGCATTATGGTTTCACTGCAGGATTAAGTATGAAAGAGAAGACAGGCTGGTCGGGGAGCAAAAAAACTTGTTAGATTTTCTAGGGAGCTTATGGGAGCATAAGACAGGTCTTGAAACCCTGCCAAAGCCCCAGGTGTGGCGAGTTTGCTGAGCAGGGACATTCTGCTATACAAAGTGGATTGTGTTGGGGCCACTGAAGCTGGGGAAGTGATGTGGCCAGGAAGATGGGGACACACAAATTCAACTGCCTCCCTAGTCTGGGTGCCCACTGCCCAGAGCTCCAGATGTAGATTAAAGGTGGCCTGCCCCCCAGCAGAAACCACCTGCCCACTTGTGGGATGAAACCTCCCTGGAGCCTGAGACAGATGGCATCTTCACGTGCTCAAACTAGTGAACGTGGCGGGCATCCATTTGGAAGAGGAGGAGGCAGAATAGATGAATGGTAAGTGCCAGGTCTGGAAGGGCTTTGTGAAGGGTTTACGACACTGCTGTCCCTCTTTGACAAGGAACATCAAACTGGTAGCCAGAAGTTGTGCTTAATTTGTAATGAAAGTGGTGACAGACCTCAAGCCTTTTTTTTTTTCTTTTTTTTTAAACTTTCACAAGTGATGTGGCAAACCCAGAGGTGCAGAGGCTGTGAACTGCTGAGCCCTGGCACAATTAAGCACTGGCTGGAATTGCACAGGCAAGCTCCCTCTGCAGGACAGTCCCACTGTAAACCAGTTCACTAGCCCTACTATGAACAATGAAGGGATATTTCCCACTACCAACATGGTGTTTCCTTGCCCAAATTCCCTAGCACCAACACTTGCCAATAGAACCCACCCCCAGGATTTCCTTAGTGGTTCACACCAAAAATCTGCATCCCAATGTGCACCCAAACAAGATGGTGGTTTCAAGCATTTCCTCTTGCACGGTGCCCGGGGTTTCAAGCACAGCTGAGGGAGTGCTTGCTTCCCATCCAGGACACTTTAAAGGCAGACACATCGGAGAGAGCAGTGTGGAAGAGTCCACTGAAGAAGCTGTGGAAGAATTTATCTGGGGAAATTTAGGATTTTCCCTCCTTTACCCTGAGACACAAGAACAAGATAGGTTCAAGAGGAGGCGGGAGGGATTCTGTCAGGTGCACAAGGGCTGGAAGTTTAACAAAGGAGAACCCATCCCTCCTGCAGGAATTTATGAGCTTGCAGCCAGTTCCCAAGAGATTCCAGGCGAGCCCCATGACAGCACAGTGCGCTGGCCTCTTGCTTTAGAAAGATCTGAGCAACGGGTCTGCATTTTCCCCCCACCTTCTACATTTGAAGGGGCAATAAGAGAGAGACAGAATGTGACCTGCATGCAAGAACCAGCCTGCGACATTCTAACATGCTAGTTACATACAAAAACCCCACTCAGAGGGCCAAATCTCAGCCCAGAGACATGAGACTGTGGCAGCTTGCAGGGGGCATCGGGTGTGTTTAACTGCCCTGGGGATTTCCCCAGCACTAGGAGAATCTCAGGCAGCACAGAACTGATGTATCACCCTTTGTGGCTGCCCCTGCTGGTGAACCAGCCCCTTGAAGGACATTGTAGCAGGAAGCAATTTACTGCTGCCTCAAGGCTGCTCTAAACTGTGACTGAGCCTGCCCCCCCCCCCCCCCCCC
>CM057848.1:109938983-109957127 GCA_030068395.1 Apalone spinifera
CCCCCCTCCCCCGCCCCTCTTCCCACCAAGCCCTGGAAGAGGAAAAACTCTTGTCCCCGCACAGGTGGGACCTGGTGTCAGCCTCCCTCGCTCGCCCTGCTGGAGCGGCCACCGCTGGCCTGGAGAGAGGGGCTCGCTTCAGGCTCGGCTTTTCAGCTGAGACGCTAACGGAGCCACCAAATGCTGCTGGGCCTTTGCAGTGCGGAGACAAGCGGGAACCAGCCCAAGCCCGCCAACACCACCTGCTGCCCTGTGGGGCAGGCTGGCAGCAAAAGAGCGTTCAGGGACTAGGGATCTGTGCCGGATGGACCCCGCCTCCCTCCCCAGGCCGGGGCCAGGCGGCGCCACGACCTAGGCGCCGTCACTCGCCTGGCTGGATGCTGTTATTCAGGCAAAGCTCTCTAGCCCCTGCCACCATCTGTGAAATTTAGTCAAAATATACCACATAAAACCAACTATATTTACACTGGCGGGTTCTTAAGAATCTGCAGAGCATCCACATGGCCCGCTCACTCTCTTGTGCAAGAAGATTTACAGTAAGGCTGCGTCTAGACTGGCCAGTTTTTGCAGGAAATCATCTGCTTTTCTGCAAAAACTTGCCAGCTGTCTACACTGGGCGCTTGAATTTCCACAAAAGCACTAACGAGCTGATGTAAGATTGTCAGTGCTTTTGCGGAAAAACTATGCTGCTGCCATTCAGGCCAAAGTCCCTTTTGCGCAAAAGGACCAGTGTAGACAGCAGAGATTTCTTTTCTGCAAAAAAAAAAAAAAAAAAAGCCCCGATTGCGAAAATAGCGATTGGGGCTTTTTTGCGCAAAAGCGCGTCTAGATGGGCCACAGATGCTTTTCCGCAAAAAGTGCTTTTGCGGAAAAGTGTCTGTGCCAATGTGGACGCTCTTTTTCCGAAAATGCATTTTCGGAAAATCATGCCACTCTAGACGTAGCCTAAAGGTGGGAAGAGAGGGCTTCTTGAGCAAGAGCTGCGCTCTTTTCTAACAAGTGTAAGCCCTCTTGCCCACGAGCTCTTGCCCAAGAGGGCAGTGTGAACACACAGCAGGGGTTTCTTGTACAAGAAAGCCCTATGGCTAAAATGGCCCTCAAAATTCTTGCGCAAAAACACAGGGCAGCGTGGACGTGTTCTTGCATAAGAGTTCTAGCACAAGAAACCTTGCGCAAGATGTTTGTGCGCAAGAACCCTCAGTGTAGACAGAGCCTACGGTTATGCTGCTTCTTGCGCATTAAGTGTTCTTGTTCAAGAAGTCTTGCGCAAGAAAACATCTACACTGCCGTGGGGAAGAGGTAATAATATTTCCTTAGTCATTTCAAAACACCATACATGATTTTATAGCCCTCTATTATATCCTCTCTTGGTTGTTTCTTTTCTAAGCTGAACAATCCCAGTCTTTCTAGTCTTCCCTCAGATGGAAGTTATTCTATATGCCTAATCATTCTGGTTGCTCTTCTGTGTACTCTTCCCAATTCTAATGCATCTTTTTGCAATGGGCTGACCAGCACAGCACACACTCTTCAAGGGGTGGGCATAGCAGGGCTTTTTTTTTTTTTTAAGTTATCCATCTCATTCCTAATGGTGCCTAACATTTGGTTAACTTTTCTGACTACCACTGCATGTTAAGCAGATGTTGTCAGAGAAATACTCTCACTGACTCAGATCTCTTTCCTCAAGTGCCAACAGCTAATTTAGACCTCATCATTTGGTTTGCATAAATTGGGATTATATTTTCTAATGTTCATTATTCCACACTTACCAAGACAAAATTTCAGCTGCCATATTGTTGCTTGCTTGGTCACCCTGCTTTGTAACTTTCAGGAGTCAGCATTGGACTTAACTATCTTGAGTACTAAGTTTTGCAACCTCACTGTTTGCCCCCTTCTCCATGAATATGTTGAACAGCACCGGTCCCACTACAGATCCTTAGTGGACCCCACTATTTATCTCCAGGGCTGTCCCCGGGGAGGCGGGAGAAGGAGGGAGGGTGCGGGCCAGGGCCAACCTTCCTCCACCGCAAGCCCTGCCCCCCTCCACTTCTATCTGCACATGAAAACTGGCCATTTATTCCTACCCTTTGTTTCCTATTTTTTAACCAGTTATTGATGCACGAACTGACCTTCCAAGCTCTTATCTCATGACTGATTGGTTACTTTGGTATGGGACTTTTGTCAGTTTCATCTTGGTACGCGTGAAGCAACAAAGCACAGAAAACATAATCCCAACTATACACAGAAAGTTGTCAATATGCATGTTGACCCTCCCCCCAAAGAATTCTAATAGATTGGTGAGGGATGATTTCCCTTTACAAAAGCTGGGTTGTAAAGGGAAATCATCATTGTATCATTTTCTCAACATACCATGTTCACCTATGTGTCTGATAATTCTGTTCTTCAGGTTTCAACCAATTCACTCAGTTGCACTGAAGTTAGGCTTACCAACCATAATTGCCAGGGTCACCTCTGGAACTTTTTTTTTCCCCCTCCAACTGTTACGCTAGATACCTTCCAGTCATAGGGTACAAAGACTGATGTATAGAGCCTTGCGTGGCTACAAAATTTGTATCTACATTTGTAGCCACAAAACTGAAACTTGAGGCTATGAGCTATTTTGCAACATTGCTTCGGAATAGAGCAGACATCCAGGACTTTTTGTATCCAAGAATATTCACAGAAAGCAAAATCTTTGGGAATATGGCTATGGGCACTTTTGTGAGATGGAAGAGCCCCTGGAGGCAGTCTTGAACTGTTCTTTATTGTTGGTGGAGTAGATTTAGTAAATGATGACAAAGCCCGTGTGAATGGACTGCAGCTCCCATCATCCCCCTCTCACCTGTCACTGACAGCCCTGGAGCTATTTAAACAGGGACGGCCCACAACATTTTGGCACTTGAGCTCAAATGATGCCCCTATGCTCCCTCACTTGGGCCAAAACTTTGAAAGGTCTCAATTCTGCCTTCGTCCTGTTCTACTCTACCACCATCTCTGTGCATCTAGAGCAGAGAGAATGCATATGCACCAGCAGCAGACACAATTTTCTACACTCTGGGTCCTAGTGGCCGCCCCCCCCCCACACACAGTCTGGCACCTGAGACGGCCGCTTCAGTTCGCCTCATGGTAAGGCCAGCCCTGTATTTAAAGCAGGACTGGTCCAGATCCAGAGTGGTGCCCATTTCACTACAGGGGCAATGTAAAATAGCTTTGGTTAAGCCAGTGCAAAAGGCTGCCTGCATCTTCTTAAACTGCTACAAACCTGGCTACTTTCAAGCTAGCTCCAGTTGATTCAACTGCTGGAAGCTGGGACTGGACCACTTCAGTTGTCCTCTTCTGTCCTTTCCCTCTGAAGCTTCTGAAACTGGCCGCTGTCAGAGACAGGATGCTGGGCCACAGGTCTGAGCCCGTCTGGCCATTCTTACTCTCTTATGGTTAGAAGCAGGTTTAAGGGAGAGGGAGCAAACAACGATGGTCTTCAGCTGGCTTTTGAAACTGCCTCCCCACCATAAGAACACCTAGGGAAAAAAAACTGTTAGGAGGAGGGCAGAGGAGCATTGCTGGGCCCAGGTCAGAGAAAAAGCTCTAGCATGGGAAGAACAGCACCTTAAATAAGAATTCGGGTGAGAATTACGTGTAACAATTTCTCTTCATGTAGGAGGCTCAGCTGGTGTGTTGTGTTTTGTTTTGACTTTGTATCTTACTTTGATCTGTCTGTTTTTTCACTTGCAGTCACTTAAATCTTTTTTATACTTAAAGACATTTGCTTATTATCAAGCCCAGTGTAAATAATTGTCACCCGGGGTGCGGGGCGAGGCCTGTGTGACCAGAAAGTACAAGAATTGCTAAAATTCCCATCCACTATTTTCTCTGCTCCTTCCCCCTAACTCGCTTCATTCCCTGAGATATTCAGCGGGAATGCCCTGGAGCAGGGGGAGGGAACCTTTTTTGGGGCAGGGGCCACTGACTCACAGAAAAAATCAGTTAAGGGTTGCACACAAGTGTGAAACAAAAAACCCACAAACCCTCACTGATGTGGCCCCTGACTGAGAAGCAGAAAGACACTGCCCACTTTCCCCTCGCACACCAGAGCCTAGCGAAGCCCAGATTAGTAGATTTTGTGCTCTCCAGTTCCACACGGGGCAGCAGGGTGGAGGGCTGGAACATCAGCAGGGGCTCCCCAATACTGGAGAGGGGGAGCCCTGATTCTCAGGGGCCAGATCCAGGCAAATGGGGGGGTTCCATCTGCCCCCTGCATCTCCTCTCCCCTCCCCCCCCCCCAGCCCTGGAGACTTCATCAATCCACCCTCCCCTTTATAGAAGTCATGTGCAGCCAGTTAGAGGAGAGGATAGAGAAATGATACTATATGACCCACCACAATCAACCTTCCCCTCCCCCCACATTAAATGTAGCTTCACAGGCACAGCAAAAAGTTTGCAATCAATCCATGGTGGTGGAGGAGGGAGGGTGTCAGAGAAGTGTCTCTAATAAGTGGAAGGGAATCAATATGCTCAGGGACTTTACACTGGCAGAGAAGGAGACTAAAATCACCTAATAAATTATTTGCTGCAATTTATCCCCTCTGTTCTCCTCATAGTGCCTGGCTTCAGGGCAGATTTTAGGGTCTGGATTTCAGCAAAAACCAGGCCATCCTGTAAATAAATGATTGTCCCTGGGAACTATAGCCTTGCTCCTGGATAGCCTGTGGAAACGGTCTCATTATGTGCAACTGATTCAAAACCCAATTTGTATAATGGACAGATGTGACACTAACGCTTTTTAATTTACACTTACTTGCTCAAAAGGGTCCTTTCCTGTGCAGTTCAGAGCCCCTAATTCCTGATCTGCTAGTACCCTCTTGTGGCAAAGAAGAGCATTTATCTACACACAAAGCAGGATTTTAAATCCTCTCTGCAAAATATTTTTAGTAGTCTTTTAGCAAAGTTACTCTTAAGAATTTCTAATGCTGGCTTCCCATCTTTGTATGAGTGTAACACGCAGGAGCAGTAGACATTTCATTTGGATGATTGTAATGCCTAAGAGCCCTTTTCACAGACTGATACCAAGCTGGAGAGAGACAGAACAAAAGGTACCACTGAAGATGAACAATTTTGTTTGGACAGAGAGGATGACTAAGGAAGAGGTGTTCCTAATTAAGTAGGGACTACACTTAAAGGTGCACTGGTTTAACTAACGGTGTTGATCTAAATCTATTTGGCTAAATTGGGGAACTGTGTGGACACTGAGAGTGGGTTTGAACCTGTCTTATAGCAAGAGGCCTTGTGTTAGTACATTCACAGACACGCTAAATTAGTATTTCTCAAACTGCTCCGCGGAGCCCCAGCGCTCCACGAGACATCTCCAGGGGCTCCGCAAGGTTGACAGACTGGAAAGCCTTCAAAAGCATAATTGAGAATTGATAGGTACAACACATACAATCAGTGGACCACTGGGGCGCCACAAATTTTTACGCATGTAAAAGGCTCCGGAGCCCAAAAAGTTTGAGAGCCACTGTGCTAAATTGACAAATAGATTTAAATAAACTCTCTCTTTTGTAACTAAATCAGGTTGGGAGGCAGTGTTTGCTAGTGGGCAGAGCACCAGACTAGTAATTCAGGCAGAGTTCTATTCCTGCCTTGTCTACTTCCCTGTTGAGTGACCTTGGGCAAGTCACTTCCCTACCTTTATTTCAGTGTCTGCATCTGTAAAATGGGGATAATGCTGCTGTCCTCCTTTGAAAAAGATCACCGGAATCAACTCCTGAAGACGACCATAAAGGCTAGTGATTATAGCCCTGACTGTGCTTAGACAAGGCCTAGATGACCCTGATGACGAAGATTCTGGTTGATAATGGAAATAAACAGAATATCAAATGGAAAAAAATTAACAGCAAAGCACAGGACTGCTGACAACCTCGAAAAGGTTTGGCTGCTGACAAAGGTGGCTAGATTACTAAAGCTACCACCTATCTCCGAGAAGGTGCTTTTCACCCAAAGCTCCTCAAATCACTTGACAATGGGCAGTAGGCTGCATACCTCATTTGAATGGGAACTTGCTGCCAGCCCGGAGTATTTTAGAAAAATTCAAACCTGTCCTCTTATGCGCCACAGTAAAAAAAAACAACCCTCATCTCAGCCAGCCAACCATAAGCAGCTCATCCAAGCACAGCTAACGTTTGATTTCCTGTGATTTTAATGACATATGGGCAGCATCAGGGTTGGCTTTCAGGTCACCGATTGTCTTGCAGAAGGCCCTGCGTGAAGGAAATGTCAGCTCTGCTACTGAGCCTGTAACAATTATAAGGAGAGGATTGCAGGGCAAATTGGCAATGCCGTCTCCAGAGCATGTCACTAGTTAATTAAACTAGTCATCTGATCGCTGCTCTGTGACCTGGGTGAAGTCTCAGCCCAGTAGACAGAGCCCTGCACAAAGACCCCATGCACTGCCACTCTGGCTAACAATATCAAAATACCACCAGTAAAAGTAACTTCAAATGTGTCTCAGGTACTGTTCTATTGAAGCCCGGGGCTCTGCCAGCTCTTTAAATAGCTCCCTGCTGGCTTTTGCTGTAGCTCAGCCAGCTCTTGCGGGAGCTGCACACTAGGGCACACCTGCTTACTTTCACCTCTGCATACTACAGAGAACTCTCTCTCTCTCTCACACACACACACACACACACACAGCTGGTCGATACCAGCTTGACACAGACACACACAAGGGGCCAACTCCAGTGAGGAGTTTTGCCCAGATGGTCTCAGGTTTTGCGATTGTTCTTTGGTGACTTAGCAGGGCTCAAAAGGAGCTGCACAGGCCTTAGGATACAGGGGAACCACTGAGGCTAGGGAACTCCAGCTTAATCCTTGTTTACTTACCTCCTCTAAAGTCCTGGATGGGAACAGGTCTCTCACAGACAACACTTCCAAGATCGGCACCCTGCATCCATTCTGCCCCTGGGAAAACTCATTCCTGCCCCTTCGTTTCTCCTTGATCAGTTAAGTAGAGACCAGATTTGAAAGCTCAAACTGGAGAGGAGTCGGAGTGAATTGCCCCTTGGAGAAGGTGGATGGAAGCCAAACTTAAATGGGTAGGATGAAGATAGCGTGCTTTACAGAATGCGCTCTTGTAGGAGTTGCCTTCCCTATTCTTGCATGTCCTCAGCATCCCACAGGGTTGGGACCACCTTCTAGGATCACCTTCATGTCTAAGAGCAAAAGTAAGCTCCATACAGTAGAGTCTAGTCCCTTCACAATCCTGCCTTTGGTGGATAGAACTAAGTCAGGGCAGTTGCTCTCTGTGGCAACACACTTCAACTCACTATTTAGGGGGTGGGAGATGGGCGTGTACTTACTGCAAGTACATGCTAGTTCCTCTTCCCCCCACCCCCTGTATAGAGTGGGATTCCTGATGCCCTCTCATATGACAGTATCCAAATCTGTGGTGAAAAGCAATTTCTTTACCTTCCTTCACTATGTAGTCAGGATGATCCGTCGGGATGCAGCAGGATACACTGTAGGCAGGCATAAGGAATAAACTAAGGCCTGGACTTGACTGGCCTTTCAATTCTAGGATTCCAAACAGCTTCAGACACAAGCGCTCCTCCTGGGCTGCAATTAACCAGAACAGAAGTATCAGGGCCACTGGTAGATTAAAACAAGAGCAGGGGTGGGGAACCTCAGGGAAAGCAGCACTGAGTGGTGGGATTGCATTGTCATGCAGGTGTGGGATGCAGAGCAGGGCTGCAGAACTTTGGAACGTGTAAAGCAACTTTCTTGGTGTTGTCTACAGAGCCAGTCCCCAACGTGTGCCATGAGGACACCACAATGAGAGCAGCCCTCTTGGATGAGAAGCGTGTGGCAATTGCTGAGGGAAGCTGGCGACTCCTGATTGCTACCGGTCAATTGCAAATCAGTGTGGAGCAGGGAAGCCTGCCAGCGAAGTTGTACTGCTGCCGGTGTGCAGGGCAATACATCACATTCTGCTATGGAGGGCCAGGACTCTGGCAAACGTGCATGATACAGCGGCTGGCTTTGAGGACATGGAATTTCCCAACTGCGGGGGGACGGGGCAATCGGTGCGCACGCATTCCGATTTTAGCTCACCTTACTGAGTACATCAACAGGGACACTTCTCGATGGTGCTGCAGGTGTTTGTGAATCACCGTGGGCATTTCACAGACAGCAATGCGGGATGGTCTGGAAATGTGCAAGACCATCTTCAGGAACACTGACCTGTACAGAAAGTTGCAGGCAAGGACTTCCTTTCCAGAGCACAAGATTACAGTGGGAGATGTGGAAATGCCCATAGTGATTCTGGCAAACCCGGCTTACCCCTTGCAGCCTAGACTCATGAAACTGTACAAGGGGAACCTGGCCAGCAGAGAGGAGTGTTTTAACAGGCTGAGCAGGTGTCTCAGTGGTTGAATGCACCTTTGGGAGATTGAGGTGAGATGGAGGTGTGTCTGTGGCAGGCAACACCTCACTGAGGACACTATTCCCATGGTTATCGCAGCTTGTTGCATAATCTGTGTGTATGTAAGTGTGAAATGAGGGGTAGAGCACTTCGGCACAGCGCTTGGCTGCAGAGTTTGAGCAGCCAGACACTAGAGCTGTCAGAGGAGCTCAAAAGGCTGCTGTTAACATCAGGAAGGCTTTGAGGGTGCACTTTGAAAATGAGGGGTGCTGGAATAACCCTCTAACAGTTGGTTCTATGCAGGACCTTCCTCACCCCATGTTGCACGTGTCTGGGAACATGCCTTTAATACTTGGGATGCCAACCTGTAGTTGACTAAATGATTAACCAATAATTCTGGACTTATGATTTACTCCTACCTATCAACTACATGCACTCCCTCCCCGCTTGCTGCCTCTCTATCAGAGACAGCAGGGGAGGGGGAGAAGGCAGGAGCTGGTGCCCATGGAGAGTCAGCTTTTAAGTTGGCTCCCCACAAGCACCGGATCCCATGGACCCACCTGTTCCCTCCCCTCGTTCCTCGGGCTCATCAGAGAGAGACTACTCCGTGGGATGCCAGTGCAACTCCTGTCTGGCTCCCTGTGCAGACCAGCTCCTGCCTCCCTGCACTGCTGCCTCCGATAGAGGCTATCATATAGTCGTGTTACCACTACAATGTCACGTGGTTACACTATTCAATTAATCAACCTCTAGCGTCCCTATTTAATACCTACCCCGAGGATGGCAGTGACTAGTCTGAGACATTGCTAAACAGTAACTAAAACCATAGAACTGTTACAGAAGTGCGCCTTTGTCTGTCACAAAACAGTGCCCTGAAACACAATAAAGTATCCCTGAGAAGTGCTGGCAAAGTTACAACTCACAAATGTATATAGGTCTAGTTATCCTAAGCAAAGAAGAGATGGTTTGCCTGGGAAAATGAGGACTCCCATAGAGGGAAAAGAAACAGGAGGGCATAGGGGGGAATTAGACACAGAATTTTGAATCTGCTGGGAAGGAACCGAGGACCAATGTTTGCCCAGTGTGCTGCTTCACAACGCACTTCAGGATCTCAGTCTGTTCCTCCAGGACTCTGACCGTGTCTTCTGTGGCTTGCCGGGCAAAGGCCTGGCTGTCCTTGTGGCTCCTCAGCTTCCTTTCTAAGCATTGCTCCTGATGCATGCACTCACCTGCTGATTGACTTAGCACTTGGTGAACCCAATCCTCCTGGTTTTTCCTAGGACATTTCCTTATCCGTTGCCATTTCTCTGACCTAGCGCATGGAGAGGCTGCCACGGTCTCTTTCAGCACAAAGCAGAAAAGGAAGGCTGTTTATGTAGACATCTACATTGTAACATTTCACTTACAAATCCCATTGCCACTCACTGTCCCATTGACCCTTGCAAGGGACATCTTGGCAAGCACTGTAATCATGGGGAGCGAGGGGCTGGGAGTGGCTGGCCGCTGTGCATGTGGACAAAAATTCCAGCCGGGGCTAGAAGATTCCCTTTGCAGAAATATAGCTGATTATGCCGCACTTTTCCACAGGCAGGTATCACCCTGGCAGACATCTCCCTGCTCTGGGTGAGCAAGGAAACGAAGGCATGACTGCTCCAGGCTTGTGGCTTTCATCCTGCTCCACATGCTGCCCACCTCAGTTCTGCTTTGGTTCCTGCACCAGAGATTGATGAAGGGTACTGGATAGTGTCCCACAATGCAGGAGGGGACAATGCTGCTCTGCCGTGGAGTCGGTGGCAGAAAATATAAGTATCCAGAAAAGTTCCAAAAGCCTCTCCCAGCAGGATTCCATTGAGATCAGGATATCACCATGTTGCTTGGCTGTATTGATTAGCTACCCAGAGATACGAGCAGCTCGCAAACACAGGCAGCCTCCCACTTTCCATGCCCTCAGCCCTGCACTCCACAAGCAGGGAACGCGACTCCAGCATCTTATCCTCCTGGTCCCTGGAAAGCAGTTGTTCAAACAGGCTATGTCCGTCAGCAGTGGAGAACAGTTCCTGGCTGCCAGAAGCACTTGGTGACTCAGAGGGAGACTCTGGTCCCTGCTTACCTCAACCTCCTCATCTACAATTTAATCCTCCAGGATAGGCCCTCTGTGTCTGTCCTGCCTCCTTGCCCTCCAAAGTATCCATGGGGCTCTTGGCAGTGGAGTCGGGGGTCATCACCAAGGAGAGCATTCAGTTCTGTATAGTAACACGTCTTCAGTGAAGCACTGGAGCATCTGTTGGCTTCACAGGACTTATAATAGGGTTCTTTCCATTTTTTAATCTTCACTGCAGCACGACCCACTCATACTCTTTTTCACACAAGGATTAAGAAATGTGCCTGTACGTGTCCCAGTTTCTATGGGTCACTCACAGCTGGGACTGGACAGATTCCTCTCATCATACACTGATTGGATCCAGCAGCTCTGCAGCAGTCCTAGTGGGGGAAAAGTCTGGTGTGATAGCCAAGCATGGATACCTGGGAAGATGCCAGGAGACTACTGAATATTGAGCCAGCCGGGGAGGGTTGGGGGGGTCCAAGTGCTCAGGCAGCAGGAAATGGGATTTAAATGTCACGGAGCTTGAAAGCAGGCTGGGCAGATAGACGGTCACCTGACTGCAGGGCAGCCGTGTTCAAACTCATGATTAGTGAGGCTGCCTGGGAATTGTGGGCCACTTCTTGGGAGGCCAAAATCAACAATGCCTCAATCAGCCTGCAATGCATGTTTGGCTAGCCAGAGAGGGGAAAAGAAAAAAGTCCCAGCAGGGGCCTCAAGGCCTGGTGCGTCTCATCACACTGCCTGTATGAACAGGCCACAGAATTTCACCTAGTTACTCCTATATGGAGTGAATAGTTTGACTAAAGCATATCTCCCAGAAAGGACTCCAAGTCTTAATTGGAAGGCTTCCGGAAATGGAGAATCCACCACTCTTCCATGGTTAATTACGCTGTTGGATGTGTCCACTCTAATGTGACCATGTCTATGAGCCTTCTGACAGAAGCTGCTGCCAAGCTTTATTTCAATGGCTGGAAGACTGGGGAAGAGGGAGCTATTGGGTACTGAAAGGAAAGCACAAGGAAGAACAAGGCATCCAAGATCTTTAAGAACTGGGGAGTTCCAAGGGCCCCATCTTGAGGCGCCAACATCCAGCAGTAAGAACACTAGCAGATGGGACCTCTAGAGGAAGCTATTTGTGCCACACATCCCAACCTTGCAGAGTCCTACAGGTACTTAGTCCACTTCGCTGTAGTCTTGGGGAATGGGAAGAAACCCCGAATTCTCTAAGTTTCTAATGGTAAATGGGAAACTCTTGGCAGTACTGCCAGTAGTCACCACCTCCCAGCTCGCACATCATTCAATAACATGGGCTCAACATGTTTTGCACAACCACCCAGTCTTGCTGTTACTCACCTGCATTCTTTCTCTTCTGGAGACAGCGTCTGGTCCTAGATACCTGATTTCCAGAGCAAGTCTCAATGCATCATTAGACAAAGGAAAAACACGTATGTAGGTTCTCAGAGGGTAACAAAGTTGTACAAGGAACCATCAGACTAAGTTACGGGATAAGATGGGGATGTATAAAGGCAGTGGAGGTAGGTTTTTCCCTCCTCATCTCCATAGGGGCAACCAGCCTCTCATTTCATGCCCCTCTTAGCTTTAGTGGACTTCTCAGAAGGGCCTAGCAGCTCTCCTTCCCTCCACATGCCAGCTCTTTTGCAGCTGGGCAGGCGGAGCAGCAGCAGAGTATGAGTGGTACGCGGTCTGCCTGCCCCGGCAGCACCATGCTTGTCACACTGCTGCCTGCCTGCATGCTTCAGGGGCATAGCTGCTTATTTTATAAGGGATTCCTAAAACCAAGTTAGACTTCCTAGCCAGAGCTCACCCAACAGTGCAAAATGTCCCCCAAAGGGAAGCAATACAAATATGAAATAATTTTAGCAAGCTTATAGTAACGCAGGTTGTTTCACCTTGTGATTAAGATCTTTTAAGTCAGAGCACTTTCATTCAATGTTAGTTACCTTTCAAAGAAGGTGAGGGACTGCCATACTGAAGTGAGACCAAGAACATCAGTTTATGCTAAGCACTACTTGTCCAAAATCCAGTTATATGCAGCAGTAAATCTAATGGCACTTTTTGCTGAAACAAATGCACAAGATGTGTTTGTATTTGGATATTAGGAAACTTCCTAACGGACAGGCAATTTATTCCAGAGTTTAACCACCCTAGGGAGGCCATAGACTCTCCATCACTGGAGATATTTATGAGCAGGCTGGATAGATATCTACCAAACATGGTCTAGACAGTGCTGGGTCCTGCAATGAGGGTAGGAGACTGGACTTGACCTCTTGCAGTCCCTTCCAGTTCTAGTGTTCTATGATTCTATGTCCTATTAGCTATACAACTGCATAGTGAGTGTGAAAGTAAAACACAGACAGGTTGTACCAAGAATACACCAGCAAACATTTTATTTGTTCAGTTATCCAGCCTGTAACTTTAAAAGCTCTACGTTTAAGTTAACGTAGGTAGACACCAATTAATGTTTTGACTAGTACACCAGCTTCAGAATTAGGAAGTGGGTATTTTCCATAATTCCTTCAACTTTGCATATCAAAGTCCTTGGGGGGGGAAAAAAAGAATAAAATGCCAACTTCACCCCACTCCACCTGCCAGAATCATGAAAAGGAAACAGGAATGTTTATGCACTCAAAGACCAGTTAGAAAAGGGACAATGGTGTGACCAAGCACAAACACTGAATGAAAAGATACAAATCTGAGCCTGGCACACCTAGGACCACACTAGCACATGTACACTAATATTACCCACTAAAAGTCAGTTAGCCGTTAAGACTGGTATGGATACATTTGAATGTGTAAAAATATTACTCGGGGTGGAAAAAGTTTTACAAATAATAATCTGCTCAATTCAGCATTTATCCATTTAAGAATCTGTTAACATCTAGTTACACAGCCATAGCATTCATCACAACAGCAGATAAATCCTAGAGTTTGACAGCAGCCGAGAAAGGGCTCACGACAGTACATTATGCACAATCAAGGAAGAAGCCACATCTGACCCCTCATACTGATCAACCTCCCCTCAATGTACTGCTCACCATCATGAAGGGCAGCCTCCGTATTCCACCGACCCTGCCTCCTTTGCCCTAAAATTCTGCTTCATTTGTTGCACTTTTTAGGTGCACTCATACTGGAGAATTTTCCAAGTAGATTCTACTCTGCACAGTGTTTAAAAGTATATTACCATCAACATGGGAGACACACACATTTTGCTTGTCATTCAAGTATGAGCCCAAAATGGGTCCAAGATTTGTGCTTCGCTGTAGACAGAAGCTTTAGCTTGAGCATCTTCAGCTACCATTGAAAATTTTGGGGGTAAAGCTGTTTAAATTCAGACTTTTCACTATTATTGTATTTATATTATTTTCTTGATAAATAAGCTTCTCTTAAAAGTAGTGTTTAATATGATTAATAAGCGGCTATATTTTTAGAATAAAAATGATGTTAAAGTTCTCAGTTACATTAGAGGCATTCGTCCAGGACAATAAGGGACAAACTGATGTTGTACTGTGGTTAATACATTTTAGGAGCAGCCACGTTAGAAATCAACACCAGTTTTCCAATTCTGTTCTGAGACATAGTATTGCTGGCAACAGCAGGTATGCAGCACCATCACTCAGGAAAGGGCCACAAGTGATCGAGTTAACCTGATTCTTGTGTCAGTTAGGACAGCAAAGTGTTTGGTGTCTGTTTAGTGTGCAAGTGGTTTGCAGAACACACATTTCCCAGTCCACTTACAGTTACTAGACCATTACCCTTAGAACTGGAAGGAATAGGACAGCTCTGAAAGATGGTAGAACTTTACCTGCTTTCACAGCGGAAACCAAGAGTGCAGCTCTCTTGGCAAGCTCTGAAAAATAATGCAGGTAACTTAAGATCTTGATGGAATTAACAGTTTTCTGTTTGTAATACACTTTACTCCATTAGGTAACGAAAGAAGGTTAACATTCTGATCTAAACTTCGATTATGTTGAGATGACCTGGATAAAAAAGAACCAGCAGGAGGGGTTTTCTATATAATCAGTGTTATGATGTAGTACAAAACAGTCATAGGTTGCACCATGGTAATGCAAATTAGCTTTGAGAAAGGCAGCAAACCCCAGCATTGCAGGGGCTGTAACAATGGTATACTGAATATATGCTGTGCAAGTTATGCAATTTGTTCACACACTCCAGTCACATCACCAAGTTCATCTTGCTGTTGTTCCTAAACTTTTACTAATAGGTGGATGAAACCAACGTTACATAAATTACTTCACAGCTCAAGGTAGTTTCAGCAGAAATACAAAACTGTTCAGTGCCATGTATATTTAGTCCACACAATGAGTGTTCCTCATGCCCCACAAACCAGTGTTAAAACTGAAATATCATGGAGCACTGGAAATAGGATCACTGGATTCCCTTTGCATTTAGTTTTAAAACTCCTCTAAATCCTTGATTTTGCAAGGAAGAGACACATTCATAACACACATGCAAAGATCCCTTCTTTTTCAGTAGTGTAGGTTCTGACTTCTGTCAATTGTAGTCTTTCTCCACCTTTCTCCATGGTGACATCTTTCCCCAGAAAATTTTCAGACATGGGTAAACAATGGAAGCTTTTTCGGTAGAATAAGGTTGACAGGCAACTCAAGCTGATTTTTACAGGTTACTCTTTTAGCACTTAGTCTGTTGCTGGAGTTAAAAATTTTCTCTCCCTCAGTTTGTTCCCATTTTGTTCATCTGGTACTGGAGAATGTCCGTCACCATTGCTTAAGCATTTGTCCTTTTCATATTTGTGCTCTTGCTTTTGTCGTCTGATCTCCTTATACCGCAAGGTAATATCACTAAAAACAAAACAAAATTGTATGTGTTGACTTAATCATTTCAGTTTAGATTTACAATACAAATAATTAGACAAATATATCCTTGTATCATGACGACAGATAATTTGGCTCATTTTGATTAAACTACAGCACTAAGTTTCTAAGGACTTCCTTTATTCTGTAAGGGCAGGGATTCAGTTGATAAAGAGTTTAACAATATTTATTGCTAGTTCTTACAAATTGCTATCACCTATCCAGAAGCATAATGAATACAGGCTGCATTCTGTAAAACTGTAGAGGGGCAGCTGCCATGCAAGACCTGATGCACAGGCTGGTCTCATTCCTTTGACCACACCCACTGACTGGTAGAGGATGTTGGGATATGTAAAATGAATACGGGTTTGGGATAGGGGTAAGGAATTCAGCCACAGTAGGCATTACCCTTGAACATGCTATTTCCCTTCATTTTTGCAGCCTAGAAAAATAGATAAGCATGCAGCTGCTCTTCTTTGTTTTGTCTTTTACCTACACTCATTGGCTCCATATAAATATTTCAGGGTTACTTTTCTTGTATTCTCTGTAACCTGCTGATTCAGAAAGTTTGCAGCATAGGAAAGTGTTGATTTAATTAGAAATTCTGCAAATAGTTATTAGGGGCAGGTATAATAATATTCATTGCCGGCTTATTAATATTCAGTAATGTTAACGCCCATAAAATGAATAAGGTTTTAGGAAAGTAGTGATAGATGTGTGAATTAACATACTAAAATAGATAAAAGAGTATAATTGGTGCCAATTTGTGGCCACTCAGATGTGTTAAATGTCCGAGGTAAACATGCCCGGGCAATAAAGCAGTTCTGTCTACCTCATCCGCTCCTGGCTCACCTGTTTCTTCTCTAACAGAGAAGGAGGCACATCTTCAATTTCTTCACAAAGAGGTGCTGTCACACTCAAATAGTGCCCAAACTGAGCAAACGTCATTAGACTGTGTGCCAGGGAATTAAGGGAACTCTGAGCCAGGATAGTAGCAAAATAGCACAGTTCTTATAACTAGGAATGTAAAAGGTTAACTGGTAAAGCCTCATCCTTAATGGGTCAGGATTACCTGTTCCGGTTAACCGCTAGAGGCTGGAGCAGCTCCCCATCTGTCCCAGGCAGGGGGTTATTCCAGCCTTGTGGGGACCACCAGAGCAGCCTCGGTCCATGGCAAGCCTGAGCCCCTCCCCATCCCATCACAGGTTACACACGGGCTCCTGAGAGCAGGGTCAGCAAGGGCTGCCAGTCCCATTCCTAGGGAGTTGGCTGTAAAGCCTGCAGCAAAATCTCTTGCTGGTCCCACTCCCAGGGAGGCTCTGCAGTATAAAGCTTATTTAAGCTTCATACGGCAAAGCCCACAGCACATATAACTGCTACGATTTTTAGCCATTACATAGTTACATTTTTAAATGCATTTTAACATCCCTATTTATAAAGGCATCTCTCTCTTTGGTCCCCTCACTCCTGGGCTATTTAACTCTTCGACCTTACTTACCATCTTCATTTCCTCTGCCAGGGCACTATGCCAAAAGGGAGTTATGCACCTTCAGATGTTTATATCTAAAGTGACAATACTAGAGGCTAGCTCCTTGGAGAAAATACAGACCATGTGTTTTTCCCCAGACACCACACAGGAAAACTGTCTGCCAGGCCCACACAGTAACACATCCCGTCTATTTGCCTGCTGGAAATACTTGCGAACTAGTCTGTCTTGCTTCTGCATTCAGATATTTTAGCAAGAACATATGGCAAGAGAATTCTTGCTACTAAGGTAGATGCTGAGGGAATTGCCCATTATGCTTAGAAGCAGTTCAGCTTGGGTTACCTTCTGCACGCTAGTGAGAATGATTGTAGCCTTTTGAAAGGGGACCCTACCACCTAGGCAAGTGGTCAAGAGCACGTAAAACAGGGGTTGGCAATAATTTTTGATGGGGGGGGGGCACTCCAAGAATTTGGAAAGTGGTCAAGGGCCATACTCTTCCATGATATTAATGGATCAGGTGTGGGGTCTGGGATGGAGGTTAGTCACAGAAGGGAGCTTGGGGTAAGGGAAGGAGTTTGGGTGAAGGGGCACTGGACTGGGCTGCAGAGGGTTGGATTGTGATCTATGGTAGGGAATAGGGGTACAGGAGGGGGTGCAGGGGATTGGGTTGTGAGCTAGGGCAGGGGTGTTCTGGGGCAGGGAACGGGGGTGCCAGATCTGGGAGAGGATATCGGTGCAGGAGGGGGACAGAGGATTTGGGTATGTGGAGTGTGGGGACAGAGGGTTGGGGGAGGGAGGGGCTGAGGTGCCAAAGGCAGGCTCTGGCCAGGAGACTTACCATCCAGCAGCCCAGAACTTTCCTGAAGCATCATCCTTGCCTGTCCCATCCCCACACAGGCTGCAGCCATGTGCTCTGTGAATAACTACGAGACTCGGAGAGAAGGAGGCATGGTGCTTCTTGGCTGCCTGTTATTGAAACAGACAGCTTCCATTGGCCAGTTTCAGGCCAAAACCCGATCAATGGGATTGTGCTGGGGGCAGGAACAGTTCCTAAAGCCTTCCCCTCTCTGGCCTCTCAGGATTTTAAAGTGAAACTGCCCGGCAGCTGTGTTTCTGACTGTTGTGTGGGTGGGGCAAGGTAAGCAGGGAGCCTGCCTGGGGCTCTCTGCTGCATCTGTGAGACAGATAAGAACATAAGAACGGCCATATTAAGTCAGACCAAAGGTCCATCTAGCCCAGGAGCCTGTCTGCCAACAGTGGCCAGCTCCAGGTGCCCCAGAGAGGGTGGACTGAA
>CM057848.1:109957227-109975770 GCA_030068395.1 Apalone spinifera
GTGACCATATGGTTCTCCCGGTCATCACAAACCCAACTATCTATGTTCCTAATGTTGAAAGAGACTGAACCAAGATGAAGCAGAATAATAGGGTGAACCTGGAACGGCATTGTTTTTCAATAAACCTTATAGAAAAGGGATAAAATGGAGAAATCTGGAGTATTGCTCTGTTTTGGTACAGCTAAATCAATGTTTAAGATTTGAAAACTAGAAGAAAATGTTATTAGAAATGAAATTGATTATAGCCCTTTTTTGTTAAAACAGCGAATGATAAGAGTTTATAGGAATGAAGAAAAAACTACATCTGATGGAATTCTCATTTTAAAAAATTACTAAAAATGTTAACAATACTGTTTGAAGATATCAAAAATAAAAATTAACTTCATACATATAACACTGCATTTTTCAAAAATGTAATCATTTAAATAAAGTATGTACTTTTTCCTTTTATTTACAAAAAAAAATCTTAATTGCACTATGGACCCAAGCTATGCCAGGTACATCCGCTAGTTATATATAATTTGAAAACTACACACTTTGAAAGTCTTTCATTCTACAACAAGCTACTCTTCATGTCGTCTGGCATAAGCCTGGTCTTAGTACTATGGTGCGCACTGGAATCAGAGCTCTATCACCTTTACTTACCGAATGAAAAAACGCCATACTGTCCAGGTGAGCACAAGTAGGATTCCCAGGATCCAGCACTGGGTAATGTAGAAAGGAAGGGACAGCGTTAGGGTGTAGGGGTCATACTTCACAACAATCAGGAACTCTGTGACTGTGATAGTAGCAACTAGCCATGCCTGTTGACCCAACTTCTTATGGAACTTCCTGAAACAGAGAGATTAAGTGATTAGTATTTTAGTAGCAAAAGTGCAGTGCAATATACCTTTATAAAAATACAAGGGAGGACAGGAATACATAACTTTAAACCTAACCCATTTCACGTGCAGAAGTAGTATTTTAGAGATTGGAGTGAAACCAATCCTTGATTGCCGTGAAGACATTTTGCACTGGATGTTTTAGTCTACAATCTAAATATCCTGAAACATTCCCATTTGTGGAGCGGGCTGAGAGGTGCACTAGAAGCTCTATGCCTGTGAGGAACCCATTTCAGAAAACCTATTTAAAAATTAGATGTCCAACAATAAAAAGCCATTTGACTCAAATCAAACTTTGCCAAGTAGCATGTTTTGGAAGGGAGACACCCACCCTTCATTTAGCTCAGCCAGCACGTCTCTGCATTTCTACTGTATACATCCTTTCAAAACAACTGTGGGATTACTATCTGTATCACCATAGAGCCTAGAAACCCAAGGAAAGGATGAGGATTATGGTAGGCACTGTACAAATTATACAAAAAGACTATCCCTGGTGTTTGAGACAGCTACAGACACTGCCACTACACATTTCTAGACACCCTCCTGTACCCTTCCACTCCCAACAGCTTATCTTCAAGCCTTCTATCAGCATTTTCTATAGCCTCTCTCTAAATAGAAGTTTCTCTTTGTGACCCACAACACAAAGTCAGAACTTAATTTAACTAATGAAAGCCCTAATAGAGGTGAATGAATTGTGCTTCTGACACCTTCCCATTCTGACTCTTGTTAAAAAGCAGAGGCAAGCACTGGAGAGTTGTTTCTTTGAATAGCCTCTCTCACTTGATTTTTCCCTTAGTCTGTGTTCACTGCCCTACATGTTCCCTCCCTTTGCCCAGACCTCCCATGGTTGTCCACTCTGAGTGCATCTCAAACTGTTATGTGAAACAACCAGGGAGCACAGCACAGAGTAGCAGAAGATGGGAAGCAGCATGGGGAAGAACAGGAATTAGAAAGCTACAAAAGCTTGAGGGAATGAATAGGTCAGGATGGCTACAATGCTCCCCTCAGCAATTCTTTTCAAAGCTGATGCCTGCTTTGGGACACCTGCCTAGTAGGCATTTCTAGATTGGTCATAACATCTACCTTGCTGGGGCTCCTCTGGAGCATCTACCTTGCTGGGGCTCCTCTGGAGCACTAAAAGTGTGGAAAAAGGACAAAGCTCAGCAGTCACATACAATACTTGGGGACGGTCTCTACCTTGTTCTGCCAGGCAGTGCACAAGGAACAAAAGTCACCCATAAATCTGACTGGCATATAGGGCTGATGCCTCCCTCCTGTAGCTTCTGGTGCGGGTGGTATGGGATGGGCCAGAGTATGGCTGGAGCTCTCTAAACTCTTGCTATTTGTATCTGATGCATGGTCCCTTGGGGACCGTTCTCAGCTAGTGAAAGTTAAAATACCTCTAGGTTGCTCTCCTCTGTGCTGGGGCAGAGAACTTAGGAACCATCATTGGATGTTCATTCACAGCTTTCCATTTTCCCCTCTCCTGGGCTGCAGTTGGTGGCTGAATAGGGAAGGAGATCTATCCGATAACAGCCTACCCCAGTGATGGGCAACCCAGGTGAGTGAGTGGGCGGCCTAAGTGGCCCTCCTCCATCTCAGTGAGCCACAAGTTTGTTGTAATCAAGATGGTCTCCTGGGATGGGGCAGTTTTGCTAACTGCGCTTGCATATCTAGAATTTGCAGGGTGTGCCGACTGAACCGTAACAGCGCTTTTACTGAATGCAGAGGGAGCACAAGGCTCTCACAGTCAATGTTATGTGCAATCAGCACACACCTCGCTTTATTTGCATGTCATTTGAGTAATACTGGTAGGAAAACCACTACATGGATGGAAAGCATCGGAATCGGGCAACCCTGCCCATGGGCTACATGTAGAACCCCGATGGGCTGTGTGTATCCTGCGGGCCTCAGGTTGCCCACCTCTGGCTCACCACCTTTACTCAGGTAAATCCAATAAAAACTATCATGCTCCCTTGAGACCAAAAGGTTGACACCACCACTTTGTCTCAAGTTAGACAGAATGGTCCAAGTATATTGGGGAAAACAAATTCGGGTAAATGGAGCAAAAATTACTTTCTGATGCAGATGGATTTGGAAAAAGAGCCTTCAGTTTTAAAAAGTCTCCTGACTCTAGAAAAAGGGGACTTTGGAGCTGTAGTATAAGGTATTGCCTGATGCGACTAGCGTTAAATAAACTAAGATGGAAATATGGTCTAACAAATGGAGAGAGAAAGAAACCAAAAGTATTTCAAGAACCTTGTTCCGACCTCGGAGACTACATGAGCAAAGCAGAAAGCTGGCTATTTTCACATGCTTTGATCATAAAGCCATTATTCGGGAACCTTGCTTATGAGAGAACTAAGAATCCCAGGTGACCACTAGTGCAAGGGCCCCACACAGACTGAGAGTGTTGAAGGAACACAATCGAATTACAGGCTCTTTGTTTAGTAAATAATTTTAAAAGAAGTCACTCTTCTGCTTGAGGACCAAGAATAAAACCCAGAGCAGTACTCCAGGCTTTCTGGAAAAGGCCTGACATCTGAAACAGGAAGATGCAGAAAGAGTGTAATTCCAGATGCCATCACCTAACAGATAAGACCACACCACAGTAGACTCCTTCTGGATTCAGAGCTTTTCTGCTCTTAGCTATGGCAATCCTCCAATTATGATGAGACTTGTGGGATATTGGAAAGATAAAAAGTCTCACAGCCCATTAATGTAAATTGTAGATGCTCTATTCGGAAGACCAGAAAGTTCCAGAGACACAGACACAAAATTGTTGAAAATATCACAAATGATCCTGAATCAGAAGAGAAGATAAATATTTTCTGTTCAGCTTTATTGCACCCTATGCTGAATGCTATAGCATTATAGAAGCTGGTTAGATCTTTGGCTAGCTCTGCAACAATTTTGTCACCTAGGAATAAGACATCTTGATGCTGATTTAGGTAACAGCTGGGCAATGGAACATCCTAGGCTCTCATTTTTTCAAGAGTTAAGAGGGTTTTCAAAAGGAACAGATGGGATGTGTTTGGAGCGTATCCTAGGAAGTAAGTATCCAGAACAGCCCATTCTTCACCAACAGCTACTTCTTACAGTCCAAAACTGGAAGACTTCAACCAAAGGGTTCTTGACTCAAGGTGATTTGGAGTGAAACAAACACCAAGAGAGGTGGGGGAAAAGAGAGCAGAATGTCATCTCTGGTGTGATGGCAGGGGAGGAACTAAAGAAACAGAGGATATTAATGAGATACCAGTGGCATTAGACTCCTCAGCCTTCCCTAAAGAACCTACGGAGGTTAGGTCTGCTGAAGAATCAGAAGAACTGAATCTCAAGTGTGCCGACAGCAGTCACCTGACCTACCAAGTGAAACAAAAAGATAGGCCCAGATGGTGAGGGTGATACGATACTTGGGATGAGTTTGCTCACTAAATGAATTCCTCATTTATGCGACTCAGCTCACTGAAAGAATGGCAACATGCTGACTCAGCAATGAGACACTGGTGACTGATGATTCTTCTAAGTCTCAATGTTATGCCATGTGGTTGAACAGAGGGCAAAGGAGTTGCTTTCTCAACTGAAACACGGAGCAGAAGATGGGGTGTGCTGCTAAGGAGAGGAGCTCACCAATAAGAGGTAGAGACCTCATCTTACCTTTGAGATGTAGGCATGTCCCAAACCAGTAGGTCCAACACCAGGGGACACTGGGGAACGTCCTTAAATCCGACTAAATAATCTGAGTGACCCTTCTTTCCAGTTATACGAGTCAAAGCCTTGCAAGTGAAACTGATCTTCAGAGTGCTGAAACCCTGAATTCTGAACACAGACACTTTTTGTGTTGGTCAGTGACAGACAACGAGCATCCCTTGAAGCCAGAGGTAGTGTCAGCCTTAAGAAGCGGGGTCAGCCAATGTGTGACATTACCACTGTAAATTAACAGAAAAACTGAACTTGAGAACTTACACTCTCAGATCTTACAGTCTGCAGAAAGAACAAAAGCAGCAAGGTCAAATAAGATGCTTAAATAGGAGCAATCTGACAGGGTGCCTAGTACATGCACTGTTGTGGGGGAAAGGGTTCTTTGCCCTAAAATGCATCACTAAAGGGTCCTCCAATTTGCAAGATGGTGCCGCAAAAGCTCCAGAGGACCAGAAAAATGTTGGAAAATAGCTTAAGAAAGAAGCATCTTTCAGAGAAAGGTTTAGGGCTAGACCATGCAGTCCTTAGAAGCTAAGTCTTAAGACTGTAGCACCAGGCTTGTAAATGTGAAAGAGGAGTTCAGTGTTCCCACGCACAAAAACCCAATAGTGATCTAGATCATTTAAATGTTTATAGAACATTTTCAAATATACTAATTTTTTTGTTCAAGAAAAAAAATGAAATTTAATATTGCACATGTAAAAAGTTCTACACTGACCACTGCTATCACCACATGTAGCCTACAAGAGGGGATATGTTTTACATTGAAGGTAAACATTGGAAAACAAAGCCAAGTGCAGGGGTTTTTGCCCCAACAGGCTGATCCACTTCTACTTTGCTTGCACCAACAAGCTGCAGCAAGGCTAAAAAGAAAGCGCTTGAAGCTTGACACTGTATAGACGAGGACTGGCTTACGGGTCATCCATGAAGTCGTAGATCTCCCTCATGCCCACACCTCCCACATTGACAAAGAAGACAAGTCGTAACAGGACCAAGTAGTGTTCAGGTGGCATCCACAGGACAAACTTCAAGTAAAACGTGTTCAGCTCTGCCAATAAAAACTGAAGAAAAAAACCATTAAATTATTACAATTAAAAAAGGTTCAGTGAGTAAAGCCAGGGCCACAGTAGGCATGTAAAATCCCATTTAATTAATTAACCAGTTAAATGTGAAGTTTAACCGGTTAACAGAGTGAACATGGGTGGGCTGGAGCAGCCCTCACTCCCCTGCTGATACGGTTCCACAATATTTTACTATGTCCCAGCTCACATACTCTACCTCCATCAAGATATGAGCACTTGTCATGTGCCGTAAGAACATTAGAGTTTTATGGGGCAGGGCTCATAGAAGCAACTGGAATTTTTTTTAAAAAAATAATTTTTTCTAAGGCACATGATGAGGCGCCAGTGAAGTATGGCAGTGACCTTAACTTTAGTTGTAGCCAAGTTTATCTGGGGATTTTACGTAGCGATAGTTCTAAAATGAATGAATCCTAAAAGCATAAGTATTGTCCTTCCAATGGCCACTGAAGAGTCTGATTTTAGAGACACACAAAATATCAGGAAACATAGGCAACAGATCCAGTTTTGGGCAATAATTACATAAGTCTCACTGACAAGACCTCATTGAGCAGCTGTAATTAAATACATACTTAAGTGAGTTTGTAGATGAACTGAAGTTTAAAAGGGACAGCAGGAGTAACTTCAGTTATGTTTATTATGGTAGATTAACTGGATTGAAGGATGTTTCTTGCTCTAGACTATATAATGAAAAAATGTTAGCAAGTTATGAATGGAATCAACAAGATGGAGCTAGTTTAACAGTTGCAAATCAGATGAAAGCTGTTTTTGCCAAGAGAATCAATTACTATGACTTGAGTTTGCCTACGGCTAACATGAACTTGACAGCTTCATCATATTTGGCAATAGGCACTGCTAACTAATGGTTAGATCTTTCTATTGTGCATGTAAGTTACTTTTATGTTGGGTGCAAGGATCTCTTCATAGATATACAGACTGTTTTAATTAATATTGCTGTTTATTTCAATGCCCATAAAAATCGTATTATTGGCACAAAGCAATTGTAGTTTATGAATCTAACATACAAGACAAATTTTATATTATAGAAAGTTTGGTAGTCTGAATTTTTATTCAAACTGATTAGCACCTATGTGTTTGCAAAGTGCCCAACATATGTTGTAGGTGTGCCCACAAGTTGTTAATTACAGCTATTACTTGCTCCAAAAGGACAGTTTCACAAACCTGTATTTATCTTCTCCAGTAAGTGTGAATTTAGAATACATGTCAATCTAAGACAGCCCACAAAACAAATTGGATTAGAAAAATATGCCAGGTGACCCTTTTGATAAAAAGGCCATCAGATTTTTATAGCAATCGTTCATCCTTAACTAATTTGCAGAGAGAGTAAGTAGCTGTTAGAACACACTGCTTATCAAATGTACAGATTACATGTATAGAGCTGGATGATGCTTGGTCCTGCCGTGAAGGCAGGGGACTGGACTTCATGACCTCTCGAGGTCCCATCCATTTCTAGTATTGTATGATAGTATCATGCAAACAATCCAATACAGTATCTAGAGAAACATCAAAAGCATTTCAGTCTGCTGAATTTTGGCACTTCTCTGTTTACACTAGATATATATTTATATAGCTCTCAGAACCATCACATTTTTAGTCATCCTAGTAAGCAGAGCCAGACAAAACTGAGTGTCCAATATGATCATCAAATGTTTTGGCTGTCTTTTTTTTAGTTGATATTTTAGTTTGAAAGTATAGAGCCCAAACACTGTGCTTTAGATCCATACTGCCCAGAGCCTGAAGTGCTGAGCTTCAAGGTTCTGGTTTGGAGCTCTCTCTAATTTGTCTGTAAATGGGGAACAATAAGGATATTTTCATGCAAAATCTGAATTTTGGGCAGCAGAATTTATTAATTTAATGATGATTAGCGTGCATGTTAAACTACTTATGACTGAGGTATAGCATTCAAGATTAAAAATATTTTTGAAAACCAATTTAGAGAGAAAGATAGACAGTCCCAATTCCAGGGTGCCACATATATTACAGCTAGAATTGGCAGAAATCAAAACCAAAAATACCATTAACACATCTACGACTGTTGTGGACAAGTAATTTTATCAGTTAAGTTTAAAGAGAAGTTTCCTTACTACAAAGATGATGCCACAAACTGCTAGCCATCTGCGCAGGCTGGATGCTGGCTTCCACTCGAATTTGACCCAGCTATAGGGTGTGAACTGGAAAGCAATTCTCTTTATTTTACCTCTGAAAGAGAGCCATCACACATCACTCTTACACCAGATTTAAGAAATAGAAAATATCCATTCTTTATAAACATATTTTAAATTGTTTAAAATCAGGCATCGTTTCAAGCCACTAAACTTTCTGCACTGAGCTAGGGGACCTCTATTCACCCTTTATTATACCCATGTTTAAATGAAAGCTGCAGGGAATCAATGTACTCCTATTTAAAAAGCCCATTAAACACATATACATTTAATTTTTACAAATCTAATTCTACATTAAGTAGATAGCTTTTATCCTAGATTCATCAAGTAAGAGCAGCCTCCACAAACCTAGTTCTATACCAGTAGCACATTAGAGACAATTATCAAAAGACATTTTTAAAACATAGGAGTTGAAGGAATAATGGTGTAACTATAGTGAAGCTTTTAATGTTCTTGATCTGGACACACAACTAAATCAGAGGACACCCTTACTCACAAAAATAATTTCCATCCTCAGATAAGAAATTCTGTAGTTCCTGTCTGTATTTATTTCAGCTTAATTTATAAACATGCCTGGTTTCCACACAACTCTGAGCATGAAATCTAGAAATGGCAATATGGAAGATGCCATTATGGAATGATGAATTTTCAGAAATTCAAATCACTACATGAAACAAAGTTTCTGTTAATATTTAACTCCGCATCAGTGGTCACAAAATAACCCACTATTATTGCATATGCTTCAATCTTCACTGAATACACTTTTCAGTGACACAACCACAATGCATAATTTGGATGGTTAGATGAAGAGGAAGAGCCAGGAATCTTTCTGTACAAATTGGGGGGGGGGGGGGCGTGGAGGATACCCCTTCTCCTTAGCTATCTCACACTTCCCAACCCCCTGCCCTGAGCCCATCCTCCTCTCCAATACTGACTCCTACATGCCCACATTCCCAGCACCCTGGCCCTGAGCCCTCAACCATCTCCAAGCCCCTGCCCTGACTCCTGTATTCCTCACACCCACAACCCCCTGCCCAGAGCCCCTTCTTGACCCAAGCAATGGTGGGTAAATTTGCTAGTCTACTATATGTCTGAGAGTGCTTTTACATGCATCTGTCTTTCTGAGTGTTTGTTCAAGAACTCCTAAATTATAAGAGCAAGGACCATCAAATTTAGTAGGCAGCTTCCTCTTATAACCTGAAGCAAGGTCAGGCTTTGGTTGTGCAAGGACAATGGGACGTGCCTGGGATTTGATTATCTCTAATCAAACTGAAAAGGAGGGGTCTGACAGCGGGGGCAGCCGCATCAGGAACACAGACCAGTTGGAAGCATGGCTCTGGCTGTTGCCAGCCACTGTACCTGGCAGCCCCTTGCTAACCACTGCAGCCCGGCCACTCCAGCCAGCCCCGGGAGGCAGCAGAGTCCCTGCCATCCCAGGGGAACCACTGCCCTGCTAACTTGGGCTACCCCCCTAACGCAATCCCTTCTTCTGAGCCTTCCCCCATGCTCAATCTCCTACCCTGACTCTTGCACCCACCATACCTTGCCCTGAGTCCCCCTCCTCTCCATCCAACGTCCTGCCCTGGCCCCCACACTCCGGACCCTCTGCCCTGACCTCCCTCCCACAAGTATCCAAGCAATACTGGGTAAATCCTCTAGTTTTAAATAAAATCCCCAAACTCATTTGAGTTCTGCTACTTTTGGTTACGGAAGACTTCTAAAAGTAGCATACTTGTAGGTAGGAATGTTCCAAAGTCCTTGCCATTTATATGTTTTCAAAGAAAGCCATCCCAAAGTCTTCATTCCACAATAAATCCCAAATCCATTGCATAGGATTACATCCATTATCCACTAAAAGGGGAAAAAATATTTAAGCAGTAGAACCACACACACACAAAACTTAAGCTTAATTGTTTAGTGACGGTTGTAAAAGGGAAATGCTCTACACTGTTACGTGCTGGTACGTGTTTTCATTGGACAAAAAGGAAGGAGTGGTTCCAGAATAGCTAGTTCATCCAATACTAAGATTCTTAGGACACAGGCCTCTCACTTCCTGCCAGCCTTGCTGCCTAAATATACATTTGATGGGCACCACATTTTTACGCAGGGAGAATAGTAAACATTCTTCTTATCTGTCCTATTACTGTAAAATGATCTCCCGTTGCTCAATCTGATTGTGGCCTACACGTCCCCTCTCTGGTGGGACTATCTTAAAGAACATAGGGTGCTGGAAAGGACAATTAACTCTTTCCATAATTGCTGTTCTTCAAGATGTGTTGCTCATGTCCATTCTCCACCCAGAGTTGAAGACTGGAGGATGAATAAATTTTGTACCCGAATAAATCCAAGTCTCCTCAAGTCTTTATTTTCTGGGTTTCCCCCGGACTAACGGCCTTCACAACCAGGAAACTAGGAGTTAGGACAGAATAGAAACTCCCATGCCCCTTGGCAGGAACAAAGTATTTGCATTCCATCTGCTTGGAAATGGGGGGGAATAGAGATGTGTGTTTGGCATAGGGCAGTAGCAATCATGGCCACCCTGTTGTGGAGGGGTAAGGCCACCCTGGCTGGGGCTGCCTGTCCTAGCATCCCAAAGAGGGTATACTCCGGCCCCTCAAGTTCCTCCACCTGAAGGTTCAGGTTGGTGGCCACCTTTTTAGGAATTCTTGGTGGGGCTGTGTGTCATCCCTGGGGACCTCTGGAGGGTACCCCACAATGGCTGCGTCAGGTGAAGAGGAGAAGGAAGAGGAGAAGGCCTGCACTGGAAGGACCTCTTTTGGACCCGAAAAGGCTGAAGGCTGTGCACCTCCAACTCCTGTTCCATCTGCAGGGTGGCAGCCCTTGAGACTTCTGATGCCAGAGGGCGCTTAGTGGAGGATGCTGCCAATGCCACATACATGCTGGCTACTGAGCACAGTGTCTGGGACAGCACGGGGAACCCCCCATAGGTTCCAAGGATACTATTGGGTTGGCCAGGCCTATGGTGACTGAGAAGTCTGGAAACCCGTCTGTGGTTTTGAGGGTGTCCGATGAGGTGCTTGAGCGAGAGGCATCGAGGCTTGGTCCAAGGACAGGCCGACAAAGTGCACGGTGCTGGGCGACCATAAATGAGAGCTGGTGTCAGTGCAGTACCACACACGGGCCACTGGTGCCAACAGCCAGCATGCGGAAGAGCAATGGGAACAGTTCCGATTGCCTGGGGACCTGCGGTGCAGGCATCAGTGACCAGTCAGCCTGTAATGAGCTTGAGAGCAACTGTGGGAGTGCTGCCAGTGGGTCGAAGAGAGGTACAGGAAGCCCCTGACTTGCGACGCGATTGGTTCCCAGGGAAGTGTTGCAAGTCAGGGGCGTCATACCTTGAACCCTCATACAATAGGTGCCGTGTGTCGTTGTAAATGCGGGCCAAGGATGTAAGTCGGGGGGTTTCAGCTCCTACCGCACTTACAAAGGCCACCTGAAAGGCCTCCAATGTCAATGGCACCTGGAGTTGTTCAATGCCGCTCTGCAAAGGTACTGCAGAGGCAAGAGGGGGAGCCACAGGCAGAGAGTTCTGCTGTGCTACACCAGAAGGGCCAACAGTATTTGCCTCTTGGGCTTATCCTTCTTAGGCCCTGGAGATTTGTCCTGCTGTGTCTCAGCTTGCGGAGAGTCGGAGAATGGTGCCGAGAGGCCAACAGCATTAGCAGACTGCTATGCAATGAGCAGTCCCCACACAAGAGCAGGGACTCTTGTACATTTCAAAGGAGGAATGAGGAAGTGCCTATCGACTAGTAAATTAACTAATATTTAACATCCTTAGGCCAGACTAAATTACATTAGTGCCATCTGGTTTTAAAACCTAAGTGTTAAGAATCCTTAATCCATCTCTTGGAGGGCTGCATAATTGAGACATTGTACAGTCTCATCTATGCTGCAACACTAAATTTTTAAAATAGCACTTGGAAGACTTTCTAATTTGAGCAACAGATGGGACCTGGTTAAGATAAGATTTTAATTTACTGCAGCAAAGTCATTTGAAAAGCACCTATGTTTGTTGTCAAATGAATAGAAACATTTTCTGGATTCCTTAATTTTCAAATATTGTGATTTATACTGTTGTCAGAAAGATGTATCTAAAGAAGGGTATACACCAAGTACACATTAATGTGGAATATACAACATATGCAGGAACAGAGAAATATGGATGAGCACCTAATTGTGTACAATAAGGCTACCATTCCACAAAACGAAAGCCACAAAATGTTTCTCAGTAAAGGTATTTTGGGCAATTCTAAAACAAGGGAAGGATTTTGTACTAAATAACTAACAAACAGTTTTAATCTGTTAAAGAAAGGGGAAGTGGGTGCTGAGCTAAAACTCAACAATGTGCATAATACACAGCTGAGTAAGTTTACATCTGAGAGGTGGCACATGGATGCTCACCAGCTACATCAATCCAATGCCACAGCACGGTATCACTAGAGCGACATGTGTATTTGGGCCACAGATAGGTGAGCTAATCAAGTCGTTTTCAGCACTGAAGGTATACAGAATGCAGTACATACATGATCCCACCAACATTCACTGAAGTTTGGAAGCTGATGTTCCAGACTATACTCCAGAAATTCAAACATTACACTGATGATCATACACATCCACCAGTCCCGAATCATTAGTGTCTGAAAAAAGAAAATGAGGGAAAGTTATGTTGGAGAATACCTTGCAAAGGTATAAAAGCTGGCAAGCAAGATACAGAAACAGAAGGAAATGCAAGTCAAATGCAGGAGTCTATTACTGTGTGCCTCTGCCACCAGGTAAAGGTGGTAGCAGCCAGCAGTGTTTTGGGGCTGCTCAGAAAAGACTCTTCCGGCTTGCTTAATGCAATTATCAAAGCAGCCAACTGTCCTCAAATCAGCAATATGGCTGTGTTCACCTATACTCACATTACATCTCCAAGTGACCCTGCTTAGGAGGCATTAAGTGGAAATTTCCTACAAGATCATCTCAGTGATGCACTTAATTTATGGGATGCGGCTTTGATCTTCCTCTACACATCTGAATAGTGCCCCCACTCCTCACCTATCAGGAGGGAACTGCTGTTTTAGATTTTTCACATGTAAAAAACAAACCTGTTTCCTACCCTAACTCATGTTAGCTCCTACAAAAACCTTGTTACTATTGGTGCTATGTCTTTTCATCCTCACTTTTCTAGGCAATTACACTAAGTTTGGGTCAAATTTGTTTTTATAAAGAAAAATATTACATGAATGCAACAGGAATCTCATTCTGAAAATTGTCTAGATCTAGGAGTATCATACTGACAAATATTCCTCTAATATCCCACATACACATTCAAAAAGGTCCAATTATTTTGCTATGTTCAAAACAGTCTTATAGAGAAGAGCTTGCTAACCTATATTTGTGGCAAAATTAATACAGCAACATCAACTTTTGCATTTTTGAATGGGAAGTTGTACGTAAAGTGAAAACAATGATCTATCTTATACTTAAAGTTTAACCTTCTCTGAACGATGTTGATCAGGAGAGGACATAGAATTTGACATCAACAAGGAATGCTAAGTAAAGTAAAACTTGTTAGTCAATTCATTTGAAAAAAGGATAATCAAACTTAGACCTAAATGTTCAGTACCCCATGTATTGACCATGTTCTGCTATAAACAAATTCAGCTGGCATTTCTTCTATGTTTGGTACTTGCATGCTGACAATCACAGAGACTAAGGTATTGCTCCTTCAAAGTATTTCTAGGTTATGAACCAGAAGCTATTTGGAAATTATGAAGTGCTTAACATGTGTAATTATATTGGTATAATGTATCTGGGTGAATGATACTTTTTCCACAGCCTACACAGTATGTTATCTTTTCCACAGTTTATGTTCAGATCACTCAAATATTTAAGGTGCTGAGAAAATAAAGGACTTTGGTTTTGCATACTCTTCATTTTATCCACCTGACTTTCATATGAATCATCTCTGTGGAAACAGAAACTTATTAGTGGAACGCTATTCAGAAAAGAAATTAAATGACCTACTCTAGTAAGAAAAAAATAAGTCTTTTATTATTATGAAAACACTTATTGAAACTAGTTCATGGATGACTGCCTAACATAATTGATTCTGAACACTGGTAACATTGAAGCAGAAGCAGTCAAGCTTTAAAGGCAGAACAACGCTAATGAAAATATCTGAACACAGAGGAGACTAATTCTTACTTTTAGGTACCAGCCAAGGAAGTGAGCGGGAACAAATCCATCCAGTTTGTCCTATAAATCAAGCAGAGAAGTTCGGGTGCTTGGTTACATAGAAGATGAATATTTATTCTCAAGGCCTCCATTTTTCTCTAGGTAATATAGCAATGGAACTTTTTAACAGCCTTAGCTGCTATTTGAAATGTATGCAAATTCCATATGTACACCGTACTCAGGTAATATGATATAAAGCGAAATGCAAAGTCCAAAGAGGGGGGAACTGGAACTAAGAGAGGGTGTAAAGGTTGAAGTAGAAGGCCCAGTAGAAGGCCCATGGAGAGCCACCAGAGCACACTCCTTTCCAGAATCTGTAACACAACCAAGTTTCCCCAAGTTCACCGTTGATCTGATGTCAGCAAATAGATGTGAAATCCACTGGCAAAAAGTGTCCCATCCCAATCTATTATTGGTGCATCTAGAGTATAACTTGCTATTGGTATCAGTTATTCCATTAGCTCACATGGCAGAAAAGCAGGCAGTGAATCTAAGTTCCAACCTTGTCCACTGCACAGCCACTATAACAGCATGGACAGTTGGAGACCAGTGTGTACAACTGGCACCAATTCCTATAGTTTCACATTCTGTGCCTCTGGTTTGTGGAATTCGGAACAAAAATTCATTTGGCTTCTTAAATCTCAGGTGAAGATACAAAAGGGTGCAATTTATGGCACATTAACAACATTTAGACTTCTACCTTTGTGCAAAAAGGAGCTAAAGATGCAAATACTAATTGCAAACAGAAGCGGACTAGTAGGAACAGAGAAATGGGTATGGACTTACATCAACAGTATTTTTGGAGAAGGGGAAAATAATTTAGCTGTTGTTCAATTTGGTTATGTAGAGCTATGTATCTTGACCTGATCAATACTAAATGTCAAGAAAGGAAAAGGAAAAGGAAAGTGGTGGGTAAGAGTCTAAAACTAAAGACAAAGCATAACAAGATTATGGATTCAGCAGTAAAACATTCAGAAGATTGCACATTAGAGTGATCAAACAGGCACTATTTCACACAAAAACATCAGGACTTGCTCGGCAAGGGCTTTTTCATTTAAATTTCTTACCCAGACATTGTGAAATGGATCAGTCTCATTGCCTGGATCATAAATAAGGCAGTTCCCACCATAGTCTCTTTCTGGCAAGGCAACTCCTAAATTTGGATCGATGTATTTCATAAACTGTCTGCCATCATGTACAGTCTGCAGAATTAACACATCCATCTGTTAGAAATTGGTAGATAATAGGCAGGAAAATCTGAAGGATGCTAATTCACGATTCCCTATCTTCAAATGATTTTTACATTTACATTTCAGAATGCTTCAGACACATAACCAAGCCTCCTTAAATGAAGGCAGAGTGGTTACTGATTTATACTCTCAGCTCTTGGGATCTCCAGTACCAGGTGCTGAAGCAGATTGAAATTACTGTATTAAGATAAAATCCTACAGTCTACACTAGGAAAACTAGAGACAGATTTCACTGAACTTACTAAAGAATTTGCATACCCCATTTTTTAAAAAAAGCACACACACATATTATAACTGAAGAGCTGAAGCATAACCCACCCTCTTTCCTTTTCCAATCACCTCGGGGAGGGGGAGGAAACAGCCACAAACTTACGGCAGTTCATTCTTCAAGGGCTACAATATCTATTGTTCTCATATCAACTGTTCATTTTGGTTCAGGTTTCCTAGGATAGGAAACATCCAGCAGCATTTCAAACTAGCTATAGTTCATATGTCAGCTAACTTTATGCATGCTAAAACCCTGCAGATTTCAAGCACAAGATTAAACAATATACAAAGAGGTGCTGTCATGCACATGTTACTTCAGTTTCTGAAAGGACAGAATCAAACTAAATTCTATGGTTACAGAGTTTAATAGAAGTCCTCATCAAATAAGAAATAAAAATTTAGTTTTCAAATTAAGATCAGACTAGGATTATGAACAACAAGACTCTTCAAGGAAACTGAAGGAAAGTCATTAGCAAGAAGACTAGTTCATGTACCATCAAACAATCCCCATCACACATAGCGAATTTGCTAATAAACAAGTATTTCTTAATAGAATCAGAAACACTGTCACAGCCAATGCTTTCATTAGCAGCAATATGATAAATGGAGTAATGCTTGTTATGACAGGTTAATGATCAGTCAAGTAGGAATCAAACCAGCAAAGTGTAATCGGGAAAAGAAAAACAAGTCTGTATAACCAAAGGCAGTAACGCAAAATAAAGTAATCAAGTAGAACTAATTTCTCATTAACACAACAGAAATGTTTGTTACACTAATGAGCTTGTATCAGCTTTTAGGGGAGTCAATAATATTGATCTATAGAGAATGGATTAAGTCCAAGAAAAATGTATGTTCAAATAGTTATAAGATACATATCTGGTTTATACTTGAAGGATTGGTCAATAGCTAGTAAACGTGTGCTTTGGAAATCAGTGGATGAGCAGACTTAGAAGATGACAGAACACACAGTCAGAGGAAAGAAAAGCAATTATAAACAAACTGTTATCCAAAAAAGAAAAGCTACAGCAGTATAGATCAGCATATGCAATCTAACTGAAGCACACAAATATTGATAGCAAGCTTCAAAAATACTGTCTGGGAAAAGAAAAGATAATGAAACCTAGTGGGGACATGAGAATGAATGGAAACCGAGCACCATGGGGGGGATACAAGCTACTTAAAAAGGGGGAATAAAAAAGGCTCAAGACCCCCAATACAGGGGGGCAGAAAGCTCGTAAGAGACCTGAAGAATGAATTTTGTCAAGATCTAATAAGCAAGTATCATGTCAGAACAGACCAAAATATTAAGCCTGACCTAGGGGACTTGCTCAGTGTGTATTAGTACAAATCAATTTGGACAAGCCAGTAACGATAATAATTACTGACTGCTTTCTTGCTCGTAAAGCTTCTGATACTGATTTTTGGAGAAGTAACAGGAAATACTGGCAGGCTGAATGAGAGGGAAAAACGTTCTTACACGATTATGCAAATTAATCTGCACTTCATTTGCATTTTCGATGGGGCTCATTTACATTCCCCTTTCGGTAGAGGAATGTAGTTTAGACACAGCCTTTCTGGGAATATGCTCCAAGACTTCAGCCATGTGTGTACTGCAATATGAGAAGCTGCAGGCCTGACTCAGAAGATCTGTGCAATGCAATGTGTCTGCATTAGCACTGTTCAGACACCTGGGGTCCACAAACTGTAAGCCCAAGATTACAACACAGTATGCTAAATCAAGGACTTGAAAACATCAACTCTGCAGTCCCAGGCGCCACTGAGCTTGACCACATCCAATGTATCCCAAATATACTGTTCCTAGTCATCTTATGCAGCCACCAGGAAACACTGCCTTCCCACCAACTCCAGTAGCATCTTGATTTTAACTCTCAGATTTTGAACGATGTGGTATGAAGAGATAGGAAAGGGTGTAATATAAGTAGTATTGCCACCTTTCCTCCATGCCAGCAAAGAACTTTCATATCTGGAGCAAATCCCCAGTTATTAAGAGCCAATTCTTAAATTCCTTACCTGAAAAAGTATAAAGATGAGGAAGAGCTCATACACAACGCTGACACAGAGCCAAAACCTCCAGTAAGCTATAGAAACAAAGAAGATTTTATCAAAGCTTCTGGAATAATATCAATTGGCAAAGTTAGTTTATCAGTAGCACGATTAGCACACAGTCACACAGAGCAGGGCTCCTCCCTTCACAAAGAAATACTAATGCCCAATTGTGAAAGAAGGAGCTCCAGTAATAAGCTTCCCAAACAGTGCAAGTGGGAAGTATATTCAGACAGCATTCATAACGGCCCATTAAATTAATCCACTCACAGAACTTGTGGAATTCCATTAATCTCCCAAACCAATCCATATGCAAGATAACACTCATCTACATCTTTTCATAAGGGTCACAAGAATGCATAATGCAAGTCATTACACTTTTAATGCATGTTTAAGAGATAAAGCCTACTCCCCCCCAAAAAAACCCTGGATTTCATATCTCTTGCATTACTTTCCCTATGAAAGATTTCTCAAGTTCCCCACCACACTTTATGACAACTCCTAAAAAGCAAACCTGTTTCTTACTGAACCAATTCCTTCTCCTCCACTGTCTGACATTACTTGACTCTTTAGCTTATTTATTCAATTCCTAGTACATCTTGGCAAATCTCTTTTTGGACACCACTGAAATTAGTGTCCCACTGCAGTCCCAATTACTTAAGATCACTAAGCAAGATTGCTGTTTTCATTTTTAGAAGCCTATCTTCTTCTCTGTGAAATGCTATGTTTTCTTAAAGATGAGCAGATGGCATTTTTCAAAGTTTACTGTTAAAATGGTACTACAAGCAGGTTAAGAAAAGAAAGCAAAGGGATTAGCATAGGGATAGAATCATAGAATAGTAGGACTGGAAGGGACCTCGAGAGGTCATCGAGTCCA
>CM057848.1:109975870-109993144 GCA_030068395.1 Apalone spinifera
TCCTCTTGCCTCTAATGTATTTATAAAAAGTCTTCTTGTTTCCCTTTATTCCCACACCTAGTCTGAGCTCATTGTGTGTCTTTGCCTTTCTAATTTTGCCCCTGCATTCCTGTGCTGTTTGCCTATATTCATCCTTAGTAATTTGTCCTACTTTCCATTTTTTTATATGACTCCTTTTTTATTTTTAGATCATGCAAGATCTCGTGGTTAAGCCAAGGCGATCTTTTTCCGTATTTTCTATCTTTCCGACACATCGGAATAGCTTGCTTTTGGGCCCTTAACAACGTCCCTTTGAAAAACTGCCAACTCTCCTCAGTTGTTTTTCCCCTCAGTCTTGATTCCCATGGGACCTTACCTATCAGCTCTGAGCTTACCAAAATCCGCCTTCCTGAAATACATTGTCTCTATTTTGCTGTTCTCCCTTCTACCCTTCCTTAGAATTGTGAACTCTATGACTTCATGATCGCTTTCACCCAAGCTGCCTTCCACTTTCAAATTCTCAACCAGTTCCTCCCTATTTGTTAGGATAAAATCTAGAACAGCTTCCCCCCTAATAATGTAATAATGTAGTTGATTAATCGAATAGCAAAAGCTTATCGGTTAATGCTCTACACTACACAATTTCCCCTCCTCCCCTGCCAGTAAATTTTTAAGTAGGCTGGCCAGCAGCCCAGCTTATTCCCAGCTTGCACTGGGTCTGGGACCTACCCCTGCTGTGACTGCATTTAAAGTGTATTAAGAGCCAGGCAGGAAGGCAGCCTGGCTCAGTTCCAGCTTGTGCTGGGTCAGAGCTCAGACCCCGCCCCTGGACAAGGGTTGCTGTCACCCCATGCTGCTGCCTCTGTCTCAGAGGTAGCAGCACAGGGCAGCAGGCTGCCAATCTGCAAAGGGAGATAGTTTTTAAACTGGCTCCCCTCACGGACCAGCTCTTGCCTGACACCCCACGCTGCTGCCTCTCATATACAGAGGTAGCAGCATGGAGTGGAAGGGGGCTCCTCAGGAGTAGGGCTGGAGCGAACTGGCTGCCAGACCAACTCCCAGGGACTAGAGAATAGTCAAGTAAGCAATAAGGTTAATCGACTATTCAATTAACCAATATTTAACATGCCTAGTTTAGCAGTAACTACATTACAAGATCTATGGAGACGATGTAAACTATTAAGACAGCTGTTTCAGAAGAAAGTTTTAACCCCACACGTTTATGAAATACTGTTGTGATGATGTATGATGGAAGATGACCATTTGTATCATTGTTGCTATCACTGGTATACAAAGTATATCATGCAAGGTGTCAATGGAAAAGTTGCAGGCTGTCAACTATGACTATCCTGATTAAATCCATTTAAAAACACTGTATCTGAAGATATGAATATTAGCTATGCATCTGCATGTCAAATGTGTTTATTCTTGGGGTGATACTGTATTTTCATAGAATACTAGGACTAGAAGGGACCCTGAGAGGTCATCGAGTCCAGTCCCCTGCCCTCATTTTATACCGCTCTCGTTAGCTCAATATGAATGAACTATTCAAGATTGATGGGCCATTAAGAAGAAAACTCTCTACATAACTCTTGAAGATGCCTCAGAGCAAGGAATTCGAAGCTCTGATTCAGCAAAACACCGAAGGGCACATGATGCGGAGATGTGAGCCCTGACCATATCTTTGTAAGTAACTATGGGCACTGATTGGCATAGTGACTTTCCAAGCACATGGCAGAGGATATAAAAGATACCCCCGTCATCTCCATTTTGCCTCATCCCCACTCTAATTCCATGGACTAAAAGGAGTATTTTAAACAATGGACTGAAGTTCTTCCAATCTTTGAAAGTTACTGGAGAGACTTTTTACAAGCTAAGAGATTATTCTATCACTGCTACCTTTGTAAGTACAGGATTTTCCAATTGAGAATGCCATTCTTTTATTAGTAAATTCCTAGTTAGTTGACTAAGGATTGCCTAACAGCATGATATTTGGGGAATATATGAAATATATATATTAACCTGGAGATAAGTGTCTGAACTTTTGGAATTGGTTAGAACCTCATATATGGTGAACTGGGTTTCAGTAAGGGTACAGCTAGACAGTAGCATGTACCTCAAAATAAGCTATGCAATTTTAGCAAATTGTGCAGCTTATTTTGAAATTTGGCACCATCTACACAGCACTAAATTATGAAATAAATTGCTATTCTAGCATCATCCTTAATCCTCGTGAAATGAGATTTACAGGAGGCCGGAATAAGAAGCCCGTTATTTCAAATGTATTTTGAAATAAGAGGCTTCTTGTGTAAGACAGCGCAAAATGCTATTTCGGGATAACAGATGTTATCAAGTGGAAAGAATTAGTTAGCTACTACATGACATTTTCTCAACTTCATAAAAAAAACAAGCAGTTTAGTCCTTCGCTCTAGTGAGGACAGGTAAAATATTCTAATATTACAAATCAGACATTAAAACATCTACATAAAAAGGAAACTGGAGGAACTTTGACACAAGTACACATTTTGAATCAGAGTCACTTATCAGTGTTTTACTGTGGACAAAGACTGGATTTTTAGAAGAACACACATACACTTTACAACCAATATCAAATATTAATCCTACGAACTTTGTGCACTGTTTAAGACTAACTGAGCAAATAAAACCCATTGCAGGGCTAAAAAAGTTGCCTAACAGATTGCTCCTAACACTATTTTAAAAATAGTTTCAGATGTGAGAGGCTGTGATTATTTTCAGCAAAACTGCCAAGTAAAGCTTATCAGGATGGCCTACTTTATATGCTGGGGACAAATAAGGTAGCAGCTCTGACCTGGATAACTGGGAGTTCAGAGCTTTTACTCTAACTTCCAAACAACTCAGACTGAAGATTAAGCATCAATAATGTTATTTTCAAGTGTACTAAATGAGAAAATATGCTCTTGGAATAGCTCACTAAGAATAAAGCACACTTCTGAAGTAGTGAACACAGATTATCCAACTAGCATTTGAAGAACGATCATAAGAATTGTCCAAAATTACTCATTGTCCTTTTTCTCAGTCACACAACACTACTAGAGAATCTTCCCTCAAGGAAAAACATGAATATGAAATGACATTTGTGCAGTGCGAGTTGGTTTTGTTTCTGCTTCCTACTGCTAGTTCCCCTTCAACAACTCTTGGTGAACCCTCACTAGTCTGACATTATCTTTGGAAAGGAACAAAGTACTAGATACCTAACGAATTTCTGTTTTTGTGCATTAGTAAAGGAAAAAAAATCACTTCCAGGATAGTTTTTGTGAGGGCTACAAGAGTTGGCTCCCTTCAACGAATACCTTCTAATGCTTGCAAGTGAGAAGCATGAAGGAAGGTGTCTTGCCTCATGAATCTAGACTATAAATACTACCCAACCCAATAAAGGGTCAATGCTTTGTCAGAAGAGATAGATGTGGATTTTGCTAAATGGGGAATCTAGGGGAGGGAGCTAATGGAACCAGCAAGATGGCATTTTTTAAACTGACAGATTTGTGAAGTATTAAAAAGGAATCAATTAGTCAGGGTATTAATAGGACTATTGTTCAAATGACCAAATTCACATAGAAGCTTCCTTAACCACCCCCATTTCATAGATAATTTTCACCAGAATCAAAACTATAAGCTTCAGTCTGATAGACTCTTGAAAGGAGAGCTATCATTTATAAAAGGTAGAAAACATTTTTAGAGGCTATAGAGCTGAAAATTCTAAGCAGCATATGGCCAAAACATCCCTATAGTCCTTCAAGGTAACAATATCTTTCATAAACAGAATAAAAAAATTGCCATGTAGTAGGTTGCCCAAAAAGGGAGATTTTAAACTTAAAAATGTTCAAGTTCACTGCTGTATTTCTCCTTGCTGAAGACAACTTTCAACTTTCTCTCCCCAAGAATTCTTTTTAACCTGCCTACCACACCCTAGCAGAAACAGGATTCCCAGTATGAAAGATTAGAATGAAATAAAAGAAAACTGTAACCTAAACTTGAGAGCAATGAGAAATGCTTAATATGTAAGTCTACAGAACTATCCCCATCCTTATAAACTATCATTACCAAAATATAAAAATAGCCAGGAGAAGTTTAATTACTTTTACAGCTCACCAGACTCAACACTTAGAAGTTTTATTCTGCTGTTTTATAAAGTCTCCCTGAATTCTTACAGGATTAATTTGGGAAATTTTGCTTGCAAAGTAAAATAATTTGCCAGATTACTTGTAACAGCAGTCCTATACCCAAGTACGTTGTTTAGAACTGTGTCAATTAAGGAGCAAAAGTACACTCCATCTGGGTTTTAGGGGACAATTTGATTACCTTCTCTAAACTAGGGACCATGTGAGCCTTTTTGCTAGCAATGTGATATGCAAATCCCATGCAATTAGCTGATTTTAAAAAGCACATAGTAAATGTGTGTGTTTAGAATAATTGTTATTCCCCCTTTTTAAGGGGTTGTTTTCAGACAACAGAAAGAGGAAATGTTTAGGGGAGGGGTGAGCAAGAGGCAGTTAGCTGGCCAGTTTCAGCCTGGGGCTACCTCGCCAGCACCCTTACTAAAAAGCAGCTGCAGCCACTTTAAGCAGCAAGCTGCAAACTGCTATGCAGTCCCAGGAGGAAGCAGAAAGCTTTGCATGCTGTCCCCACCCCCTAGTAAAATCTCTCAGCTCCCATTGGCTAGTTTCCAGCCAATAGGAGATGAGAAATTTTGCTGAAGGCAGGGGCAATGAATGAAGCCTCCCCACTTTCTCCTCCTCTCTCACTCCCTCTTTTTCCCTCTGTGCTGAAGCAGTGCCATGTGGAGCAGGCCACCCAGCATACCAGCAGGGAGTCTCAGGTTCCTACAGAGCTGCTGGCTGGAATCCACCTAGATATGCACCTCTCAGTCACAGCCTGCCCTCTGGCACCCCACCCCTTCTCCTACAACCACTGCCCCAGGCCACCACTCAAACCCTCTGTATCCCCTTCTCCCCATGTCCTCCAGGTCACAACTCCCTTCTAGACCCTGTAACCCCTCTTATACCCCTCCCCCAGGCTAGAATCCTGCACACATCCCTCCCTGACCCTGCACTCCATTCTTGTGCCCCGATCATAACCCCCTCCTTCACCCAAACTCTCAGACTCCACACTCCTTCCTGCACTCCAGTCCTCTTTACCAAGCTCCCTTCTACACCCCAGCTGCCATTCAAGTCCTTGTCCCCCTCGACAGAATTGTGGCCCTTGACCACTTACTACAATCTTGGAGTGGCCCCCCATTACAAATTATTGCCTACCCCTGGTTTAGGGCAAGGATCTCAAATTCCATTTAAGTGTTCAAATAATAAAATAGGTGAAGTAGTCTTGGAAATACTGCTGGCTATAAATAAAGGAGAGGTCTTGCAGCATGAGGCAGAAGCTGTGGGATTAAAATTACTGTGTAGTTGCGTCATGTTGATGAATTTACATTGCATACAAAGGAAGCATGCCATGAAATAAAGTTACAAACACGAACACGTACATCATTTAAACTTAGAAGCTATTTATAAAACACTAAAAAAATTTTGCTACAGAGTTAGCAATTTATTAGAAACTTCGAAAACATTAAAGGATTACATTACCTGGATGAGGTCTTGAAAATGGTCCATCTTTAGCTTGAGTGACACCAAAACATAAGAAAACCAAAATGCTGGCAACAATACCTCTGAAAATAAAGAGCAAAACTCAATATGTATTTGCTTCACACCTTGCTCCAATAAAAAAAAATCATGACAAAAAGAATTTTGGTTTAAATCCTTAAAAGTCTAGAACATCTTCTCTTTATACTAGCATAACTTCCATAGATCAGTTAGGCATCTCACTGGAAACGTATGGGGTTTTTTTTGCAGTTTTTGACAAAGGGGAAGCAGATACAAATCCATCTCACTGGAAACGTATGGGTTTTTTTTTGCAGTTTTTGACAAAGGGGAAGCAGATACAAATCCATACATTTAGGATTCCTAACAATGCGTATTTCTATCATAAAAGATTTATGATATTTTCTGAAAAGCTCTTAAAACTTCTATAATTTAGAGAGGTTTTTTTGTCCCATTAAATTACATGCAAGTTTTGCTGAGAGATAAATGGCTGAAAATAATCATTTCCCTTCTCCCTTGTGTTGCTTAGGAATATTTTAGTTAAAATAGCTGAACATGAACATTCTAAGACCATGCCCACACAGCTGCCAATTCAGCAACACACACAATGCACTGGAACTACAGGAAACTGCAGGAGTATCCACATTGGGGGTTGGAGAAGACAGCCAGGCCACACTTCCTGACTACACCAGAGATCTGGCATTTGGCCCAGGGCCTCAATCCTATTTCAGATACCAATCTTCTGCAACCAGTTCATGCTTAGTTTTATAGCTCAAATGGTAGACAATTGGGTCAATGTGAAAGGTTCAGTTTCAAACTCTGCTGATTATATGATAGATTATTGCAGTTGTAAAGAACAGAATTTGTTTTTACCTTTTAAAAACTAGGGAACTATATGCAGAAAGTAATAAAAGGACATTCTTTAGGTTCATCTGTTTTGCACTTTTTATTCTTTAGGTTGTAAATGCTTCAAAAGTTAGGAAATGCCAGGTTTTAGGTTGCTTGCACTTTTGAAAAAAAGAGACGATTCCCTTGGGCTACGTCTACACAGCTTCCCTCTTCCGCAAAAGCCTATGCAAATGAAGTGCAGATTAGCATATTGCCATGCTTCATTTGCATAATTAAGCAGGAGCCATTTTTGGGCAAGAGCCGTTCTTCCTGAAAAAATGAGGAAGAACAGCTCTTGCACAAAATTGGCTCCTAATTAATTATGCAAATGAAGCATGGCAATATGCTAATCTGCACTTCATTTGCATATGCTTTTACGGAAGAGGGAAGCTGTGCAGACCTAGCCTAAGTGCCCAGGCACTCACTTAATAATCTAAAAGTGACTATATTATTACAAAGCAATTTAAAAGATCAGCTTGAGAGAGAAGCTGCAGCACTTAAGTTTCATTTACAAGTTTGACACCTGGAATAGAGGTCTGAACAAACACCTGAACTAGATGGGCCATTACATTCCAAACCCTAATGACATAAAAAGCCAAGCACTGGGTACTTAGAGCACCCATTAGCCTCATTTAGCATGGACAATCTAATTGACACTATTTCCCCCCTTCTCTCTCTCTCCCCCCATCCCCTCTCTCTCTTTGCTATTTATTTGTACCCTAGACCTCTTAACTCCATTCATCTGAAGGAGTAGGTTGTAGCCACGAAAGCTCATACCACCATCTACATTTTTTGTTAGTCTCTAAGGTGCTGCAGGACTATTGATTGTTTTAAAAAAAATTCCAGTTACAGACTAACATGGCTACCCCTCTGAGACTACCATATAATCTTTCATAATGCTTCTATTCCTGCCTATCCATGCTTCCTAACATATTTCTTCTACAATGAAAAATTAAATGCAATTAAAAAGAACAAATGACTACTATGGCACCAGACTCCCCATCTCACCTAACATTCTAGTAACATGCTGATCCAATACTCAGATCTCCGAACATCAAGTGACTCATGGACAAGGGGTGAGAGTTAATGAAAGTGTCAACCTATCTTCAGTTTATTTGAAGACCTGCAAATTTGTTACAACTTCAAGATATTGGAATCTATAGAACTTTGACTTATTCTCAAATTTTCGACTCTTGCACATTTAAGTGCAACTCATGCAAGTTTCTCCTCATATAGCAGCCTTAACATAAAAAGTTGTTGTCTGAGAACTAAGGATGTAAGCGTGTACAAATTGTACCAACTACACAATTAGCCAATTACCTACCTCTTATCATCCTTACTGAGAATTATGGAAAAATGGCACCTTCTCCTTCACCTGTTGCCCCAAAGTAAAAAACACCATACGAGTTAGAGGTCTGCCAGTTAAGTACTGGGGTGCCAATATCCTCAAGAGTTACCACCTGTGCAGGATGGCATCCAATAACTTGGTTTTTTACTCTGAGAAAAAAAAATTAGCTGCAGTTATCTATTGCCTTGCCACCTTAGGTGTATCTACCTAGGAGTATGTTCCAGTGCTGATCAGTGACATTAACACCTAATACCTTATGAACTGGTACTGAAAGATTATTAACTACTTTAAATTGATGGGAGGAAACAGTTTAACGTCATTACAGAAAGTATGATCAAGACCTGATGAAAGCACTTAAATACGGACTTGTTACTGAGTTCAGATACAATTTTTAAAAAAGCCTCAAGTGGCTGTGTATAGGTTGAGGTTTACTAGTCAATTGTTATCACATGAACTAAGAACATTTGTGTGGGCAGAGTTCCCATTTAGGCTGAAATAGCACTGGTAAGAGCACTAGAATGGGAACTGCTAGCAGAAATAGAAAATACAGGCATTTTACAAAGGGATTTAGAATTATGCATTCCACAGTTAGCATAACTCTGATACAAAATTACTAATATAACTGCTAGTTTGTGCCTTTCATTAATTCTTTATCAAAGTTCCAAACCACAAAAGTACCTTAAAATACTACTTAAACAAGATAGTTCATAAAATGTAGACAAAGTTGTGGTTCTGACTTTTCCCTCCAATATCAAGCCAACAAATGGACTATTTCTGCTTTTGGGAAAAGGCAAATTATTTAAGGTTAACCAAATGTCAAAGTAGGGTCATCTGTTAGCACCCTGTCCACATGGGATGGAACTCTGTATGAAAACTAAATAAAAAATGTACTAATACCATTTTAAAAAGTTGATATGCAAAAGGTAGACATATCTGATTGAAAAATATTTTAGTACTGCAAGACAAACATGGCTCCTTCAGAAGTTTAGCTGGGGTCTACCCAGAATTTGGTCTGACTACTAGCAAGTCTTAATATTTTTTCAGTAATATGTTTAAATGGCTAAGTAAACAAGTTTTACAAACAACAAATGACGACAACCAAGTATTAGAAGCATTAATTAACAGTCTTCAACATGTTGATAAATGTGTTGACACAAGAGGTATATATTAGGGTTGCACACTACAATTAACTAGAGAGGATTAGAGAAGCAGAGTCAGGTAGGTTCCACCAAGCTTCTCAAATGGTACAGAAAGCAATTAGCTAGTCTCTAAGAATCTAATTACATTCTATGAATATTTGATTCACCCCCCCCCTTTGCATTTGAAATTATGAAACTTGTATGTGAAATTAAGCATGTACATGCAAGTTTCATAAGCTAAAATGATCACGCTACACTTTTTTTTTATTTGCACCAAGTTTCTTATATTTATCATAATTTGTTTAGGCCTGAGCTAAGAGCTCCAAGGCAGCATCTTAAGTTTCCATCATGTCATATTATCCTGGGTCCATCTCCAAGGGAACCTGAAGTTATTTACATCTTTACTTAAAACAAAAAAAATTAATAGCAATATCAGCTGGAGATTAATGAAGTTGATTTTTTTATAATTCCCTTCTAGCTTTAATGAGCTAAAAGAAGTTATGCAACACCAGTATTTTCCCCAAAATACTCAGGTGGCCAAAGCATTCTTCCCAATGGTCACATTTATTTTCCGGTTGCCACCATACTGTGTCCTAATGGGGGAAACCTGAAATTTTTGAACTACAACCCATTTTCACCCCTCCATATAGTGTCTTGGCTTATTTTGGGATGAACAAAGGACTTTACTGGGCATTGATGGTCTATTTCACACTTAGTCCCATACTTAGCTTAGAGAGGCATGGCTAATATCTATTTTCCTGAACAGGCAGGCTCAGCCAATGCAGGATCCAAGCATGAGGGATTTGGGGGAGGGTTCATGTATGGCTAATGTTCTTTTATGGGGGACAATCTGGATGCAGGAGGCTCAGTCAGGAGTCCAGGAGAGGTCAGGAGACTTGGATGCACAGGGGCTTGTTGGTGGGTTATGGGTGCAGAAACAGTGAACTCTGTAGAAAGATCTAGGTGGTTGAGTCTCAGCAGGGGAGGGGATGGGGGTCAGCAGGGTGGGTTCTATGTGCTGGGGAAGTGGGACTTGATGCGGTGGGGTTTCAGCTACAGCCAGTTGGTGCTCTGCGGTATGGGAATCCAGATGTGGGGCCTCATCAGGAAAGCCCATGTGCCTAAGGGTGGGACTCATTGATGTGGAGGCCTTCATGGGAGGGTGTGAGGGGCTGGTGGAGGGGATCCAGATACAAGGAGTGGTCAGGCGCAGGGAAAGCTGAGTGGGTGTTCAGATGCACGGGGTTGGACAGACAAAGGAGCAACTCCCAATACAATGACCCTTCTCACCAATTGCTGAGGATCAATGGGAGCAGGTTAGGGATGCGGATTCAGGAGAGGTTTCTGAGGGCAAGTCTGACTTGGCCATTCCCCACTCCATGCAAAAGACATGTGTTCTAACCTTCCCCCTCCTACCTCTGAGCCCAGACAGACAGAAAAAGAAGCTAAGTCCAGTGCAGGTTAGGAGTCAATAGCAGGGAATGTCCCCAACCCTGTAGTGGGGGAAAAGGCTTAGCAGCGTGAGGGTTCAAATTCTGGATACGAGGGAGTGAGGTGAAGCAAGAAAATCTTGGCATGGGGGGGCCAGGATGTACTGGCGTTGGGCAGACAAGGGTAGATCAGATCCATCATTGGCTGGGGCATTCCCAGCTCACTTCCTGCAGCGCTGTCTGCTCTGAGTACCCGAAATCAAGCACCTGCACTGCCGGAGAAAGGTATGTAAGTGCTCTTTGGGTTCCCTTTGCTTACCTGTCAAAGTCATTTTTCTGGAGGGAAGAAAGAAATCTACAGGAGACATGAACTCTGCATGTGCATAATGGGTACAGAACTTCCTCTAAGACTATGTGAATTACACTCTTTTCAAGGAAGTCTCCCTTTGTCGGCAACACAGATGCTACTCTTCTGGTGGTAGCAGTGACAGCATGATAAGGCACTGGTTGACCCTGGTATTTTAGATACCCGCTGTGAGCAAAGTTAGAAGAAAGTAGTTAAGTGTTAGGGGCTATCTGCAAGCTTATTTTTGAAGCACTGTTGCTATGATGGGTGGACCTGCACTAGCATTCGTAACAGCTGAATTGTTTTTTCAGGAAGGGGAGTAGGGAAAAAGGTTAATATAAAATCAAAAAGAGACAACAGGTACTCTGCCCTCATCTTGCAAAAGGTGGTAATGTGTTAGAAAGTCACCTTTTCAGCTTCCACTCTGAATAGATTTGTTTACATAAAAGCAAAAATGGGAATTGATGGTCTACGGTTCTAATCTACAAATCATGCAACTTCCATTATTCTACAAGTCTGTCCTAGAGTTGCAAGCTTAGGAACTGCCTCAAGATGTGTCACATGGCAAATCTCAAAGCATTCTTCTTTAAGGAGATACTTGTCCTGTCTCAAGTCCCTCATGAGGCACTCAAAGTGCAACACTTGTGAAGTGGGATTAATCTGCTGCAGGATTTATAGGAATAAAGTGCCCTTCGTTACTGATAAGAAATTTCAACACCTTCCTTTGGTTAGCAAGACACTTTAAAATTTCCAACATTTGAGGGGTAATATCTGGTAGCATATAGGGTATCAGATTATAACACCATAGTTCTGTGCTGCAGGAAGTGTAATGAATAACTATATTTAACCATGAAACATTTAATAGCCTAAATGGTCTTTTTTCTTTGCTGATTCACTCCACAGCAGAAATTGGTGTGTGTTTGCCAGCAGGCAGAATACACCTAGAGGATGATTGTGCACTCTATTGTTGTGTTTTTAGATATCTAAAAGGATGTCATAAGGAGGAGGGAGAGAACTTGTTCATCTTGGCCTCTGGAGGATAGAACAAGAAGCAATGGGCTTAAACTGCAGCAAGGGAGGTTTAGGTTGGACATTAGGAAAAAGTTCCTAACTGTCAGGGTGGTCAGACACTGGAATAAATTGCCCAGGGAGGTTGTGGAATCTCTGGAGATATTTAAGAGTAGGTTAGATAAATGTCTAACAGGGATGGTCTAGACAGTATTTGGTCCTGCCATGAGGGAAGGGGACTGGACTCGATGACCTCTCGAGGTCCCTTCCAGTCCTAGTATTCTATGATTCTATGATTGCTGTATGGATGATAAAAAGTCTTACCAGCTGATGGAAAACTGTGCTGACCTCCCCTACTCATTCATTTACTGGTTGTATTCCGATCACAATGTCAACATACACAATACTAATCACTAAAAATGCAAGTGATTTATAGTCCAAACTTTATTTCCACACTCAGCTCTTCCCACAAGAGCAGGGTTGCTAACCAGAACACAGTGATGTGAAGAGAATGTACTAGAAAATAAATTCCAGCCATAGCAAAAAGCTCTTTTGGATGACTCTCTTGCTTGTTAGTCTCCTTTAAAAAAAATACTGATCACAGTACCACTCTGACTAAACAGAGCTCTAAAAATTAGAGTTTTATCTGTGTTGGGCTTATGCCCACTAGTGGCCACTCATCTTTCTCCTCAAATTTTTCTTCACAAACGCTTCCCCTGTACGGATGACAGAAAGGTCCATTATGCTGATGGCCACACATTTGAAAGAAGGAAACTGCAGTGTAGACTGAAGGTTGCAGTCTAACCTTATTTACCTCCACCAATAGTGTCTAACTTCTGTAAGTCACTGATGCAGGAACTACAAAGTTTCTCACATGTGTTCTAAAACAGAGATGGAGTGCAAGAAGTATCAGCAGAACTCCTGGGTAGGGTGCTCAACACTGTGTGTAAAAAATAAGACTGTTTTCTTAGCACCTCACCCCACAATATCATTATTAATAAAATAATGAGCACTAGGCACCTACATTCATCAAGGGCATTTCTTGCTGCTTTTTGCAGCAACTAGCAACTCCCAATCTAATTGTACAGAGATGAAAAAACTGTAATAAGACTGATAGCAACCTTACTCCCAGGAGACCTATGTACTGTTAAGTACCATCTGGAAGTCAAGCATAAAAAGTATGTCCAGCTCTAGGGTTCACAGTTACTTGCTCAAGAACTTAAATGAGCCTTTTTAGTGCAGCTTATTCATTCTATCAGCTGTTTCTTCCACATCATCAATGAGTATGGCCCGAGTGACTAGTTTTACCTAGTATGTGACAGCCTGAAGGTTCCTAGCATCTAATGATACAACTGTCCCAATACAGCAGCAATGCTATCTTGCTAGGCAATAAAGCATACAGTTCTTGAGAGTTATGGTTCCACACTAATGAGTCCCTTAAGGACCAGAATAAATCTCTGGCTGTATACAAATTGAGCCTTAGCTTCCTGGCTCTACATCTCACTCTCTCCTACAGCTTCAGCTCCCCAATATATCTGATGCTTAAAGCCAATTCACCATTCAGGTCTTAACTTAGAACTTACTAAAATATCTGCAGATTCATTCCTTCACTAAGATGTAGAAAAACAATTAGTATTTATACATCTTGTTAATACATTATGTAAAAAAAGTTCTAAACATCTTTAAATCAAAAGGCATGATTAATCTACTACAGAGTTAGTTCAGCAGCCTCTATTTTCAGAAAGTTATTTTACAATAAATATGACCAAGATAACTAAGTTTGTAGTATTCATCATTTGTGCATTTTGATAAACTTCTTAGCACATGCATGAGTATGATACACTGAATGGGCTTAGAATCAAACTAGGAAGTGATTTGTAGGTCAGGACAGATGTACATTTGTAAAGATGAAACAGCTGTCTGAAAGCAGGCCTCAAAAGCACTTTTGAGACCCTAAGATTTTTTTCCTTATGAGAAAAAGTAATGCTGTTGGGAGGTGCCAGACTTACAGCTCTGAAGATTCCTGTCTGCTTTTTAGTAAAAAGACAAGGACAAGCTCACTGCAACAGCTTATTATAAAAATGTAAAACTGACTGTTTTGGAGGGCTAAAAGTAATTCAGAATCAATATTTAAGCTCAGTCCCTTTTCAGAATCTACCTGATAGAGTGCAGTGGTGGTGTTTGTGATGCTGGCCCTCCAGTGATCAGAAAATAACTAATCTTGGTCAGTACTGTCGTCTTCTAAGTTTGAGTTGAGTGATGTTGAAGCAAACAGTCCTGTACGCACTTATCAATGACTAACCATTCAGTCTCTCTTCAGTGCTAAACAATTGGGAGGTGCATGAAACCACATACCTGGAACTGAAAGAGCCTTGATAGAGGCCTTAAAAGGTAAAACAGAATGCCTTTTATGGCTTTTTAAAAGAGTTTGTCAACATAATTTCACTTCACCACCCTAAATTCCTTCTCTGGTTGTACTCTTATTTCACAAGACTGAGCTCTTGCCCGAGCTAGTTATTTTCATGATGCAAGTGAGAAATATTAAGGTTGTTGATTTATTTTACTCTGTGTGTGTGTGTTTTTTAAAGGCAAAAATCTCACACTTCCCCCCAAATCTGCATATAACTGATGGAGGGGGAACTGAGTGAAAACATGCCTTGCCTCTTGTAGCATTAGTATTACAATCACTAATTTCATTTCCCATTGCGTATTTTCCCCTAAATTCATTTCTGGCAACCCTTACAGAGGGCAAACCCCATATGGAAATACCAGCATTGATGGCAATAAGCTTCTCCCAGAGGCACGGTCATCCTTGTTACCCTTCTCTTCAGATGACAAATAGGTTTGGTGAACAGTTTTACTAATGAAAACACTGTTTCTATCAAGAGAGATCCAGAAACATGTCACCTAACACAGATACTCTGGATACCAAAGTGTATCAATGTGATAGGGTTCAAAACAATTATTTCTATATTTGAGATGTGAGGTAAAAGAATCTGGAGTATTTCAGACTGGTAGAGATGGTAACTACTCACAAACAGTTACCGGTAAATAATCTCTTCTTTCATAGTCTATGTGCATTCCCCTTGTGGGAGATTAGCAAACAGTGCTGTCCCAGGTGGAGACTGGGCTACGTGTTCACAGCTAAATATGGACTATAGCACTGCGCTCCCAAATCCCAGCTGGAGTGCAATGCTGAATACAAATTGCAGTTAGTGAAAGTGTGCACCAAATTCTAAGTTGCTGCTTTGCATATCTGCAGCAAGAGAACATGCTGAGCACTGGTTTCTTAGCTGACCTATAGCTATACTCTATACATCTACTAATCTGGACTCAGAGAAAGTCTCTGCTTGGTAGTGGGCTCTCCCTTGGCATCTCTCCCCACATGAAACAAGATATTTTATTTTCTCACGGGCCTGGTCCTTTCCAAGTAAGAACAGTGTGCCCTTAAATCTACAATATTGAGACAAATTTCCCTCAGTGGGAGTGGAGTCTGGAAAGAAAATAAAGACAGACATACACTGAGAACATCATCTTAGACATGAAGCTGGTATGGATTTGTGGTGATTTTTTTCCATGTGGACCACAATATAAAGTAGAGTGAAAGCACTAAGCTCACTTAACCTCTACCCACACAACTTATCAGGATGGCTGTTTTGACTGATAGATGTTCAAAAGAGACTTGTAAAGCCCCTCCATCAATTTTGTTTGGAAAAGATTTAGGTCTTGGAGAGTGTCTCCCTAAAGGATGGGGAAGGAATGCTTTTGTTTGTGTACTCCTTTGCAATACATATGCATACAGTTCACTCTCTTATACAAAGGAGACAAACGTTGTCGTGCAAGATCTCTCATGCACTTGCAATAAACACTCCAGAGCAGTTCCACAGCTCAATGCCCGGGTGCAATATCCCACACTTAGGACTGCAGTAGCTATCCAACATTTATTCCCCATCACTGGATGAGACTATGTTCATCAGAGACACTAGAAAAAAAGCTTAATGTATTAAACAGAATGAAATATTTGCAATGGAAACAGAAAAAGAGTCAGATTAATTTTCTTCCACATCTGTGCGCGTTACCACCAGGATAATGGCATTAAATTCAGTACCAACATATTCTAATGCATCACGTTACTGGGTTTGTCTCTCTCAGCCTCTAATCCAAACACCTTTGATGTGTCATAACTTCCCCTTATGTTTTTCCTTCTCTATTTTAGGAGACACTATTCTGTTCTCTAAATTGGGTATAGCCGTCACCAAAATGCCATTTCACCACAGGTTTTGAAAGGCTGCACTTTTATTTCACAGCTTCTGACTGGGGCAGAGCACTTTGATCTGCCCATTTTTCTGCACATCATTTAGTTCATATCCATGAAAAACACTATCAGCTTTGCACACAAGTACATGTATCGATTTCACCAACTATGTGTACCATATACCTGATGGAATAATGAACAGAAAGAACTTTGTTAGAGGGAGATGGACGTAGATACTTAATCATTTGAATGTAAAAAGTGCCCCTTTGTAAATTTTTCCTGTAATCAGAATTTTTAAAAAATGTGCGTCATAGTTAAGAAATCACGTGTGGAAAAGGCAGCTTGATGTTCTTTGGGCAATCTAATTTTGTTCTCATAATTTATGGCAGTAGCACTTACAGCTTTGAATAGGCACTATTTTGGAATAAACTAGTAAAACTTGAACAGTCAATCAAAGACTACATTAAAATAATAAAGTCTTGCATGAGGGTAAATCCTACTTTTTTTCCTGCTCTACTTCTACAGAGGAAAATGTTTGATGAAGATTGATCAGTTTGAACGTAATGTAATTGTAGAGATGGAACACATTCAGTTACAAAACAATTCTACACTTGATTTTCTAACAGATGCTATTTGGGGTGCAAGTTATGTTCACTCACAGCCCAAAAGTGCATTTCCATTAAAACTTCCAGCAAAGCCTTGCATAAGCATACAATAAATTAATATAAAGTTCACACAGCACACTTGATTAATTAAATATAAAATGTAAAAGACAGGCCTCAACATATCAGCAAAGAGGCAGAATGAGTTGCCGTGGGAAACGGAATGCATTAACAGATTTTATAATTAGTTTGATTTACACAGAGAGAGGCACACCCTATACTTACTAGAGACTAAATGCAAAGACTTGAACCACACAAGTCTATAGGTTATAGTTTAGTTTTGCTGGTTTCACGCTGACAGGACAAATATATGGCATCACTTCTGCAAAGGATAGTTACCTCTTTGTATTGTAGGCTGTATCTTGTGGAGTTTCTTCAAGCAAGGTTACATATCCCAGTGCACATGTGAGGATGAACAGGACTGTTAAGGTGTGAGCTCTCCTGCAGTTTAGAAAAGAGTCAATTAACACTAGAAGATCAGAATGGGGGGAGGGGTGGCGCGCAGAGAGACAGACAAATCTTTACAAAAGAAAGTACAGTAAAACTCCATTCGTCCAGCATCTGATGGTCCGGCACTCCTGATGGT
>CM057848.1:110010398-110021419 GCA_030068395.1 Apalone spinifera
ACTTGGCTCATTTGCATGGCTTTGGCAGAAAAGGGGGCCAGTCTAGACACAGCCTTACCAGCCCTATTACATAGTAAGTTCTACTACAAGGGAACAAAGGGTTAATTAGGGCAGCAAAAAGTTTAGTGATTTAATGTTAGTAACTGGATTTTGAAAGGGCCCCAATGCCACAAAAACCAAAGAGCCAACACTAGATTTCAGGGGATAATCCCTCTTCTCATAGATAAGTATCATTCCCAAAAAAAGATGAAAGGAAACAGAAAAGAATTATGTAAATTAGAAATGTTAAAGAACTAGAGAGCCATCTTGTTTATCTTTCCTCTTTCCTTGCAAGTACTGGACAGAAGTTAGTCTCTATTGCTCCATCCTAAGGACAAGTTTAAATCCATGTCTGCTACCCTTTAAATAAATCAATTAAAGCAATTTAACTGAATTAGTGCAAGTCTCTGTATGGACATTCTTATTTTGAAATAAAAATGGCTACCATTTTTTTTTAAGCTAGATCAAAATTAGCCATTTTTATTTTAAAATAAAGAATGTCTACAGACTTGGACTACAACAACTACATCTGTTAATACACTGAAATGAAGTCTGCATGTAGCTCATCCCTAAGGGATCTAAGCAACAAGACTTATGCATCTAGTTCTTGGAAGACTTTAATGGCCCAATATTTCTCAGTGCCAGAAAATGTGTCTTGATCCTCTGCCTAAAGTACCCTTTGTTCAGTTTTATGCAATTACTCTTAGTTATACCCTTCTGATTCAATTCTCTTATTCCCTAGTATTACTCTATAATACTGGGAAACTAGCAAGACAAAATATGGCAAAAAGATTAAGGTGACAGAGACCATATCCCACTATTGCATCATAATTCAGAACCTTTACTGTAAGGCAGTGGTTTTCAGCCTGTCTCTGCAGGTACTGGGAGTCCACAGACTATGTGATGAGTTAGTTCACAGGGATCTCATTGAGTCATTACCCACTGGGCTGATCATACCACTGAGCCTACCTACCTGCCCTCTCGGGTGCCTCACCACTTAGCCCTGCTGAGCCACATGTTCTGGTCTCCCCCAGCAAAAGCACAGAGTTGGGGAAACAGCCCCCAGCAGAGTGACACAGACACAGTGATAACAGCTCAGCTCTGGGAGGGCTCAGCTACAGGGATTTGTCATCACCCAGGAGCACAGCCCCAAATAAGACCAAACCCCCAAATAAATCCATCTCATTCTGTGTAAAACAGTGGTCCTTAACCTGGGGGCAATTACCTCTCAAGGGGTAATTTGGCATATTTCAGAGGGTAATAAGTTTAAAATACAATAGGTGTTCAATTTTGTTCAACATAATGGATGAGAAAACAAAATTACAATCATTTTTATTGTAATTTTCTTTTTGTCTATTGCCATTTAAAAAAGGAGGAGTGGTAATTCTGGATTATTGGTTAAGATTAAGGGGTAACTGCCAAGGAGGTTAAGAACCACTTCTGTAAAAGATTTACACAGAGCAAGCTCATGAAGTTTGCTCTCTATCAATGAGAGATATGCACAGCTATTGATTCTCCCCATAACAATTATTTACACTGGGTTTGATAAACAAAAATATTTTAAGTATAAAAATTACGATTTAAGTGACTGCAATAAAAACCAGACAGATCCAAGTAAGTTACTAAGAATTTTTTTTAAATGCCTCAAACACTAAGAGAAGCTGTTACAAATCATATTTCTCACCCCAGTTCTTATTGCAAATGCAGTTCTTCCCAAATTGGAGCTTATTTTTTTTCTGACCTGGGCCCAGCAGTGCTCCTCCAACCACTCTCAATATAGGTTCTCTCCCCCCCCTCCCAAAAAAAAAAAATGTTCTTGTTAGAGATGTAAAATCCTTTTCATCAGTTAACTGGTTAAACATTAAGTTAACCTAATGTTTAACCAGTTAACCAACTAAGCAAGATTCTAGGTGGGAAACTGCTCCAGTCTGGCTGGAACAGCCCCCAATGCTGGGGCTGCCACGGGCTCCTGCACTAGGGCTGCCACCTGCAAGAGGGGGGCCACTCCCAGTAGCCAGTCACATACCTAGTTCTTGTATCAGAGGAGTAGCTGTGCTAGTCTGAATCTGCAAAATCCTCACCACCATACCTAGTTCTTGTGTATCCTCACAGGATGGGGAGGCAGTTTCAAAAGCCATCTGAAGACAATCATTGTTTTCTTACTCTGCCTTAAATAGAATTTCCTGGGACAGGAATCCTTGGTTTCATTCTCCCCACCCCGAAAGAGTACAAAATTCAAGATGGATTCCAGCACTAGGTGGCATGGTCACATGCTAAGTTCCCTAGGGTGAGCACCTGCACAGGCACACAGAATTTTAGTCCCATACACCTCATTAACAGAGCCGTGCAGCAGCATGGCTGCAGCCCTGCACTTGCCAGCCTACAGGTGGAAGATAAGCTGGTGGTGGGAGGAGGGGGCTTGATGTGGAAGTGGGGGCTGTCCCCAACTTCCCAGAGCTGGAGCTGGGGCCAGGGCAATGTGGTGGCTGCCTGGCTGCTCCCAAGGCAGGGCTGCGGGGCTTCCCTGTGTGCCAGAGGTGGAGCTACAGTGCAACTCCTCCTGGGGCCAGGATCCCCTGCATCTCTGTTCTCCCTCTACCCCCTTGCACACTCCTCTTCCTCTCTCTCACTGCCCTCTGGCCCTCAAAGCCCCTGCTGGTTTCCCCCTGGCTCTCCACATGTTGCTGCCCCATCCCCATACTCCCTGCAAACCCTGGGGCAGATTGGAGCAGAGGGAAGCTGCTGTTAGGGACTAGCAGTCAGCCCTGCAGGGAGCAGCCTGGGAACTGCCTGCCCCACACATGGTCTACCCAGGATGCAGCACTGGGGGGAGAGAAGGAGGAGAGAAGAGAATTGGAAGGTCTCACTTTCTCCCTGGGGTGGAGGGGGACGACATCCGGGAAGCAGAGATTGGGATCACACCAAGGGGGGTGCACGAGCTGGGGTCTCTGCGCTGGGAGTGTCTCTCGGGGAGCAGTAGGAAATGTCCTCCTCACTAGGAGCCTTCCCCACACAGTGGCACACCTCTGAACCAGTGCACATGACCTCAATATTGGTGCACAACTCAAAACTTATTCCACTCATGAATGGAAAATCTTAGCAGGAACAATGGTCACGTGTCTTTGTAGGACCAACTAGAGTTTGGACTTACAGGAAAAACAAAACTATTTACAGCACATTGTCTTGAGCACTGCATTAAGTTTGTTAAGCACCACTAATGGCTTTAATTAGACCTAGATTAATAAGCAAGTTTACACTTCATATTTCTAACTTCACATATAAGAATGATATATGTACACGAACAGAATATGCCACATTATGCATAAAGCTTATTCAAGTTATGCATATTCATATCCAAAAGCATATTTCCATAAAAATATGGGGGCACAGTATCACAGACTATGTTTAAGGGGTCCACAAAAGGCTGTTGTTACTGTAGAACAGTGGTTTTCAACCTGCGGTCCACAGGCTATGCATAAGATTTCCAAGAGGGTCTACACCATCATCTGAAATTGTTTAGGAGTTCATTAATGAAAAAAGGCTGAAAAACACTGCAATGAATCCCAGATCTGATGGCCTGTTTGTTTGAGAACTGTAGAGAGCTGTGCAGGAGCTACTTAAGTTATGTTTAAACCTAGCCATGACTGGGAGGTTAAAGCACTGAGGCTATGTACACACTAGCGAGTTTATAGTGGTACAGACAGATGCAGCTGTGCCACTGTAAAATCTCTGGTATTGCTGCTTTATGCTGACAGGAGAGTGCTCTCCTGTTAAGGTAATTAAGCCACCCCCAACAAGTGGCATTTTCGCACTGACATAGTGCTGCGCACGGCACTCTACCACTTATACTGGAATAATTTACCTTGCTCGCGGGGGAAGGGAGAGAAGGGGGGAGAATATTCACACCCGCGGGAGACATAAGTTTTCCTGACACAAGTGGTCGTGGAGATGTAGCCTGAAACTCTCCAGGTGCGTATTGGAGAAGAACTCGTCAGAGCGCTAGGCTTAGGAGCTGTATCATCTACGGGGAAATGAGCCAGTAGAGAGCGTAGGGCCAGAAGCGCAGAGAGTATTGGCATCCCGGCTAGAAAACCCCGGGGTGTCTTCGGTGTTGTGTCCGATACCCCCCTGCCCCACCTATCCCAGGCAGGTCACCCCCACGCCGGGAGGCAGAAAAGGCGGTTTAACGGGGATTCAGTGTCACAGCGCGGACCCGACAGGGAGGCTGAGGGGTAGGGGCGGCAAGCGCTGGGGCGGCCCACGCAGGGGGACGCTGCCGGCCGGCCCTGGAAGCGAAAGGCTCCGGGGGCTTCCTGCAGCAGAGGGGCGCTGGGGCCGGAGGGGGCAGGGCGGCCGGAGCACAAGGTCGGCGGGGCGGGGCGGGGCAGGCCGCGCTCTCACCAGAAGAAGGTGTTGGTGCCGTCGTCGTACACCTCGGACTCGGTGCTGCGGCGGAGCGCGGGGGCCGGGGCCGGGGCCGACAAGTCTCCGCGGGGCCCCGGAGGCGCCTCCATGGCCGCCACCGGGGCCTCCCCGCCGCCGCCGCCCGGCTGCTCCTCCAGGGCGGCCTTGCTGGGGGCCCCGCCGTGGCTTCTCTCGCCGCGCCGCATGGCGTCGCCCCGGCCGGAGGGGCTCAGGCGCCTCCGCGCTCGCCCCCAGCAGCCTCGGCCGGTCCCATCGGGCCGCGCCACCTCACAGAGGCGCCCCCTGGCGGCCCCACGCGCTTAGGTCACAACCCGCGCGGCCTGCGTCAGCCCCGCCCCGCGCATGCGCGGCCCCCGAAAAGGGCGGGTCCCGGGCGGCCAGCTGCGCTTTCAGTTCTCCGTCCGGATCAGAAGCTCCAGCAGAGTGGCCTGGGCACGCGGCTCTGGCTGGGCCCTCTCCTGATTGGGTGTTTGGTTGAGGGAGGGGCGCTGTTTCCCGCGGGAGAGTGGCTTTGGTTGCCATGGCAACCCAGCTCCCCTGCAGAGTGGAGGTGGCAGCAGCTGAGCCCCAGAGGCTGGGGCAGGCTGCACTGGGTGTTGCTCTGTGTGGCTGCTGCGTGGTTGGCTGCCCTATGGCGTTCCCCTAGGTCTCTGCATTGTAAACCCCATGTGGGCCCCTGGCCTTGCCTGGGCCACTCATGCAAGGTGGGGTTGCCAACCTCCCACTGGCACTAATCCAGGCTTGCCCCAGCCTCTGTCCTGCCCCTTCTCTGAGACCTTGCCCAGGCCCCGGCCCCCCCCCCCACTCAATTGGTGCCCCCTCCATCACTTCTCTCCACTTCCTCACTCATTTTCACTGTGCTGGGTCAGGCAGTGCAGGAGGGGGGCTGAGGCAGTGATGGGCAACATGCAGCCCACTGAAGTACTATGTGTGGCTCGCGAGACATTTTATTTACCGTTGCCCATGCACAAGGTTGCCAGATTCTTTTGGTTCTTCTTTGAGTGCTTGCTTGTGTCCATTCCAATCAGGTGTGTGCGTGCCGCGTGCACAGTGTTCCGGAGCTTTTTCCCTAGCCCCAGGGGCGGCCCGTCCATATAGGCGAACTAGGCGGTCGCCTAGGGCGCCAAGTTAAATGGGGCGCCAAATGGTGGTGCAATATCACTGAGGGGTTTGGAGGTGGGGGCGCCGATTGCATGGTTTGCCTAGGGCGCCAGTTGCTCGCAGCTAGTCTAGGGCCGCCCCTGCCTAGCGGTATCTGTAGGGCCAGCATGGGGAGCCCCCCGGGAGTGGCTCCGGCATATCGGTGCATATATACCCCTGCTGGCCCTTCACCCCCTCGGTTCCTTCTTACCGCCAGCGACGGTAGGTGGAGCGCTTTAGACAATTAGTCTACCCTAGCTCATTGTAATTAGTTACTGTTCTGATAGTTGTTAAGAGTTAGTGATCAGAGGGGCTGTTATTCCTGGCTCCTCTCCCCGGGCTGTGGAGGGGATGCTAGGGCCCCATGGCTTTAAGTAGTGCACATCCTGCTTTAAGCAGTGCACATCCTGCCTTAAGCTCATGCCTGTTGGCAACCCCCATGACTCCTGCCTAAGGTGCTTGGGGGAAACGTACTCTAACCAGAACCAGGAGAGAGAGACACAGGACTGAAGAGGCTCCTCATGCAGTCTCCTCTGCAGCCGCCGGCACCGGAGGGGCCTCAGTCAGTGCAGGGCACCCCTTCCTTGGCACCAGAGGGTGCTGCGACTCCGGCGAAGCTTAAGTCTAAGGCTTCAGGGCACCGATCACACTCCCCAGGGCCAAGGAGACAGAAGAACGCCAGAGGCAGATCCCCAGAAAGAAGGGGCCAAAAAGTGCGGCCAAAGGAGGGACACTTAGCAGCAAGGACTCCTAGGGAGCCGCACAAAGAGAGGGGATCCAGGCTGAGGCAGGGGGTTGGAGTGCAGAAGATATGGGCTCTGGGCTAGAGGGGTTCAAGAGTGGGGGAGACTTTGGGCTTGGGTATGGGCTAGGGCACAGATGGGCTAAGGACTTGTGCGAGGGCTGAAGGCTCTGAGGTGGAGCTGGCAATGAGTATTCCTAGGAAAGATGAATACGAGGTGGGCGTCCCCGTGGAACCTCGGGAGGTTCCAATCACCTAACCCGACCAGCAGATAGATGGTAGATTGACACTCAGAGTAAGTGTGCTACTGGACCCATCTTTATACCCCTAGGGGCCCGTATCCTCTTTCTTATCTAAGATCCAAATTGTACTGGTCCGTTTCAACTTAATTTACACTTGCAAGAGAGATAACTAAATTGTGAATACTGGACATTCTTTTCTGGGCGGAAGATTCCTCCCCCCGTGGACGGCTGTGTGTTCGTATCAATATGGGCTTCAGTCAAGGGCACTGTGAACTCGCATGTCTGAGCCTCCTGTTCAAGGCTTTTCAAAGTCCATATTGTTTTTACTGCTCTGTGTGCCCTGCATGCTTCAAGCAAGCAAAAATGGATGTTACAGGGGGGTTCCTGTCTGGCTACACCCGTCCACAAGCACCACGCCTGTAGCTCCCATTGGCCCCGGTTCCTGGCCAATGGCAACTGCACAGGGAGTAGAAGTTCAGAGAAGATCTCAAGCCGCAGGCCAACCTTTGCATGCAATAACATGTTGAAGGCGAAATGTAGAAAGACAAAATTGCCATTTTCATTCTCTTCATGGAGATGGTGAACAGAAAAAAAGAAAATTGGAAAAGAGGAATTAGGAGACTTTTAACAAAGTCTGGGAGTGTGGGACAGTTGTGATACACTATGGTCCAAGCTGCTTATATGTTGTGAGGGACAGAATGATGCATGGATTTCAGATATAAGAGTGTACACCAAAGCCTTAATTAGGGTTATTGTGTATTCTGGTTTGTAAAACAACAAAATGCAGCTGTTCTGGCATTTTGCTCAGTTACCAGCAGTTTTAATTTGCACATGAGACAGCCTAATTAGTACTAGGACAATACAGCTGCTTTGGTACACCATTGTGTGTGGGGGGGAGAGTGGGGAGTTAAAGCATCTAGAGAGGGGGTCATGTGGCCCTGTCTGCCCCAAAGTCATTTTTCTGCATACTGAACTATATTTTAATACATCTCCACTTCTTTCGGGGGAGCTGTACATTTGAACAATCCAAGAGTTTCCTAATCAACGTTCTGTGTCTTGCTCTCACTCAGGATCTGACCTAAAGCCAACTGAAATCAATAGAAAGGCTCATCAAATGCATTGAGCTATGGATCAGGCCCTCAAAGCTTTGCAAATACAAATATGGGACTAATGTAGATTCTCAACCTGGAGTTCCTGACCCTCCTGCAGGGCATGGACAGGTGGGTTTCCACCACTCGGTCTTCAGGCTAGTGGGGAGGGAAGTCCTCAAAACCTTCCTTCATCATCATCACGTGATCCCTCTCCGGTCATCCATTTCCAGACAGGAAATGATTTTATGGTCTTTTATGGTTAAATGGGAGAGGGTCCTTAAATTTTTTTCATATATCATTGTCGTGGGATGATCATATGGAAAAAACTAAATGAACGGAAGTTATGCCAAAAGGTAAACGCATCTGAGGCATTAAATGAATGAAATGGCCACGTGATGGCAGCACATGATAAGCAAGGAGAAGAGACTGTAGCAGTTTTAACTGCTGCTGAAACTTTGGCTATGTCTTGACTGCAGGCTTCTTTCAGAAGAAGCTTTTCCAGAAGAGATCTTCAAAAAAAACCTTCTTTTGAAAGAGCACGTCCACACAGTCAAAGCGCATCGAAAAAGTGATCTGCTTTTCGAAAGATAGCGTCCATTCAGTGTGGATGCTATCTCGCATGTAAGCAGTGATTGCTATGGATGGAGTGTCCACCAGGGCACCTATGATTTTTCCCCTCTCCTCTTTTTCTGAAAGAACTCCCTCTTCCACGTCCACACATGCCTTTTTCCAAAAAAGGTCTTTCGGAAAAAGGTTTCTTCCTCGAAGGGCATGTCTAGAGTTGCTTTCATTTTCAGAAGAAGATATGCAAATTCGGCATGAATTTGCATATCTTCTTCTGATCGCTTTTTCAAGAGGTTTTTTGAAAAAGAAAGTAGTTTAGATGCGGTTCTTTCAAGAAAAAAAACCCTTTTTCGATAGAACCATTCTTCCTAAAAAAATGAGGTTTCTTTCAAAAAAGGGTTTTTTTCTTGAAAGAACCACATCTAGACTACTTTCCTTTTTTAAAAAAACGCTTTAAAAAAAGCGATTAGAAGAAGATATGCAAAGATATGCCCGAAGAAAGAGGATTACCAACACTGGAAAATCCCCTCTGATCTTTCCTTTTTCTTTCAAAAGAATGTGATTGCAGTGTGGACATAATTGAAGGTTCTTTTGGAAAAATGGCTGTTTTTCCGACAAAAACTCTGCCGTGTAGACATACCTTTTGTGACACAAGCTGTATTTGACTCTAGAGCTGCAATTTGAATCAAACTCCAAGGAGTGTTCTAAATCATTCACTTATGTGTAAAAGGAATTCTGACAAAGTGAGCATAGCCACACTTTTCCTTGTTATTTTATTAGCAAAATCCATGTAATTCTTTATATGTACTGTGTATTTTGAATAAAAGGTTGCAACATACGCTTCTATAGTAAGTGGATAATATCTTAATGCTCATTGTTGCTCCATAAAAATCAATTTCACTGACTCATAATATGGCAGTTCTAAATACTGCATAACCCCGCCTCCAATCTGAAAAACTGCCCTTTTTTCTGGTTATCTCTAGTGTCATAAGGTATAAAGAATCTTTCACTTGGTACAAGAAATGCCACTGCCAGAAGTTACAGTATATAAGAACCATTACATTTCTGAGAAAAAGCAACTCAAACATGGGACACTCTGCTTTGAATGGTCCCTTAGAATATGAGCTAAACACTTATGCCAGACAATCTGTTTTACTTTGCATTTAGCTTTGATGCACGGAATATCTTTCCCAGACCTGATGAAGATCTCTGTGTGGCTCAAAAGTTTCTCTCTCTCTTTCACCAACAGACATTGTTCTCATAAAAATATTATCTCACCGACCTTCTCTATTTACTTATCTTTCTTTGTGTATATTTATATGGCTATCTAACATCATCATAGCTGACCCCAGTGACAGATTCAGATTCTAAGTTTTCTTTTAATAAAAAAAAGAATTCCTTGTGACTAAAACCTTCAGATTTGAGCCAAATGTAGAGCTGTTTCAGGCAGTCTGAAACAGCACTAACTTATGTGTGAATTTATTAATCATAGTGACATGTAAATACCTAGAAGGTGATTTGTTCACATTGATTGTGTACACAAGGACTAATCTGATAGCTATGACTTCAATGGGAAATCTCCCTTTGATTCAATGGGCATTGGCACTTTCTCATAGTGGGTGTGCAAACCAGGTAACTGCACTTGCAAATGTCAAACAAATAAAGGATAAAATAAACAGTGATTCTATCAACCCTGAATACTTTTTGTTCATTGAGTGCTGCTGAATGCAACGGGGACTTTATTAATAAAAGGTTAGCTATTCCATTGTTATCTGGAGTCTGTTTATTTTATACAATATATTTTTCACAACTTGTCAAGGGTGTGAAAAGGTTTTGTGGAGTAATTAAATTTGGAGTTGTGTTTCTTTAAATGGGTTTATTCTGAATTTACGCTGTTGTCATTGCAAACAGAATTTGGGCTGGGGGGGGCAATACAAAGACCCTTTCTTCTTCCTCAAGAAATTGTTTAATCCTCCCCAACTGCCCAGCATTGTATAAATCCATAATCTCTGCACAGACTAGTCCAGATTCTCAACTGGTGTAAATAATCAGCATAACCCCATTCACTTCGGCAGAGTTAAATCAATATGCCCCTGCAGAGGATTTAGCTGTCTGTGTTTAAGTCAAGAGGCAGGGCCTAGTCCCACTTCCATTAAAGTCAATAGAAATGGTGGTTGGTTTCAGTGAGCAGAATCAGGCCCTGGTTGAGTACATTAACGAAAGGGAAAAGACTCCTGAAACAGAACTGCTTCTATGGTGCTATGATTAAGCATGCTAGATGGCGATGTAAGGCTGTATCTTAGATTGGAACTAACGCTATAGTCTATCGTTTTAAGTTTGTGGTCAGGGGATCTTCTCTAGCTGCTAAGAAACACTTTTGACAAACAGCATTTAAGAATAATATGGCTAAGAAATATTAGTCAGACTCACAGCAGTAGCTTGACATCATTATGTAAAGTTGCATTAAATAATAGTTTTGGTATATATATGGATGTAACTCTCTTCACTCATCTTTATGATGGATTGTTCTGGCTACAACGGTACTTGAAATCAGATCTCTTCAAAATATACTCATTAGTATTAAGAAATAGAAGAAAAAACCCTAAAGGACCCTATGCTCTTTTCTGGGTCCACCCATTTCGTGCCACCAGGACCGGCTTTAGGAAGTGTGGGGCCCAATTCGAACCACTTTGGCGGCTCCCCCCCGGGATATTTTTGTTGAGCAAAAAAAAAAAAAAAACCACCAAAACACACAAACCACAACCACACACAAATATC
>CM057848.1:110049119-110068305 GCA_030068395.1 Apalone spinifera
GGGGATTATTTAAATCCCCGCTTCATTGACTATGTTGGGTAAACTACTTTACATTGCTCCATCGATAGAGCCATGTAGTCTAGACACACCCTAACTATCAAGAGGTTAAGCACTGGAATAAATTGCCTAGGGAGGTTGTGGAATCTCTATCACTGGGGATTTTTAAGAGTACGTTAGACAGACACCTGTAAGAGATGGTCTAGACAGTGCTTGGTGCTGTCATGAATGCATGGGACTGGGCTAGAAGACCTCTTAAGGGTCCTTCTAGTCCTATAATTCTATGAATAAGTTTCCCACTGGAAATGAGTCAGTTACTGAAGGTGGCTGCAGGGAGATCTTGCAAGAGAATTGTGTCCAGCTCTGTTGTCTTGCCTGTGGGGTAGGGACTTCCCAGGCGCTGGGTGGAGTCCTAAGAACTTCTGGTTTCTCTTAAGTGCCATGGAGCTGCTTTCCCTGTTCTCCCACATGGGACCAAGCTCAATGCAGAACCCTGGGGGCTTCATCCATCCACACTAGCCAGAGTTGTCATCCCTTTCTCGGTCTCTTCTTTTCCAGGTCACACACCTGTTAGACAACGAGAGGACGGTTCTCTTTGCCGTGTACATGGCTCTCTGGGGTAGGTTTCTGTCTCTGTGTGCTGAGCATGAGGCCTTGAAGCAGGAAAGGGCTCAGGGGACAATTTTTATAACAGGGAGTGCTGAGAGCTATTGAACCAAACTGTAAAGACAATGGAAACCACTTCACGTCAGGAGATGCTGCAGCACCCCCTGAATCCTTAGTTCCAGGACCTATGAAAGGGCTTGCCAGCTGCAGCCTATGACAAACAGGTTCCAAGGCTGTTGATTCAGAACTGACCAACTCCCTCTCTTCCTGGCAGAGTGGTGTAATTTACCAACAGGAGGAGTGGGGTTAGGCAGCATGGCGGGAGGAAGCGGGGGGATTGGTGAAGTTTCATACATTTGGGGATGGGTTTGGGTACTTTGTCACTTTAGATAATTGGTTCAAATCCAGTTCTGGACATTCCCCCTCTGGTGTCTGCCCCGTGGCCTATTGTGAATTGAGTTTGGTGGCCCATTTCCCTATGGGTTTTCTCTGTATGCATCTGGGTATCTAATCTGGTTCCCTTTCAGCTCTGAGGTGACCAGCATACACCTTATAAAAGCATCGCCACGGCCTGCGCTAACTGATAGCCTCAAGGTCTAGCTGGGCAATCGGGGTTGGAGAAGTGGAAACTGCCTGAAGTCAGCTGTCCCTGGGGCTACCCCGAGTTATACAGGGGCCGTGTGGGCCTCCAGCCCCAAATTCTGGCATAAAACCACACTTGGATCTCCACCCCTTCCCTCTCTCCTGCAAAGCCTGGCACAGGATCTGGCCCATAACACTCTGCTAGCAGCTCACACAGCAAAGATATGAGAAATATTCCCCAGAACAGCGGGGAGGGGCAGCCCACGAAGCTGGGGATAGGCGTCTCTCAACACTGGCTACTATAGACTGGTCACCAAGTCCTGGAAGTGCATTCAGACCAGCTGGGCTCCTCATCCTGGATTGTCCCCAGGGCTCCCAGCAATACACACCCTCTGTTTGGAGGGCTTTTCTGCAGAGGGTTCCAGGTGACTGCCCTCCCTGTTGGATGAGAACCTGGATGCTAAGCAGCCCTTCCCCGCCCTGACCTGCAGAAAAGACTTGTGCTCCTGTGATTCTGTTGCTAAGTGGGTGTCTTCATGAGGCAGAAGGGTCTCTGCTGCTCTGACCATGCTGTTTCACCTACAGCTACCGTGTTCCTAGAGCTTTGGAAGAGGAAAAGGGCGAAGGTAGTCAGTGGCTGGGATCTGTACCAGTGGGATGACGATGAGGTGAGAATAAGTCTCTTCTTTGCACTGTCTCCCTCTTTATAGACTTTAAGGCCAGAAGACAAAACCATGATCATCTAGTCTGATCTGTGTGTTGCAGACCTCAGAACCTCACCTACCCACCCACTCCTGTCATAGACCCCTAACCTCTGGTTCAGTTACAGGTTGAACCTCTCTAGTCCGGCACCCTCGGCTGAACCATAAAATTTGCCGGACCATGGGAGGTCAATAGTGTCTATCAGTATTACCAACACTTCCACTGCTTATTGGGCTCTTCGAGACATTTAGGAGTAAATTAGAGCTAGATAACAGCACAGAATGCTGAGAGCCAGGATTGGTGGCTGTCAACAAACTTTATGGAACCACAGGAAACTTGGTCACACCTATGATAACACCTAGCTAACTAAAATCATGCCAGACCACAGATGTTGCCGGACCAGAGAGTGCTGGATTAGAGAGGTTCAACTTGTACTGAAGCCCTCAAATCATGGTGTAAAGACTTCGGGTTACAGACAATGCAACACTGATGCTAGTTTATACCTGCAAGTGACCCCCGGCCCAGACTGCAGAAGAAGGCAAAACAAACAAACAGAAAAATAGGGTCTCTGCCAATCTGACCTTGGGGAAAATTCTTTGCTGGCCCCACACAGGGTGGTCAGTTAGACCTTGAGCTTGTGGACAAGACCCAACAGCCAGACACCTGAGAGAGAATTTTCTGAGGTAAGTCGGAATCCTCCCCAGCTACTGACACATCATCAGCCATTGGAGATGGTTTGCTGCTACCCATCACAGCGTGGCTACGTGCTATTGTAGGCAGTCGCCTCAGACCAAACCCTTTATAAATTTACCAAGCCCAATCTTGAAGCCAGATAAGTTTTTTGCTCCTGAGCTTCACTCCTTCAATGGTTAGAAACAGGCCTGGCCAAAGAGTTTGCGGGGCCCAAGGCAGCGTGGCTGAGCCGCACAGCCACGCGGCTCCCAGTCAGGGCAGTGAGTGAGCAGGTGGGCGGGGCTGGGAGCTGGGCAGCGCGGGGCCCTGAATACGTGGGGCCTAAGGCAACCACCTTGCTTGCCTTGCCCAAAGGCCGGGGTTTAGAAACCTTTGTTTGATTTCAAGCTTAAACTTGTAGTTGGCCAGTTGATAGCCATTTGTTCTGGGGACCATGTTGGTGGTTAATTCAAATAACTCTTGCCCCTCCCTGGTATTAATCTCTGTGATGTATTTATACAGAACAATCACCTCTCCCCTCAGCCTTTGTGTAGTCAGGCTAAACAAGCCAAGCTCCTTGAGTTTCCTCTCAGAAGGGAGGTTTTCCCTTCCCCTGCTCATCCCAGTAGCCCTTCTCTGCCCCTGACCCCCGCCACTCCCCTCCCGATCATCCCCGCTCCTCCCGACCCCCTCCTGGCCAGCCTCGCTCCCCTCCTGGCCATTCCCCCCCACTTCCATTCTGAGATCATGTGTGTCGGGTATTTTTGTGAAAGCCATCTGGTAACCCTATTAGCAGGGCTTGACAAACCACGGCGAAATCTCCTCGCCAGACCCGCATTGCGCATGCGCATGCCGCCGGTGAATGGGGCAACCGGCTGAAATCTACTCGCCACGGGTGAGTAGATTCACTGATTTGTCGAGCCCTGCCTATTACTGGACGCAGCGTAAGAACGACTGTCACTCCTGTTTATGGACTGCTCAGTCAGATTCGTCTGCAAGGTGCCTGTCTGTATGAGAGAACTCACAGCCATTTCTAGAAATGTCCAATCCAGGCTCAGTCATGGAGTCCCTATGCTAGCCAGTGGGGGAGAATTCTGGCTTTGCCATGCAGGCTAAATGACAAAATACCTTAGGATCCTCCTGGTATTGACCCAGACAGTCTGGTATTTTTGCTCCTGTCCAGTAAAAAAAAAAAAATTCAGAAAATACCAGACACCTAAAATGTCTGGTATTTTCTGATTTTTTTCCTGGCCAGGAGGCGAAAATCCCAGGTGCTTACCTGGTTCCGCAGGGGAGCTGTCCAGCCCAGAGCAGGAAGACAACATGGTGGATGGCTGCTGGCAGCCTGTTAGGGCCAAAAACCTCACAGGCATTTTTTAAAGGGGGCATGCTGGTTTTTGTTTTTTGTTTTTTGCTTAATAACTCTCGGGGTCCTTTTTTTTTTTCCCCCCCCAACAACTTTGGTCTCCCCCCTTTTTTTTCTCAACAGACTTTTTTCCCTGGTGTTTTTTTTTGTTTGTTTTTGTTTTTTTTGAATGGGGGTGGGGAGGCGTTTGGTATTTTTGGTTAAACCATCTGGCAACCCTAGCCTGGTGGCCAGATGCGGCCGCTGGCTTGCCTGGATCTGGCCCCCAAAGCTCAGGGCCCTCCCTCCAGTATTAGGAAGCCTGCACTGGTTCTCCAGTCCCCTCTCCCTGCCATCCCCTCATATGGCTGGAGCACACAAAATCTACTAGCCTGGGCCCCCCTGCTTTAATGTGCAAGAGGGAATATGGGGAGTGTCTTTCTCCATCTCAGTCAGGAGCCCATGTTAGTGAGGGTTTGGAGGGGTTTTTTTGGTTGTTTGTTTTGCTTACTTGTGTGCAGCCCCTGACTGATGTTTCTATGGGTCAGCAGCCCCCCGACCCAAAAAAGGTTCCCCACTCTGCTCTACAAGTCCTGTTCCTCTTCTGCTCTGCCAGAGCATGCCATATTCACCCCATGCTTCTATCTCATATGTTCATCCCATGCAAGGCAATGTACTGCCCCTTGGTTCACTTTCCCCGGTGTACAGCCCTGATGCATGCTCTTTCTCCCTCATTCCCAGGAGGAGCTGGCCTTGCAGCTGATCAACGACCCCAAGTACGAGCTCAGGGAGTACCAGCACTCTTATGTTGGCAGCACTGCCGTGCTTCTCTTAGTCCTGCTCATGGTACGTGCGCTCTCGGTTGTCCCGGACACCTCTGACCATGTGCAGGCTTGGTGTTTCTACAACACTGAGCTATCGGCGTTGGGGTGTCGGTGGAGTGAATGCAACAGAAAGGGGCATGACGGCGGACGGGGAACTGCATAGCCTCGGGGATGGGGATGGCCTGCGGAGCCTTTCATCAGAGACCACATGGATTCTGGCCCAGAACGGTGGAGATTTCAAGCCGTCGCCATTGTGTTGCTGCTTGGTGGCCAGTGCAGTGAGCTTAGTCTTGTTCCTAAACACACCTCTCCCCCCAATGAGTCTGCATTAACTGGCCCAGCTTCAGAGTGGACATGTATTGAGTGGGCCTGGGGACCGAGCACCTCTAGCCTCTACTACAGGGGAGTAAAGTCTAGTAACTAGATCACCTGTATTTAAAGGGACAGTCCCATTTTAAGCTGTTCTGCAGCTGTCCCAACTTTTTCTTAAAAACAGGCAAATTGTCCCGTATTTTCTCTCTCCCCCACATCAGTTCTGGTGTGTGCTGCCAGCTCCCTGCTCACTAGCCCCCCCTCCCACCAGCAGTGAGTGAGGGGGTCCAGTGGCTGATGATGGGGGTGGGCATGGTGGGACTGATGACAGGGTGGGAGGAGGGAGGAGATGCAGTGCACAGGGCTGGCCCCTCCCCCTGCTGGTCCATCAGCACAGCCCCCGCTGCGTGCCAGCTCTCAGCCAGCAGGGCACTGCCCCCTGTCCTGTTTCCAGACGGCATTGGCTGTGCATGGCAGGCTGCGGTGGCTGGTGCAGATGCCAGGCTGCAGCCAGTTATGTGTGGCCTCTGCTGCCCACGCATTGGCCCTTTTCTCTTGGTCCTCTCCCTGCTTTGCCCCTTCGCCCCCTAGCTCCGCTGTTCCTCCCTATCCCCACTGGCAGGGCTTGTGCCATTCCCAGCGCTATGTGGAGAACCCGCCCCTGTCAGAGCACTCGGCTCAGCAGCTGTACGGCCAGCTGGCTCCTTCCTCCCCCCACTGCCTCTGGCTGGGCAGGCACCTTGGGAAAGCCCAAGGCCCTCTGGCTCGAGATGCTGGCCAGGAGGTGCTGAGATCTGCCTGGGCCAAAGCCCTGCACAGGGCTGGCACGGGAAAGCGTCACCACCCTTTGGCTAAGCTCTGGAGTGGGGGCGGGGAAGAGAGCGATTTTTTTTTTCCAGCCTGTTCACACCCCAAACCTTCAGGTTCCACAACAGCCCCCGTGGCAGGGCCTTACCAGCCTTTCTACCCCCATCCCAGTCCTGCCCCCAGGGATGAGCATGGGGCTGCCCTGTCCCCCGCTGAGCCCCCTCTCTGGTTGGGTTTGCTGAAGCCCCTGCAGTCCGGTTCCTTGGGCCCTGGTGCACAGTGTATCCTTCACACTTAACCCCTTCCAGCCCATGCTGTAGCCTGCAGGGAAAGAAGGGAGATGGGTTATGTTGGTGGCTAGCAGTAGCCTGGAGGGGTTAGCTGCCTTTTGAAACCACGTGGGCAGGAAAGAACAAGCTACTTCTTTCAGTTGTGGGCAAGAGAAGAGGCAGGGGCAGGAGAGAAGAAGAGATGAGAGCTGCAAAAACATGGGCCAGGTCACCCCTTTCTTCTCCCTCTCCCCGTGACTGGAAGCAGCTCCCGTCCCATCCTCCAACACAGTGCCAAAAGGCTGCTGCTGGCCCCATTCTGGTGTGAGCCTTGGCAGAAATCTGGGAAGAGAGGTGACCCCTTGTGCCCACCCACCTGTGGCCTCAGGAAGACATGGCACTACTTATCAGGAGAGGCAGGTTTGTCCCAGGGGCACACCCAGGAATGGAGAATAGAGAGTGTTAGAAGGGAGGTTTGGGCCGGTTGGATGATCATCTCCTTTGTCCCTCCCACCCATGTGAGAGAGGTGCATGGAAGTGTGTGTCATGCTTCCCCATGAGTGTGTGTGTGTGTGTGTGTGTGTGTGTGTGTGTGCGTGTGTGTGTGTGCAGGGAGTGTTGTGTGTCACCCTTTCTTGTGCAAATCCTAAAGCCTTAAAGACAAAAAGGCAATTACAAAAATCCAATTATGCAGTATTTCTTTTCTGGGGGGACGGGGGCTCAGTCACCTTAATGTTAGCTTGAATATTTGTACTGCACAGTTCTGATTGACTGCCATTGAACTGGCAGGAATATGGGCCATTTTACCAGGTGTCCTGTATTCAGCATAGGGAAATGTCATCACCCTAGTAAAGCCTGTCTGCAGGGCTGTCCCTGTGCTGGAAACATGAACTACTGCTGGACAAACTCCACCTTTTCTTTGGACAGATGTGTTGGGCGGGGGCGGGGCACGTCAGGCTGCAGTGACACTTGGGCACTACGCTCCCACAGACACAGCAGGGAGACAGCTGTTTGCGTGGAAAAGGCCAGTTTCTTTCCTGAGAGCTCACTGGCCCGTGCCAGCTGCCTGACTCTCCCCTAGGCCTCTGCAGAGAGTGTCCCAGCGCCCCCCCTCTCCCCACCGCTGTGTGTCAGGGAAAATGGTCTAGAAAAGCCCTGTGCAAACTGTATGTGGGGGCAGGGGGTCAGTAAGGGCGGGATGAGTAACTGATGATTACTCTGCTCATGAGGGATGGCAGCATTAACAATGAGAATCAGACTCTACTTGCCTCCCCCACCCCCACATGCACGCTCCTGGCCAGTGTGTCTGTATTTACCCACTTCCCTGCTAGGAATCGTGCCGGGCACAAGTGTTCCGCCCTGCAGGCCGTGCGCGGGCCTGGATCTCAACCTGCAGCAGTTGAGTGTCCAGAACCTCTCGTCACCTGGCTACGTTGCGGTCTGTCATTCCCCACACGCACCCTAGTTGGCTCAGTTTCCCCCTCCGCCTTCGCTGCCTGCTCCCCACCCCCAGCTCCTCCTGTCTCTAATCCCCGACCCGCTGTCCTCCCAGATCGTCGTGCTCATTGGCATCGCCCATGCGCTCGTCATCTACCGAGTGGTGGCCACGGTCGTCTTCACCCAGAGTGACTCCGAGTTCCTCCGAGAGCGGGCCAACACCCTGGCAGTGGTGACAGGGGCCGTGCTGCATTACATCACCATTGTCATCATGACCAAGGTATGGGGCACGACAGGACGGGGGCCCTCCTTGCTCCCCGCCATCAAACACCCTTCCAGTCCCTTCTCTCTTTTCACCTTCCCTCCCTGCCTCTCCTCTATTGCAGGTGAACAGGCATGTGGCGCGCTTTCTCTGTGACCTAGGTAAGGCAAAGCTGAGACGGTTTGCCTCCTGCCCCTAGCATCCTCCAGTGCAGCCAGCTGGAGTCCTCCTGAACATTGGCAGCAGAGCACGAAAAGGGCTCCCTCTGTGGCTGGGTCTTCCCATTGATATCAATGGGCTTTTCTGCTCAAGCCCTCTCAGCAGCTCTCACAGAGCTTCTGTGTGGCCCAGGCCAACGGAATGAACCTGCATAGAGCTTTAATGAGCATAGTGGGCTGGAAACAATTCCAGAGTTAAGAGTATTTCACTGGGAGGCTACTAGCTTCAGATGGTTAAAGGGAGGGACTCTGCTCCAGCCCCAATTCTGATCTCTGTTGCTACCAAGGCTCCCTTAAGGAGAGTTAAGTCTGGCAGATAGCCAGCAACCCAGTCAGCATGTTGGATGGCACCAACAGGCCTGTCTTTACTGCCACGGAGAGCGACACTCCGCCAATCGATCTTCTGGTTTTCGATTTAGTGGGTCTAGTAAAGACCTGCTAAATTGAACGTTGATTGTGCCCCCATTGATTGTGGTACTCCTCACTGTCACAAGGAATAAGGGAAGTCAACTGGAGCATTTCTCCTGTTGACCTCCCGCTGTGGGGCTGCCCCAGAAAATTGATGTAAGGAACATCAACTCTAGCTACGCAGTTATCATAGAATTGCATATCTTGCATCCATTTTCTCTGCTGTTGTAGACCTGGCCTAGGTGTTAACAGGAAGGCAGTGTAGCTTCTGGAGAGCTGGTGAAATCAGTGTTGAAGGAGTGGTATCTATCCTGCCCCTGGCCTAGTTTGAGTGGCCTTCCTGGCTAGCCCAGGCTCAACTGAAGGCCACAACAGAGGCCATGCAAGTACATGGATTGCTGGGTATATCCTGGATTGCCGAGGTTTACTCGAACCAGGGCTACACATTCCAAGGAACTGGGTTCAGGGCAGTAAAAGGCCAGAGTGCTTTGGAATGGAAACATGATGGGCTGAAGGAGCCTGTCCAGGAAGGAACCAGGACTAACCCACTTCCCTGCATTCCCATTCCCGTTTCCAGAGGAGCCGCGGACATTCTGCGAGCGCGAGAAGATCTTCACTGTGAAAATCTTCACCTTCCAGTTCTTTACCTACTTCTCCTCACTGATCTACATCGCCTTCTTCCTGGGAAGGTGAGCGCAGCTGTGCCCGGCCCAGTCCCCAGCTGGTGTCATTCGGCACAGACGGAGCTGGGCACATTCACCCCGGGCAGAGGTCTGCATTAATACTGACACACACAGCCAAAGCCAGTCGCCCTAAGGGAGCCCCTAAACCCAGTCAAGCTTGCCCCCGGCTTCTAACCATTGGTTGCTGGGGGAGGAGCTTGTCTGCTCCCTTGGGAAGGATAAAGAAATCTTGTGAGTGAGAGAGAGCCCCTGCAGCCTGACTTTTGGGATGAAATCTTGGCCCCTAGGAAGTCACTGGGAATTTTGCCATTGATTCCAACAGAGCCAGGATTTCACCCATGTTTTTTTGGGAGGGGGTGTAGTTCGCCATCTCTTTCAGTTTGTCTGTCTTGGTTTCTGCCTGTCCCTTGCTTGCTGGGTTGGGGCACTTGGCCCTGCTTGTGTTTGGCTCTCACTCCCTCTCTTTCAGTCTCCGCATGCTACCTTTCACTCCTTTTGGTGTGTCTGCCCCTTGAGGAGTCCTCCCAGTTCCCTGCTTGCAAAGGGAGCATCTGGGAGCACCAGCTTGAGACCTACTTAACTCTGCCCTCTCCTGGTCAGGATTAATGGCCGTCCTGGGAACTATGTGCGTGTAGCTGGCAAGTGGAGGCTGGAGGAGGTAAGTGATATGGCCACTGTGTTCTAATGCCCCACTGCTGTTTCCTGTAACATCTCTCTGCACCTTTCCCACCCCACTCCCTGGCACTGCCTTGGTTAAAAGCATTGCTTCCTTCCACTCAGTATAGCCCTTCCATCACTCCAGGTTCTTCCTGGACCATGCCTCTGGCACTCAGCCCTTTGTCCCGACGCCAGCCCATTGTTGTGCATGGCACCACTCTCTCTTCTCTTTGCAGTGCCACCCCAGCGGCTGCATCACCGATCTCTTTATCCAGATGGCCATCATAATGGGCCTGAAGCAGACCCTGAGTAACTTCGTGGAGTACCTCTCCCCGTAAGTCCACGTGCCGTAGGCCACTCATGCCAGCAGGATGTGCTCCCAGGTCGGAGCTGTGTATTCCTGCTTGTGGAATGAATCTTCTCTTATTACAAGCTCTAGCTGGCATTCCCCCAAGCAACGTCTGGGGAAGGCAAATGTACGGCCTGTTACTGAGATACGTTCTGTCAGCAAATTCTCTTCAAGATAAACGTAGATCTGGTCAGGGGACAGGAACAATACCAAACAACACTATGAGGAACAACAAAACAAGAACAGTCCATTCGGATACAAAACAATGGACTGGAAGGTCAGCACACAGAGTTCAGCTTAGATTTCATCCTAAAAATGATTTGAGGAAAGAACCAATAAATCAAATAAATAAATTACTCCTGGACAAGTCAGACAGAAACAGGGCCGAAGTCATTGAACAAATTATTTCCCATGAACAGCTTGGCCTAGCTCTAACTGGCACCTGTGGGGTTTTTGGTTTTTGGTTGTTTTTTTTTTTTTTGGAGGGAATGGGGTATCTGGCTACAGGCTTAATGAAAAATTCACTCTAGTTTAAAAAGAGAATAATTGTCTTTGACACCTGGGAAGGCCCTGCTGGCTAGCTATTGTGTAGGCCACCTCTTGTATGGTTAGGCCCTGACTTTGCTCATCTTGGGGAACAGTTACTCCAAAGTAGCCCGGTTGACTCTAGTGGGACTACACACATGAGTGTGTGATTGTCAGTGTTAGAAGACTGACAGGCCATAGAGACACTACCGCTATTGGGCCGTCTTCTAGATGGAAACTACTGTCTGCTGGTGGTAAGAATTCCCTGAGTAGCACCAGCAAACGGAGCTGTGTTTGAGAAGGGGAGGGGAATGTCTATGTTAGACCTTACAACAGAACTGACCAGGGCCACCGACTTATGGGGGGGCAGCTGTCATGGGGCCTGACAATTGAAAAGGACCCATGGCTCCTGGCCACTGCCACACCTACTGCAGCAGCAACAGCGGCCAGAGCTCCAGGCCCTTTAAATCATTGTTGGGGTCCCACACGATGCACTCTGGGCACCTCTGAAGAGCTGGCGGGGGGAAGCCACTCTCAGCTCTGCGCCTTCTGCCTCAGGCCCCACCCCTTCCAGGGGCTTGGAGCCCCCCCTTTGCCCAGGAGCCCAGCAAGTCTTTCTGCATCACTGGAACTGATTTTCAAGCCAGCTCCCCACATGTATTGGCTCCTGTGGACCCACCTCTTCCACCTTGCTGCCTCCTACAGTGGGGAGCAGTCAGGAGCCGGTGCTGGGGAGGAGCCGGCTTAAAAGCTGGTTCCCCCCAACACCAGCTCCCCAGTGCCACCTGCCTCCCTCCCGCCCCCGCCTGACGCTGCTGTCTATGTCAGCAGCCAGAAGCTGCTCTTTGGCAGAAGCCTCTATCCATGGGGAACTCAGACCCCCCGCGAACAGGGACTGCTGCCACCCTGTGCAGCTACCTCTCAAACCAGCTCTTTTCACAGACCAGCTACTGACTGCCACCCCATGCTGCTGCCTCTGATACAGAGGCAGCAGCGCAGGGTGATGGGGCGCTCCCCAGGGGCTCCTGCACTGGCTGCCAGCCCCACCTCCAATAGGCTTTGCCTTCTGAAACCACCAGGCAGGGCCCCACCTGCACTCCGCCCCCAGAATGCCTGCTGTAGGCATACTGGGGGTGGAGTGTTGCTGCCCCTGAGTGCCCAGCCTCCCCAATGCTCCAGGACCGGGGAGGCTGGGGCCGCATGGTGCTGGGGAGGAGGGACGTGGGCAAAAGCAGCAGAGTTGGGGGCTTGGCTTCCCCAAGCCTACCTTCACCCACTGCTAAGAATAGTCTTGTAACTGCTAATATTTCATGCAGTTACATGACTACTGGTTGAACCTCTCTAATCCAGAACTCTCTTGTCTGGAAATATCTGTCATCTGGCATGATTTTAGCTGGATGTCCACTTATCAGGGGTACGGCCAAGTTTTCTGAGGTCCCATAAAATTTGTTTACAGCCCCCAGTCCTGGCTCTCAGTGTTCTGTGCTGTTATTTAGCTCTAATTTACCCCTAAATGTCCTCTGCTGGCCCAGTAAGCAGTAGAAGTAAGCTCCTAGACAACATTGACCTCCTGTGGTCCAGAAAATTCTCTCATTCAGAACTGGTCAGGTCCCGAGGGTGCCGGACTAGAGAGGTTCAACCTGTATTCTATTGCCCGATAACTAACATCCCTATTTAACACGTGTCCCTCACCCTCTGCCCTTGTGTTACTATTCCTGCAGCTGGGTAATGCTCAAGTTCCGAATGTTGTGTGCCAGCTCAAAGCGCAAAGGTGAGGGTCAGACCGAGGAACAACATCAGGACCCCTGCAAGGAGGAGTGGCTCAGGAACTATCAACTCAACGAGGTCAACACCTTCAGCTTGTTCGATGAGTTCTTGGAAATGAGTATGTAGCGCACTGGGGTCATGGGCGTAACTCATGGGCAGCAGGGACCTGGGGTTCCTGAGAGAGAAACGGTCCACCCGGGGACAGCGCGGTAACACCAAATGCCCATTCATGTCCCTGCAAGTGGGAACAGGCCGGCCCTGTGTCTGCACCTCTGGCTTGTGGAACACTGTTGAGTTTGGTGAGGCCACAGGCTCTGTTAAAGGGAAGGTGTGAGGGAACCAGCCCTGCAGCTCAGCCAGTTGGCAGCGCATCCCTGCACTGAGACTGCAGAGCCCAGGAAGCAACCGGCATGGACAGTGGGTGAAGGTAAGGTTGGGGGAGCCAAGCCCCCAGCCCTGCCCCCAACCCTGCCCCTTCTGCCCAGGCTCCTCCTCTCCAGCACCATGCAGCCCCAGCCTCCCTGACCCTGGAGCACTGGGGAGGCCAGGCACTCAGGGGCAGCAACACTCCACCCCCAGTACGCCTACAGCAGGCGTTCTGGGGGTGGAGTGTGGGCGGGCCCCCTCCTGGTGGTTTCAGAAGGCAAAGCCTTTCCCCCGCCTATGATACCCATGGCCCCGGCAACGGGCACAGACTGGGCAGATTCAGCAAACATCTGCCAGGGGTCACTCGCACATATCTTGCCCCTGGCATGTAGCTCTCCCACCCCAGGAAGAGGCCTTGGAGGGATTTGTGCCTCAGGGGTAGCCAATTGCTTTCCTGCCCTGCCCTTACTTCTGGTAGCAGTTGGGTACTGGCTGTGACCATTTGCAGCTACTCTTCCCCCCTCCTGCCAACCTACACTTTGGGGAACGGGTATGACCTCCCTGATCTCCCGCCCTCCCACCTCCATGGCTAGAGCCAGGAAGTGAGCAGATCATTTGGAAGGGTCGGGGGAGGTGTCTTGCCCTCTCGTGCTGCCTGGCCGTTCAGGCGTAGCTCATACTGTAAGGACGTGGGACTCATGGGACCTGTGCTTTGTCCTCTTCTCAGTGATCCAATACAGCTTCACCACCATCTTTGTGGCTGCCTTCCCCCTCGCCCCGCTCCTGGCCTTCTTCAACAACTGTCTTGAGATCCCGCTGGACAACTGCAAGATGGTGTGGCTGCAGAGGCGCATGGTGCCTCGGAGAGCCAATGACATCGGTGAGCTGGGGCCAAGGGAAGGGCTTCCCCTGAAGGTCATGGGCTCACCAGTGGGGTTCAGGGGAGGGGTTGGGCTCATCTTGCCCCAAGACGTAGCAATGCCACGAACTATTGTCATGGTCTCTCGCCCTAACTCCCGGTGCTCCTGTTGTGGCTCTGCCAGGGGCAGTTAGAGACAGAGGCTGAGGCAGGAGGGGCTTACCTTGAGCATCTCCCAATCAGCAGTGCCGTGGGGATGCTAAGGCAGCTTTCTGACCTCCTGGCACCACAGACCAAGCTGTGCCCCAGAAGCAGCTAGTAGCCAATGGGGGTGTGGAGCAAGTGCTCAGGGCAGGGTCAGTGCACAGAGCCCTGGGGGGGGGGGGGTCTACCCATCCTCCCCCCACCTAGGAGCTGGGCCTGCTGCTGGCTGCTTCTGGGGCACAGCACAGTCTGCGGTGCCAGGACAGGCAGGGAGCTGCCTTAGCAACCCCACTGGTCCCCTGATTCCCCTGCAGCAACGAGACCCAGAGCCCGACATTGCATGACTCGTAGTTTGAAAACCGCTGATCTAGATACTCTTTGCTTCCTCAAGTTCCTATGCAGCCAACGTGTCCAGTGCCAGGGGAAGCTCATCTCTGTAGTGTTCTGGCTGATACAAAGCTGCTGTGCTGTGCCCCTCCCCACCCAGAACACAATTCCCGAGATCAGCTTGGTCAAGCCCAGTCCTCCTCCCGTTCATGGCAAAGGCAAAGCTCCCGGAGCAGTGTCCCAGCCGGGGTGGGAGCGCCTCTCTGGGCAGGCCTCTGAGTTCTGTTTTCTCGCAGGCATCTGGCTGCAGGTTCTGGAGGCAATTGGCATTTTGGCCGTCATTGGCAATGGCCTGGTGATCGCCATCACCTCAGACTTCATCCCCATGCAGGTCTACCAATACGCCTACAGTCCTTGTGTGCTGCAGAACCGCACCAATATCGAGTAAGTGTCACCCTGCAACGCCCGCCGCTCTGCCCGAGCGAGCTGGACTCGGTGTCTCCTCCCCGCCTTTTAAAGGGACGGTCCAATTTTGAAGCTCTTCCGCAGCTGGCACGACTTTTTCTTAAAAACAGGCAAATGGTCTCCTATTTTCTATCTTCCCCACATCAGTGCTGGCATAGCCTGCTGCCGGCCAGAGCCCTTTTTTTTGGCGGGGCGGGAGCAGTCAACTTGATGTCAATGTGAACATTTGTACTGCATAGTTCTCAGTGACTGCTGTCGAACTTGCTTGAATATGGGAAATATGGTCCCCTTAACCTGAGACACCACCATCTTGCTCATTTTCTGTGTCTCCGTGCATGCCTCCTTGCAATGGGGAGAAACCCATCGCTCCCTGTGCAACTGGTCGGCAAAGCCCAGCCAGGATAGCTGGTGCTCTGCCACTCTCCTATGCTCCCTCTTGCTCGCTGTGGCTCTTGTCGGGATGGGGGGATGAATTTGGGGGAGCTGCAGTTCCCGTAGTGAGTGAGGCTGCATCACCTTCTTCCCAGCAGTCCCTCCATGCACTATGCTGCATGGTTAGCAAGGCTATAAAGCCAGCAGAAGATCTAAAGAGCAGCCAGTTTTGGCAAGAGGTGAGGCAGTGCCTTCTAGAGGGCACAGCAAGAACTACAGCCAGTGTTATTTTCCACTCCCATTTGCACAGGGCAGAGCAGATCTGTGGACAAGTTGGCATCTGCTTTGTACACCACCCATGGAACTCCTTGCCAGAGGATGTCGTGAAGGCCTGGACTTTAACAGGGTTCAAAAAAGAACTAGATAGATTCATGGAGGAGAGATCCATCAATGGCTATTAGCCAGGAATGGTGTCCCTAGCCTCTGTTTGTCAGAGGCTGGGAATGGGTGATAGGAGTGGGATCACAAATCATGCAAACACTGGCTAATTGTGCTCAGATGACTACCAAAAAACTACCCACTCACTAGCTGTTCTCCATTCTGGCTATTCAAAGTAATTAAAGCCTACTTTTGAAATGGACACTAAAGTAACCCATACAGAAATCCTTAGGGAAGCTCTTACATTTTATGTAGAATAGCTGCTACCTCTGGCTGCGAGCACTGCAAGAATGCACTCGGGGGACTCTTTCGCTCTGCTGCCCAGTTCCTGCTGTCTGACCAAATCCTTTACATGTAGAGTCAATATTTGGCTGTGTGGTCAAGCAGTAAAAGAGTGGATTAGTCTGCGTCCCAGCCTGGGATTGTCTCTCAGCCCCTTTCTTCCTCTCCTTCAAATCCCCCTTAGACTGCACTGCCCCGTAGATCTACCCCCTCTCCCTTCTCACCAACAGTCTATCCTCACTGTTCATTCCCTGCCTGGTCCTGTCTCTGAGCTGGAACCTGCACAGTGTCATGGGAATTCAGGGTGCTGGGCATCACCGAGGATCAGCCCTTTACACTGCCCTCCGGGAGTGGGATGTTTCCTGAGCTGTAGGCTTATTCATGCAGGGGCCTGAGCATGTCCCAGGAGTTTGTAGGAGCCTTCAGCCCTCAGAGAGTTGAGGGGACTCAGCACCTTGCAAAGGTTTCTTTGATTTGGACGCTCCATGTAATTTTATGGAAATATAGGAATGATTTTTAATAAGCAACTCTGATGCCTTGATCCTACACCATCAAAGTCAATTCGTTGCCAGTAATTCCAATACAAGCAAGATCAGGACCTAGATTCCCACCCTGAAAAGAACTACCTGGAAGCTAGCTAAAGATGCCCATCTCTTCTAACCCTCACCTGGGTGCCCTTATCTGGATGACCTCAGTAGGGCATTAGTATGACATTGTCTAATACAAGTTGAACCTGTCTAGTCCGGCATCCTCAGGACCTGATTGGTGCCAAGCCAGAAAATTTGCCGGACTGCAGGAGAATTGTCTAGAAGCATTACCAGCACTTCCACTGCTTACTGGGCTCTGAGAAGACATTTAGGGGTAAATTAGAGCTAAATAACAGCCCAGAACACTGAGAGCCAGGACTGGTAAACAAACTTTATGGGACTTAGGGAAACTTGGCCACACCTATGATACGTGGACACTCATCTAACTAAACTATGCTGGACCACAGATGTCGTCGGACCAGCGACTGCTGGAACAGAGAGGTTCAACCTGTACCCTGTTTTCTCCCTGTGCAGCTGTTTGACAGGTTACATCAACAACAGCCTCTCAGTGTTCCATGTCCAGGACTTTGAGTGGCAGATGAAGCTGCCTGAAAAGCTGCCGGATTTTATGAATGGGATCACAAAATGCAGGTAATGAGGGTTCCGTACTTTTGTCCCATATCCAGTCACACATCCTCCCAATAATGCCCTCCTGCAACAAGATATTTTTGTAGATGATATTTGCATGTTTTAAGGTAGCCTGAGAGGCCTCCTTCCACCACCCCACTTAGTGGGAGAGCGGACGATAAGATCCGTAGCAGGTGTAAAACTTGTTTGGCCCCCAGAGTCAATGGATCAATATTTCTTTCTGTCAGCTGGAGCGCTAGCACTGTGAGTGGACGAGAAGAGGGTCAAGAGAAGGAAGCCCTATTACTAGAGTCATCTAAACCTGAAACAAAGTTGCCCTAGGGCCAGGCAGGTGCGGGACTAGATTATATGAACTCATAGGCACCTTCCCCACTAACTCCTGTGACTCACAGTGAGAGGGGGCCCAGGGAGATGGGCTGTGACCGATGGGGGATGGGATTTGATGGGCAGTGCACACAGTGCTGACCGGTGTTGGCCTGTAGGTACCGGGATTACAGGAAGTCTGATGACTACAGCTACTCGGTCCAGTTCTGGCACGTCTTCGCGGCCCGGCTCGCCTTCCTTATTTTGTTTGAGGTGAGTGCTGTGGAGGGCAGCCTGGGAGTCAGCAATGCCCAGGCTGCCCAGGGAGCCTTGTGTGGCATGGGGAGGGGGACGGAGGGGGCAGAGGAAGGGAGCCCCCTGTTCTTCCCAGGGGGGAGTGGGCATGCCTGGCTGCTCTGAGGGTGCTGTTTCTGCAGTGACCTGGGTAGGAGCTGCGGGCATAGACTCTGGCTCTGTGGGCGCTCGGAGCTGGAGCACCCATGGGGAAAAATAGTGGGTGCTCAGCACTCACCAGTAGCCAAGCACCCCTTTTGCCCCATTCCCCCCAATGCCTCTCGCCCACCAGCAGCTTCACTGACCATCTCCTCCCCCACCCTCCCAGCACCTTCTGTGGGCTGCGGGTGGCGTTTCTGGGATGCTGCAGGAGGGTGGGGGAAGAGAGGGGACTGGTACACTTATGGGAAAGAAGCAGAGTGGAGTGGGGATGGGGTGGAGTCTGGGTGGGAATGGAAGGAATCAAGTATCCCTGCCCCAGGCTAGGGGGGAGTTAGTCCCCATGCCTGAGGGAGTTTACTTCTCACCTCTCCAGCCTGACCTCTTCAGCAAGGCAATTTAGCTCCTTTATTCTGGGACTGGCCATTTGCATCAACTCTCTACTCTGTTACCTGCCTCCCTCTGTGTTCTCCTGTGCTCCTCCACACACTCTCCTTCCTCCTACGCCTGCTGTTATCCCCCTTGCCCGCCTGCTGTATGCCCTTCAGGCAATGCCATGCAAAAGTGACTGGCAGAAAAGCAGCCCCTGCCTTTGCCTGGGGTGAACTAGGGCAGCCTGAGAGAGGCAGCTGTGCTGGCCGTGGTACCTTTGCAAAGCCGACATTTTCAAGGGAGTATGATATGCAGCTAGGATCAAACACAAAGGTAAGAGGAACCAGGGACTGTGGCTTGTTCTGCCACCCTCTCTGGCCCAGCTTTCCCAGGACTGGAATGAGAGGGGGTTGATGTTTGGGGGCCCTAAGGTGGCCTGTATTTGGGGCCTTAAGAGGAGGCATTACCCCAGAAACCATGCCTGGAAGCAGCTCTGAGTGTGTGTGTTTTGGCTCCCACTGACGTCAATGGGCGCTCAATCGGAGTCTTGATTGATTTCAATGGGAGTTGGATTGGGAGCAGGATTGGCCTGTGTGGTTGATATATGCTAATGTAGCAGTGAAGCAACTGAGCATGGCCCTGAGCTATTACTCCTTGCTAATTGCTGCTGGGCCACTGATCGTAGCTACCTCCCCCGAGGCTGGGGCTCTGACTTCATGGTGGGCTATGCTTGCTCATTCCAGCATGTGGCTCTGTGCATCAAGCTGATTGCAGCCTGGTACGTACCCGACATCTCCCTGACGGTTAAGAATAAGCATCTGAAGGAAAAATATAAAAATCTACAGAGCCGACTCAGGTGGGTGTTTTCCCAGGAATAGCTGTGAAGGGTCCCATGGGGCTGTCTCTCCCACAAGGCAGTGATCTCCCACAGGAGACCTGACTTCTTGTCCTGACTGGCTGTGTGACCTTGAAGTGACTCACTCCACCTCCCCTGCACAACAGCCAGAAATATTAGTTGCCCTCTCTCAACCACCACTCCTCTGAGGGCTGCTCTGAACTAAGGATGTACAAGACTTTGCTTATCATTTGCTTATCAGATTATATGACTAGTCAATATCCCCCCCCCCCACTTTGCTGCTTCTATAGAG
>CM057848.1:110076882-110090617 GCA_030068395.1 Apalone spinifera
TCATTTGCATCCCTTTTCCGGAAAAGGGTGCCTGTGTAGACGTAGCCAAATGGTCCAGATGTTGGGAAAATGTGGATCTGAATCCAAACATCACATCTGGCTCCATTCTTTTTGTGTAGTATGTGTATGTGTGAGAGAGACAGACACTAAACTGCTGGATCAGAAAACCCTCAAACTTGGAGAGAGCTAGAGACTTGACATCCACTTTTTTTATTTAATCTTATTTCTAATCATGGAAGCTAGTGAGCGCTCATATCCTGGCACCAGTTTTTTAAAAAGAAAGCTGATAAGCATGTGGTTCTATAGTAGAAAATGAACAGGCTATACAGGGTGATGGGAGGGACTGACGTTCATCTCTCATATTATGCTTTGAAAAAAGTGAAAGATTTAAAATAGTTTAATTATTTCTCTTTGTTAAAGGGGAAAAGATACAATACAAAAAATTTTGGAAAAAAATCATCCATTGAAACTAGAATGTCAGGGTATCACAAGGTTGGTATTACATGCTTAATGCTGACATTTTGTGTGGAAACTGATTTTACATTGAATTTCAATGTAAGTTGCTATAAAATGAAAGATTGGAAATGAAAATACCAGGAGGAGGATTGATCAGTAAGGAAATTGCAGAATCAAAATACAGCTGAATGCAGGAGGGTAGGATAGTATAGTATGGTCAGGTTTCTTAGAAAATGGGTTTAACTTTGTGGCTAGGCAGAGGTGAGGACCTTTGTGAATGCATCCATGCATACAGCTGAAATGCACATTCAGTCATGCGGATGCCACCCACCATTTTTTAAATGCTGTGAGTTGTTAAAAACAACATTTGTTAGGGAGCTCTAGAGGAGCAAAGAGCACTTCTTTAATAATCTAGCCTTTGGAAAGCTAAGTGTGTACTCTTTACCCATTCCTGCTACAGCAGATATTGAATTCCTTATACTTTACTCTCTTGAATTTCCTCTGTGTTTCATTCTTCATTTGTCTTTTTAAGAACAGAAATACTGATTTCCAGAGACATAGGAAACTTAGATTTTTGTAAAATCTTTTTTATAATTTTTTCCTAACGCAAAACCAACAAAATGCACAGCTTGGATACTGTGGCAATTGGCATTATAAGTAGCATTATGCAGTTTCCACAGGTGACATTTTTACAAAATGTCATGAGTTAATTATTAGCATGTTTACAACCAGTTTGATATGACAATATCAATACACCCTGCCACAAGCAGAAGAGCTGCGCAAAACTTGACAACTATAAAGGCTGACATAAGGACAATGCCAGCCACTCGTAGCCCCCTGCCTAGTGGTCATGTCAAGGAGAGAGAGGTTTCGCCTTGAAGGGGACATGACTTGAATGCAGCATGGTACAGATATAGAGGAGGTGGAAGGCAGAGCTCTCTAGCGTTCATGATGCTTGGATCCCCAGATGTTCTAGAGCAATGTTTCTGAAAGTGCGCCGTGAAAGCACTTTGAGAAACACATTAACTGGCCGCCCCAGTTTGTTTATTTACTGGTGCCACACGGCCATGGAGCCTCACAGCTCCCATTGGCTCCGTTTCGCTCTTTGCAGCCAAGCGGAGCAGCTGGACATGGTGGCCTGACCCATGCTGCTTGGTCTTGCTGGATCACATGGTTTTGCCGGATCAGAGAGCTGGGAGGCTGCTGGAAGTGGAGTCCAGGACCAGCAGCTGGGAGCAGAGCCCCAAAGCAGGGAGCTGGAGGTTGGTAGTGGAGCCTGGAAGCAGGCACCAGAGGGGCCAGTACTGACCTTTCGAGCTAAGCAAACTCCCTGGCTGCGTCTAGCTTGGCATGATTTTCCGGAAATGCTTTTAACGGAAAAGTTTTCCGTTAAAAGCATTTTCAGAACAGAGCGTCTAGATTGGCACGGACGCTTTTCTGCAAAAGCACTTTTTGCGGAAAAGCGTCCATGCCAATTTAGACGCTCTTTTCCACAAAAAAGCCCTGATTGCCATTTTCGCGATCGGGGCTTTTTTGCGGAAAACAAATCTGAGCTGTCTACACTGGCCCTTTTGTGCAAGAAGCATAATAGTATTCCCGCAAGAAGCACTGATTTCTTACAGTAGGAAGTCAGTGCTTTTGCGGAAATTCAAGCGGCCAGTATAGACAGCTGGCAATTTTTTCCAGAAAAGTGGCTGATTTTCCGGAAAAACTGGCCAGTCTAGACACAGCCCCTGAGTTTAGGACCAGTAAGGTCCTGAGGGTGCCGGACCAGGGAGGTCCAGTCTATACAGAGAGAAAACATAGAAATAAACAAGCCACAGAAATAAAGGGAAGATTTTTAGCATTGTTCTGTTTTTAATAATCTACCACATACCTTTATCTGCATTACCAAACAGACACTGACAGTAAATGCATTCATTGATCATGATTTCATTTGGGCATGAATTAATACAGTGTTTCTCAACCTTATTTTTATAAAGTAACCCTTTTTAAAAAATATAAATACCCCCAGTACCTACAGTTTTCAGACACACACTTTTTTTTCTACCATTGCAACTCATTTTTTAAACAACTTAATCATAGCCGGGCAATGAAATTTTTGGATGTAAAAAGTGCAAAAAATAATAAAGCGCTGTAAAACTTAAAACAAAACTTCAGTTTTCTCCAAATTTCAATTGTGTTGATGTACCCCTCAGACTTCTTTCAAGTACCCCTAATGGTACTCATACTGCTGGTTGAGAAACACTGAATTAATATACACTGCTCTTTCCTACTGCCACTGATGCAGGAAAAGGTGTGCAGGGTAAGAGTCTTTGAATGAGATGTAAAGCTGAATGCCTCATCACTGGTCATTAAAAAATATCCAAGGGTGCTTTTTTGCAAGAGCAGGCGTGTTACTCTAGTGTGTTACCAACGTTTAAATTGAAATAGTTACAATTTACCTTCTTAAATTCCCCCCTTAGTTTCACTTGCCACAGTATTTCCCTTACTTTCTGCCCTTAATTGTTGTGTAGGGCTGCTGTATGCTGTTAAACACCCGCTGTTTTTAACCACAGCTATGGCTGCATTTCAATAGCGAATAGAAGGATATATAAATAGGGCAACTGCTGAGTGCACTCAATTCCCACTGACTTCATTGAGAGGATTGGGCTCACAAAAAGTTTGTAAAGTACTTTGAGATAAAAGACATTGTGTAAAAAGTTAGATGTAGGGCTGCATGCTCTGTTGATGTAACTACTTTGAAGTCAGGGAGCTACACCGAAGAATTTGCCCTCTCATTTTACAATTTATTTGAAGCACCTACAGTTTCTTCAGAAGTTCTCTCCCCTGAGATCCAAAGACTTAAGGAAGGGACATCCTGTTTTGTGGATTGAGAGAAAAGCTGACATCATCCCAGCTTCTCTGAAAGAAGACACAATGTAGGTTGCAAACAGAAAAGAACAGTAGGTGTAACAAGTCTGACCCTGAGGCTCAGAGTTCTGCAAAAAGCCAATCAAAGTTGCCTTTGAAAAGTCTGGTAAAGGCATACAAGCTGCAGTGTCATCTTTAATCCTTTTCTTTTTGATTATTTTTGCCAAGTGCATAATTCACCTGCTTTAACCAGATCCCATCATGTTTTGTACAGTGATGCAGGATCTAGCCACATGGACATGCTGAGGGGTTCTTTTGGAGATCACGGGCTGTCTACATACATATCAGTGTTCCAGAATAAAAGATAGGACAGAAGAAGTTTCATTCAGGACAGACCCTCTTGGGGAAGCGTCCACAGCATTAAAGCTACCAGCCTGATTGGCCTTAATTGGCCCCTTCAACAGAGTGCATGGTGGACACTCAGCTATCCTCCCACTGTGGAAGTGGACCTTACACAAGAGGGTTGAGGCCCAATGTGCGGGAAGTTTGCACTGCTGCCTTGGCCAAAGAAGATGTCTCCTGAGCTGTCAACTTGGCAGCATTTGCCAACCCTGTATTCACTAGGACGTAATCTCAGAGGTGAAAGTAAGCGGGTGCGTCCCAGTATGTGGCTCCGGCAAGAACTGGCTGAGCTGTGTGGCAAGAGTCATCAGGGAGCTATTTAAGAGCTGGCAGGAATCCAGGTTGCAATAGGATAGTACCAGTAAGAAATTTAAGTTCCTTTCACCCTTGCATAATCTTAACCAGGAATGGAATCTTAACCTACCAGCTTCCTCACTTCCTCACTTTCCTCACTTAACCTACCAGCTTCCTCACTTTCCACTTTCCTCACTTCCTCGTCATGCTGCTTTCCAGAGCCTATCAAATGTTCAAATTGACAGACCACCTCTTCTCCCCTCTATGACAAAACTTAACACATTCTTCCTCTCCTTGCCTACACCTAGATCATTCAACGTGCCTCTGTTTTAAAAGTACCCATCTTAACACTTAGGCCCTGGTTTCCACAGATGCCACAAAGCCTATGAACTTCAAGTCAGGGCTCAATGACACAAAGGTAGCACCATTAGTGTCTGGTTTATGTTAGCATTCCCACCAGTGGGAGGCTAAGACATACTCCTAGAGGACAGTGCTTACATGGCTGGACTAGCTTGTTGTTTTCCTATATATCAGTCTTTTTTTAAAAAGAAAAATGGGTTTACACCATTAGTGTCATTCCATATCCCTGTATATTAAATGACTTATGGACCTACCTAACCCCAATTTGTATTCCTTGCTTCTAAGCAGTTCCGGACTGAGCAATACTTGTGCCCTGGGCAGCGGGCGCGCAGCGCATGCGCGGCCCCACCCCCAGGCGTGCGGCACCTGATTGAAGTGGTAAGGGGAGCCGTGCGCCCGGGTGCGCGGCATATGCGCGGCCCTGCCCCTGGGTGCACAGCGCCCCTTACCACTTCAATCAGGCGCCCCCCCATAGGTTGGTGCCCTGGGCAGCTGCCCTGCTAGCCTCCCCTCCCCCCTTAATCTGGCTCTGCTTCCCAATAGAATTTTAATGTCTGTAACACACATTATAGTCAAGTGGGATGGAAAAAATATCCCGAGTGACTTTATTGCTTAACCATAAATGGTTTCTCTCTGCATGGCTAGGGAGTTGGAACCCAGGGAATAGGTTATTTTCTCAATATTCAGTTCACAGTGTTGAATAACAGATTAGCAAATACAGATGTGTGAGAGAAACGTTTTGCAAGCCAAGGAGCACAGTGCAATGGAGTAGAAACTTCTGTCATAGAAGCTAAAATACCATAGAAGAGACACATATCTATGTCTAAAGCCTGACAAGCCATTGGAATGCAAAGACACCACACCACGTAGGCTAACATTATTACGTACACAGTGAAAGCAGGGTCAGCTGAACCTGTTTGTTGTAGGTTGGCAAGATAGCCTATTTCCCTGTGACGGCTTCCATCTCGGGCTTCAAAATCCAAGCAATTTTTTTTTTTAAGTTTTAAAAGGGTAGGATTTTAGAGAGTTTTTTAGTATTGGTGCAACTATTCCTCACTGACGTCAGTGGAAATTTTACCAAGGACTGCAATGCAGACATCAAACCTGGATGTTTTTGAAAAGGCCATCTGTAATAGCCATTTGCAGTGTTGCAGTAGCTTTGTTGGTCCCAGGATCAGAAACACAAGGTGGGTGAGTCAGTATCTTTTATTGAACCAACTTCTGTTGGTGAAAGAGACAAGCTTTCAAGCTCACACAGATTTGAAGAATTGCTGAGTGTAAACTCAAAAGCTTGGCTCTTTCACCAACAGAAATTGGTCCAGTAAAAGATATTCTCACCCGCCTGATGTAGTTAATTTCTGTCAACTTTCATGATTGCAAAGATAACCGTCAACATGTAACCTCTGTATAACTGATGTAGCAGTATCTGTCTGAGCCTGCAGAGAGCCTGAAACAATAACACTGAGAAATGTGAGCTCAGTAGAGTCTGAAGTCTAAAAAGACTATATAATATAGCTGCATATTTGCTTGTCAAATCTTGCATGTAAGAGGGATGATCATTTAATGCACAATCTTGCACTGAGGTCTTTGTGAGTTTTACCATTGGCTTCAATGGGAGCAGATTTGAGCCTTAAATGAAGATCTGTCAAATAGCTGTGAGTGAAGTCTAGTGGAGATTGTAAATACCACCACTGCTACCATCTAAGCTCATTTCTGTCTGAGAGGTTGTGTTGCATGCTTTCAGCACCAAGACTTGCCATCGTTACAGCATAGCACATACTCTGTGGAATGTTAATAATTATCTACTATGTGCTGTTTATCAGCGAACATGGTTCACCTCATAGGTGGTTGCATTTCACTGCTGGGTGAGTGATCAGTATAGATTCCCAAGAACTCTGGCCTCTGAAACTTCTGATAGCAAAGCAGAGGCTGAACTATAAATAATTCTGGGGAACACACTGAGATAACACCTTGACTGCCATATGCACCTTTTAGAGTCCCTTGGAGTTGACTTAGGGATGTTAAATATCGGTTAATTGAATAGTCGATTAACCTCATGAATTCTTATCAGTTACTCGACTATTCTATAGTCCCTGGGGGCAGGGTCAGCAGCCAGTGAGCTCCAGCCCCATTTCTGAGGAGCCCCCTGCCACTCCATGCTGCTGCCTCTGTATCAGAGGCAGCAGCGTGGGGACCCAGGTGGGAACTGGTCAATGAAGGGAGCCAGTTTAAAAACCAGCTCCCCTCATGGACCAGCTGCCTGGCACCCTGTGCTGTTGCTTCTGATACAGAGGCAGCAGCGTGGGGTGGCAGCAGCCCTTGTCCAGGGCGGGCATGTCTGAGCTCCCTGGGCTGCCTGCCCGGCCAGCTGCTAATACACTTTAAATGCAGAGCCGCAGCATGGGTTGGTCCCAGACCCAGCACAAGCCAGGACTGAGCCGGGCTGCTGGCCAGCCTGCTAAAAAATGTACTGGCAAGGTGAGGGAAGGGGAAAATATGTGTAGTCTATAGCATTAACTATAAGCTTTTGCTTATCGGTTAATTGTTTAATCGACTACACTATTACATCCCTAAGTGGGACAAAGTCAGCAAACAAACTGTCAGTTTAAAAATTGTAAAATGCTTTTAAATCATCGAGGGGAAATATGGACATTTTAGATATTAGTGTAAAAAAAACTGTGATGGATTGGGCACTGTGTAAGGATATCTACTAATAATGATTTCATATTGGCTCAGTTCAGTGCTCTCCCAGAATATTTCTGTCACTGGCCTTCATGATGGGTCATGTGATTGGGCTGCTCTGCCTTTGAACCTGTGCTGTTGTGTTCTACAAGCCAAGCTATAAACAGTTGGGGCCCAGAGCTAAAAGCACTGGTAAGTCTTGATGGCTTCAGTGGAGCTGTTGATTCTCAGTGCCTCTCAGGATTAAGGATGTAAAATGTTAAACAATTAACTGCTTATTAGATAATTGGTTAATCTTTGGGCTGCCAGCAGGAACTTGCACAGGTCAGGGCAGTAGCTGCCGTGGCTGCACCCACAGTGGCAGCCCCGGCCCCGGATCCCAACCCTGTGCAGGAACAGGTAGGACCCCAGTCCTGGCTGCGCCTACAGTCCTGAATCCTGGGAGCAGGAGGGACCTTGGCTCCAGCCATGCCACAGTGGCCCCGGGACTCCAGACGCACCACAGTACTCCTGCTTTGCCTGCTCAGAGTCCCATAAGACCCCCCATCCTGGCTGCCTTCTACCCCCAGCCCGCCACTCGTTAACCAGCTAAATAATATAATTTTAAACGCTTAACCGGTTAACTGTCTTGAATGATTTTTACATCCCTACTCAGGATCAGACTGCTCGCAAGCTTTGGCAGGGGGTGTGTGTGCAAATGATGCAGTGGCTCACTAAATATGTAGTTTAGCCTGTGGGATAGGAAGGGGGGAAAGAAAGCATGTGTGAATGGCCAGCCGCTCTAGCCGCAGCCCTGGGCTTGGAGCGAATGTTACTGATCGCATCATCTGCTGTATGCAGGCTTAGTCTTGTCTCCGTATCTCCATTTGCTGCTTCTGCATTGGCAAGCAGGGCTCCTTGGGGTATTTGTTCTTCTTCCCCTGGGGTGGCAGCTTGATGTTTGCTGGAGAATCATGCGAGTCGGGGATCACTGGCTGTGCTCCACGAAGCAGCCATATTCCCACAGTGCCAGCACCCTCGCAAGGATCTCTCGTGCAATCTGCCCCCACCCCTCCCAGCTTTGCAGACAGCAAATTCCTTGTTGCCAACAGGTTGGGTGGGTTTTGTTTTATTCAGCGTGTGGAGGTTTCTTTTTCCCTGTACGGTTCAGGTGGAAAGGTAGGAGGAGCAATAGCAGCAGGTGGGAGGGGACTCGCTGTCCCTAGTGCAGGCCTGGAGGCTTGTGATTGGGGGGAGGGTGGAACAAACCCTTAAAGCACAAAATGAAGGGCATAGGTTGAACAATGAAAAAAAATTACATAACTGGCAGAGCCAGCCTGCAGGATGGTCACATGAGCAAGGTGACTTGGATCAGGGAATGCGCAGCATGGGCAGTGGCCCTGGATCTGGGTCTGGAGGCCTCTGCCTAAAGCTGGAAGAGGGTTGCTGTGAAAGGTAATCCTCCCCCCCTCCCGCCCCCGTGTATCTTCTTTGCAGAGTGAGCGTGAGCCAAGGTAGAGGGGAGACTGGCCTCTGTTCAGTCTGTAACAGCTGTGCTATCAGCCCTCTGCCTTCCCAAGGCGTTGGCAGGCAGCGAGCAGGAAAGGACCACAGCCCCACCAGAGGAGGATCAAAGAGAGGTAATGTAGAGCAACGTGGGAGCTTGGGATTGGGGGCCGCTTTGTACAGTGCTTGGTGATAAAGGCAGACGCTGCTCCTTTGGAAAACAAAACAGGGACAATTGGCTGCACAGGCTCTCTAGCCCCATTGGTCCCTGCTGCTCTCCTCTAGCCTGCTTGTCCCTGTGGCCACTCTTCCATCCCTGCTGTGCAAACCTACAGGTTCTGTTACTGCTTAGACCCATGAGACCAAGCCCTATTGATTGGCCTTGAGGGGGGCTCCCCTCCTTTCCCTCTCTGCCGTTTGATCCTATGGGCTCCTCTCTAGCCATGTTCCCCATTGCTTGATTTTGTGGGATCTCAATCTGTGATCCCCTCTGGATGATACTGCTGGTCTCCATTATTCCCCTGACCCACCAGATTCCCACCCATCCCCTGCTTCTGGATACTCTGACACCCCTCCTGCGTGACTTCCTGGATCCCTCTCTTCTCTTCCCCATGCTGTCCCTGCCACCTGCCTCTCCGAAGCGGCAGACCACCACTGGCACTGTCATTCCATACTTCAGCAGTGCCACCTTAATTGTAATATGCAATACTGGATGTAATTCCTCTCAGTAGAGTGGGGAACTGCAGCATCGGTCAGTAAAACTGCTGCTGCACCTCTGACTTGCCAAGAACTCTGGCCCTTGAAACTGCTGGCAGCAAAGCCGAGGCTGAGCTGTCATTCTGGAGAACACACTGAGGTAATCCCTCGTCTGGCTCTTGCACTTTTTGGAGTCCCTGGGAGTGGGCCAGTGCCAGCAGCAGCTAAGTGAGTCTCTTGGGACTACCAGATTTAGGACGGAGGGGCCCTGCTGCCTGCCTAGCAGTAAATGACAACATTATTATTATTATAAAAATACATAATGATGTGTGTGTTCTCGCTCCTGAAAAATCCAGCTGTCACCAGCCTCACCTGGGACTTGCCCTCTTTGTAGGTTTCCTCTACATGAGCTGATCTGACTGTCCTAATCTCTTGCCTGCTGCCCTGCTTATCCCCCATTGAACAGTATGGGGAGCATCCTATGCCCTTGTCAGGGTTGTCTGTTGCTTGTGTCCCACTTCCTGTGTGACAAGAGGGGCATCTCCAGAAAGCCAAAGCTGCTATTAGGTTGACATTATTGGTCTCCAGCAAAATGGAGCTGTGGGCATTTCTGATTGGGATGGAGGGGCAGAGGGTTGGGTTCTGACTGGTTTATGAGGCTAGCTGCTCAGCTCTGTAACCTGTCAGCTCTGACCTCCCGCACATGCGGCGTGATGGCTGGTAAGAGTTGTGAGGAGAGATGTTCACAAGGCCGGGATTGGCCGCTGCCTCCTCAAACGTCCTTCCGCTCGGCCTTTCTGCAGCAACGTTTCATGCTCACTGTGAAACAGGAACAAGGGGGCCCTGGCAGTGACTCAGGAGGAAGGGGCTGAAGGGACAGAGGGAGCCTCCTCTGCTGGGTTGGAATGATTTCACACTGGCTTTTAGGAAGAGGCTGAGCTCTCAGAGGCGGTTGTAACTGTCGTGGGCTCTCTCATTCTGATGTACTGGAGCAAAACGGTGTTAATCATCAGCTCCTCTAACAGGCCTGCCTGGACTGGGTCTGAACAGCCACAGCTGTTTGGAAAAAGGACTCCCAACCTTGGGTTTACCCTGCGGCAGCAATACCCGCCCTAACACATGCCCCTTCCATGCACCCCATGCTCCTTCCTAAGTGACTGCCACTTAAGTTCCTGTTTCAGCACTTTCCCTCCAGGTTTCTTGCTATCCCAAAGCTGGACCCGCTCTCCCAATCCCAGGGGATTTGTGAGAGGAGCACCTGGCTGTGGGCGGTCTGTTATGGTCAGGTGACAGAGGAGCCTGTTTAAACTTTTTCTTTGGAATTTACTTTTTGTTGATAAAGCTGCACTGATTATAAGTGTCTTTGGGTGTCTTTGAACCCATAATAGAGTCCCCTGTGGTATGGAAAGCTGCAGCTGCTGTACCAGCCAGACGAAAACCTGAGGGCCTCAGACCCTGAGTTCTGTAAACAACAGATCCTATCACTTCCCATCTCGAAAGAAAGGCAACTGTTTTTGGAGAGGAAAGATTCAGCTTCAGGCAGCTCTGTTGAGAAGTTTGTGGGCTCAGACACAGTTCAGTTCTGGGAAACATTATCTAAGAGCCATTGCACCCCCAAGCTGTAATTTCAGAAGCCGTTTGCATCAAGAGTGTCAAGTCCTGGGGCCCGCATGAGGGAAACTGAGATAAGGTTTATCTCTCTGCCACTCCCTGGTATGTTTATGGTGGTAGCGGGCCTGGGAAAATCCTTGACAATGTCACATTGTGTTTGTTGGTCCAGTATTACACTGTAATCTATAAGCTTTTTCTCTAAGAAGGTTCTTTAGGTCAGTGCAGATCAGCTATGTCACCTTGCCTAGACTGGTTTTGTATAGATTGTTTACACTTTGTATACTGTTTGGGCCTGAAACTCTGCGTATACATTGACCCAATGCCTCTCTTGCCCCATCTTTATGTAATTTCTCCGTCCATTCACACATGAAGAGCAGTTTGCTGACTTAATGGAGCGACATTGATTTTCACCATTGAAAGATCTGTCCCAGTCGGTGAGGGGGCAATCCAGGCTAGAGAGTGGGCCACATGAATAGCCCTTCTTCATCTCAGTGGGCTGCAGGATTAGCAAACCAAGATAGTCTCCCGGAATAGAGCAGTTTTGCCAACTGCGGTTGCGTGCCTAGAATTCGCGGGGCAGGGCCAATTGAACCGCAGCAGCACTTTGATTGGATGCAGAGGGAGCGCCCAGCTCTCACAGTCAATGATGTGTGCGATCAGCATGCTCCTCACTTCATATGCCCTTGCTCTGCATGCGTGTCCCTTTAGTAATACCTGTAGGCAAAAAACGATGCAGATGGAAACAAGGAGAATTTGGCAACCCTGCTCCTGGGCAAATGTCTCGTGGGCCACACATAAAACCCAGATGGGCTGCATGTGGAGCTTCGGCCGCAGGTTGCCCACCACCAGTGTTTGGACCACACCTCTCTTTGCTGTTTGTGTGAGCGTACTATTCCTTTGCATGTACGCTCTCCCACCTCTTTCCTCTACAGTCTGGCTGTAAGTTAGCATGCGTGTACACACCATCTCTTTATTTGAAGTGAAAGCTGCACCCACTCTGCTTAGCTCAACAGTATGAAAGGTCACTAGGCATGCAGTGCTCGTTACTATAAATACATTGCACAGTTTAATTAATGACTTCAGTTACAGTTGGCAAGTCTAAGCTCCGTGCTGGAGGCAGTTGTCTGGCTGGCAAGTGCTGTCCTTATGATGCTGGAAGCATGGGAGTTCCAGTGGGGCAGCTGGCAACCACTTTGTGGCTGAGCTAGCCACAAGAAGGAGCTCTGGCCAGTTGAAGACTAGAAAGAGAAGGAACTGTGCCCAGCTATATTGTCCAGGATGTGGAAAATCCACCCCCTTGACCAGTGTAGTTAATTCTTCTATTGACTTAGCTACAGCCTCTCTGGGAGGTGGATTGACTACAGCAGGGATATGCAATCATTTGTGATGCGGGGAGCACTAAGAATTTGGAAAATAGTCAAGGGCCGCACTCTTCCATGATGTTAATGGACGAGGTGCGGGGTCTGGGATGGAGGCTGGATGCAGAAGGGAACTTGGGGTAAGGGATAGGGGTGCAGGATGGGGTGTGGGATGTGGGGGTAGTTTGGGTGAAGGAGAGGATTGTGACCTGGGCAGAGAACTGGGGTGCAGGGGATTGAGGTGCAGCCCTACAGAGTCGTAACTAGCTAATTAGGTGCATGAGGCAAGAATGTCCTTGGCACGGGTGGGGGTACTGATGTGGCGCGAGGCATGAGCGAAGACAGCATAGTAGCTGTCTTTTCTGTGCCCCCTCAGCTATGTTCCTGAGGCACGTGCCTCACACACCTCACCCTTGTTACGGGCCTCAGCCTCTGGAAGGGGTATGGGGGGGGGAAGGGCGGGCAGAGGGTTGGGAGGAGGAAGGGGCTGAGGTGCCAGAAGCGGGTTCTAGCTGGAAAGTGCTTACCTGGGCTGTTCCCAGCCAGCAGCCCACCAGGTTCCACAGCCAAGCTCCCTGCCTTCCATGGCCCCGCAGGCTGCTCAGAGCAGCTGCAGGGGCCATGTGTGCTTCTCTGAAGGTCGCAAGCCCGAGGGGAAAAGTACTTCATGCGTGGCAGTTCCCATTGGCTGGAAAGCGGCCAATGGGACCTGTGCAATTTTTCTGGGGATGGGAGCAGCACATGGATCCTCTTCCTTTCCCCCCAGGCTCGCAGCATTCATAAACACACGTGGCTCCCGCAGTGGATTTTTCTGAGTGGTGTGTGGGTGGGGCAAGCAAGGAACCTGGCTGAGGCTCCCGCTGGGCCATGGGTTGAATTCAGCCCACTGGCTGTATTTTCCCCATTCCTGAACTACAGTACAAGAGACCCTCCCATCACTGTAGAGAGAATCTCCACTGAAGCACTTCAGCAGCTGCAGCATTTTCAGATTAGGCATAGCCTGTGCATCGTTAAACAGTGAAGCATTTTGTGTCAAGATTAAATGATCCAAACTTATGAGAGTGGAGAAGTATGGAAAATGATGATTCTTTGCTGGGCACTTTTATTAGCTTGTGAAGTAACTGCTTTATAAACCATGACTGTCCCTGTTGTACCTCAGTGACCTTCTCTAACTGGCTTGATGCGGTTCCATTATATAGAGGGCTTGAGGTTTGGTTCAGTTCTTATTTTTGCACTTGGTGTCCAATTCTTTGAGCTGGTGGTTGCAGAAGAGATGCAGGAAGGAAAACCAGTGCTGCGCTCACTGTGAATAGCATCCCCTGCAGAGGAGGAGGCAGTTTTGCAGCATCTGAGTTTCATACCACACTCTCTCCTCTCCCGCAAGCAGCAATGCTACAGGGGGTCAGGGCAGCCGGGGTCTTGGCCCAACGTCTGAGGAAGAGTTAAAGCTTGCTTCGGTTGGCTGAATAGGGCACCCTCCAGCCCAGGGATGGGCAATAATTTTTGATGGGGGGGCCACTCCAAGATTTTGGAAAGTG
>CM057848.1:110110196-110141378 GCA_030068395.1 Apalone spinifera
GCAAGGGCCAGAATCTGCCCCTCTGAGGTTCCAGCCAAGATTAGTGGGATAACCAATGCGAACGGGCCATTGATCGACATCTCAAAGTTTCCTTGTTCCCCTGCTCTCCGCAGCTGCCTGCCTGAGTCTTGTGCTCTGACCCCACCTCGCAGAGAGATGTCTGAAGGTTTCCTTCCCATGCCCCCAAATCTGTCCCTGCCATTGACTCTGGATTGGGTCTGATGTTAACTTTCAATTATTTGATCAAACCCAGATCAACTAACCACTTGTCACAGAAGATGTCCATGTCTGGCAGTAACTAATAATCACCCTGGACAACCACCAGTCCCAGCTCCTCCTTGGTTCCCCAATATGGCCACACGTGTCATCTTCCTTTCCCTTTTTAGCCTCTTGGGAGAGCTCCCCAGTTTTCTACAGGTTGAACATTTCTGGTCCGGCACCCTCAGGACCTGACCGTTGCCGAACCAGAGAATTTGCCAGACCATGGGAGGTCGCTATTGTCGCGCAGCATCACCAACACTTCCAGTGGTTATTGGGCTCTTAGAAGACATTTAGGGGTAAATTAGAGCTAAGTAATAGCTCAGAGCCCTGAGAGCCAGGACTGGTGGCTGTAAACAAACGTTATGGGACCATGGGAAACTTGGCCACACCCATGATAAGTGGACATCCGGCTAACTAAAATCAGACTAGACCAGAGATGTTGCCAGACCAAAGAGTGCTGGACTAGGGAGGTTCAACCTGTAGCATGGAATAAGTGGAGTCTCCATCCCAAGAAAGCCATTTTGGGAGGGGGAGCAGCAGCTGTGCGCTCTGGGGCGCGGCTTGCTTTCCTCCCTGTTCCCTAGACACTAAGGGAGTGAGGGGAAAGTGCTTGCATTCCGTGCATGCCTCTCACACCTGGCTAGTGAGTGCCCTTCCCCAGCCATGTGTGAGAGGCATGCACAGAAAACAAGAACTTTCCCCTCGCTCTCTTAGTATCCGGGGGTGGGGATAAAAAGTAAGCCACATGCAGGGGCGGCCCAAGGCGGACTGCCGGCAGCTGGCGCCCCAGGTGGAATGCGCGATCGGCACCCCCGCGCCCCAGGTGGAACGCGCGATCGGCGCCCCCGCCTCCACAGCCCTTAATGACGTGATATCATTGGGCGCCCCGTTTAACACGGCATCCTAGGCGACAGCCTAGTCAGCCTATATGCACGGGCCGCCCCTGGCCACATCCCAGAACACATGGCTGCTGCCCCCCCTACATGCCCAAAATGGCACCCTCGCCCCATCCCTTTCTCTGCTCAGGATGGAGCAGTTGGGTGGCCTCCAGGTCAACACTTCAAGGAGAGCTCGGGCTACGTCGAAGGAAAGGGTTGCACCAGTGTCCGCTTGCCTCCTTCAGAGACCCCTGCTAGGCCTTGTCTCTGCCCAAGCCCGGAAACAGCTACTGGTAGGGAGGGGCATTGGTACCCTCTCCAAAGGGCTTGGAGAGAGACTCGGGATTCGTTAGCACCTGCTGAGTTGCCAGGAAATCTGCTTTAATGTTAGTAGCAGGGATAATGTAAGTCCTGTGCTTATCAGAGATTTACAAGCAGCTGACCACAAAGCCCAGCTTGCTTGTGCCCAGTGGTTGGACTGTCAGGAGGAGACTGGAGAAATGATGGGCATTGCAGAGAGGCCAGGCAGTGTGTGCAGCCTGACAGCTCTCTGGCATCCCCCTGGCACTGCAGCCCAGCACAAGGCTTGGCAGCGCCTCCCTTCCAGCTAGTGCAGCACACCGGGGCCTGGGGCCAGCCTTGGCCTCGAGCTTTGCAGGGCACTGTAAGGCGTCTGGGAGACAGTGTGACCTGCAGGCAAGTCCACAGCTCTTCCCTAAGAGAAACAGTCTCTGGTTTGTTTTTATTTCCTGTTCTTCTGCTCTTGGCTGGTTTGGACTGAGCCTGGACTTGCTGTTCTATGGTAGAAAAGTCCTGTTGAGGCTCTATCCAAAGGCCTCCCTCCGTCTCTGAAACGAACCGGAACTCCTGGGATTCCCCAGACCAAGAGCTGCTGGGAGTCCTGTCCCCACCCCCACCGATCTGTACTCTCTCCATCCCAACAGGTGTCAGTGGGTCCGTTTTAAGGGGCCCTCCGCCCCCTCGAATGACGGGTCCTGAGGGGCCACCAGCACTAGCCGCTGGCATCATGGAAGAAGTGCAGCTGGAGGAGGGCCAGAAGAATGAGATTGACATCTCTGACCTGGGATCACGCAACTACGGCGCAAGGACAGACTTCTACTGCCTGGTGACAGAAGACGACCTCTGAGGGGGCGGGATTGTTGCTCCCCCAGGACTGGCTGTCTCGGTGGCCTTGAGAAGGACGACTCTCTGCTCAGCTATTTTCTTTGACCCAAGGCGTGGGCAGGTCTTCAGCACTCCCATTCTTGGCTGCTCGCTGTGGGGGAGTCAGGCAGGGGAAGGACTGACCTTGTACCCCCCACTGAAGCCTCACACTCCCATGTGCACGCTGGGCAGCTTCTCTCCTAAAACCCTTCAGGGCCACGAGAAGCTGTTAGGAAAGAAGGATTCAGCCTTTTGCCTAGAACTTGGCTTTGGAGCGGAACCATCCCAGGGGAAGTGGGTGCTGCGACCCAGGCGGTGGCATTGCAGAATTGGGAGGCGGCCGCTGGTTGGTAGAGCCACTGGGCAGGCGTTGCCATAACAGATGCCAGTGAGGTGTCGGTGGTGGCCACTAGGTACCGAGATCCATGCCGCAGTGAGCTCCTGGCTGTACTAAGGCACTAGGGCTGGCTAGGGCTGGGCTGGAGAAATGCCACACTGCGTGTGCTGTCACCTGACAAGTGACTGGGATTTGTAAAGATAAGTTTAGAGATCCATAGTGTAGCATAGCCCTGTTGCAGCAAGTGCCCATGGAGGCCTCAGCCATTAGCTGGAGCTAGTGTGTGTGGATAAGAGCCCAGACAGTGCAGCGTTCTCATGGGGACTCTCACCTGGGCTCATGACTGAAACATACAGCATGAGGGCAGACACACTAGGAAAGCCCCAGGGCTTGACAGCAAAGGCTCGTCTCCCCGCTGCTGAAGCACTTTGGCAGGGGCGGGTGGCTTTCTCCAGGAAGTTCCCTATGGCCGCGGCACCAGACTTTCCCTCCCAGTTTGTTAGTGACCAATAGGACAACTCTGGAAAAGGTTTCCTCGTTTCACAGTGGTGCGGAGCTGCCCGAACCGTTCCCAGAGCACCTCTGCCCTTTCTTCCTTTGGAACCACAATTAAAATAACTTGTTTCAAGCTAGGCTTGGCCTGGTCCCTCCGCCAGTAGTTTTAGAATAGGAGATAGTTGCAGGCCAGTCGGTTCTTTGTGTGAGGAGGGCTGGGATCCCTGCTAGGCCAGGGACCCACAACTCCGGGAGGGTTAGGCCTAGGCCAGTGGCTTGTAGTAGCAGGAAAGGGGCAGAGCTGAGACGGGACTCGGGACTGGAGTACAGGGGGGGACGCAGGTCAGGACTGAGGAGACACTGGCATTTTCTACACCGTTGGCCCCAGACACAGCACTTCTCCCAGGTTGCCTGTGACAAGGCACGGAAGTGTGCAAGAGACTCCAGAAGCCAGTGCCAGATACGGATGCAGTATAGAAAATGGGGCCTGTCAGGAGACCCAACCCCGCATTCATTTGCAGTACTGCCATTAGCCCGACTGGGCTTGGACCCAAGATGCTATGGGCCCACACTAGCCCCTGTCTTTCTGACAACAGCTGATGCCATTCTCAGATCAGCTTAGAGATGGGTCAAGCCAGGCAAGTGATTGGGGGGGTGGGAGGGGCGGGCCTGGCCCCCTCTTCCAGGGAACTCTGGATCTTCAGAACGGCTCACTCCAGCCCCCTTCTTCCTCCTCCACAGACTAACCATAAAGCAAACAGCTGATACAACAGCTGTTCCTGCCTGGGGAGCGCAGTGCCTGGCTGAGCTGGGCACTAGCCATGAGCCTGGCTGGGAGGTAGAGTGTGAAGGGGGCTCTTTCAGGGATTCTTTGGCTGAGACTCGTCTTCCTGCTGATTTGCTGCTCCACAAGGGGCTTGCAGGTGAGCATTTGCAAGCAGTGGCCGGCCCTCAGCCTGGCCAACCAAGGCCCAGGGGGCTGCCTGCGTGAGCTATGCAGGGCTCATGCCCGACAGTCCATCCAATGCCTTTCCTGCTAAGCCAACAGCGCTTCCTTAGCAGCCGGCTCTGCGAGGAGGGCGCCCCACAGCAGCGCAGCTCAGCCGTGTGGGTCCCCCCTCTGCCCGTGGAGACTGCAGAAGTGTGTGGTGCAGACAGAAGGTGATTAGCCAGTGCAAAGGCAGGCTGGGTTTGGAGCTCACATCCCTTGCAAAGCACCATGGGTGTCGGGTGAAAGTCCAGCTGGGGAAGGCAAGACCCAGCTCCACCCCGTCTGCCCGAGGCCCTGCCCCTTGGAGCCAAACCCCACCCACCCCCAGCCCAATCCTTTCTGGCCACGTGGACGGCCAGGCCTAGCGTGATGGCCCCTGGCCCGGCCCTCCCCAGCAACTGGGAAAAGCCGCACTACCCAACTGTGGTACCATTTCCCTCCCAGCAGCCAGCCTGCTGAACTGGGCTGCCTTCCCTGGCAGCTGGGGAGAGCCGAGCTGCTGTGCCATGGTTTCAGCCTTCCCCAGCGGTGGTCCCAGCCTTAGGCAGTCAGTCGTGTAGGTAGTTTTGGCCTTCCTGTGCCTGCGTTACCAACCGCCCATGCAAAGCACCAGGGCCGCTGTCCATACCACAGGTGACTAGTTTCAAGCACATTCACTCTGCTGGAGCAATGTCATTACTGCCTCAGCGTTCCCGCGCGTGCCTGTAGCTGGCGCCCCATAGTGCTCATCCTCGCCCAGCTTAGCATGTGCGATCGAAGACGCTCCCCACCCACTGGTCTGACTTCAGAACCAGTCGCACTGTGGCAGGTTGCTCGTACTCGTTACAGAGCCCTGCTTCAAAGCAACGCACCCCGCTGGCAGGAAACGCTCTTGTCAGCTGGGCCATGAGGAAGCTTTGGCTGGCAGAGCTCAGCTGGGGTTACCTGATCGGAGCCAGACCTAGGCGGGAAGGGGCCTTCAGAAAACCAGTGGAGGCCTGGCATTACCTTGCTGCCTCTACGAGGTGCAGCACTCAGACTACAGCTTATCCCTTGCTGCTGGCCCCTGCCCATGGCTAGCAGGCTGCTCTGGGGCATAGCGGGAGCATTACCCCAACAGCCACAACCTTCTCCTTCCCCCCCCCCCTCCTTTTAACACACAGGAAAGGACTCAGAAGCACAGAAAGAGCTGCTCACTGGCCAAAGCCTTTATTTAAATGACTCCGCTCCTGGCTGGGGAAGACTGTCCAGGTAACTAGGGAGACAACCACACCAAGAGACACCAGCGTCACCTGGGAACCCTGCTTGGCACCAGCCATGGGCGTGGAGGCCAGACTGCTGCCTGCTACACTGGGGTCAAACCAGCATCCTTCCCCAACGGTGGTACCCTGGGGCCACCGGGCATAGCAGCAGCTAGCTTCAAGTCTCTATCCCAGGCACTGAACGGCCTCCTCTGATGCAGTGTGTCCCTGTTGCTAAAGCCACCAGAATGACCCAGACTCCCCCGCTCCATTCTGCTCCCCGCCCATCCCCTGAATGCTTCGCTTGTCTGACTTGCTTTCGCTAGGGAAACGCCAGGGTGGCAGCACGCTCCAGCACTTACACAGGGTCTCTCCCCCCCCCACCGGTCAGAGCCCTGTGCCCTCAGAAAGGACCCCCAGCCCAGACTGCGGGAATGGCAAACGGCTCCCAGCCCGGCCTCCCATCTACCCCAGGCACGGGGGAGGTGGGAAGAGTCGGTGAGTTAGTCCCACAGCTGGAGGGGCCGAGCAGGCTGGTTCCTATAATCCCCAGTGTTTGTCCAGTTGCATTTTAAGTGGCTCAGGTAGCGGGGCTGCCAGCCCACCCCTTGTTCCCCAGAGGGAGCCCTCCCTAGGAGCTGCTGCCCGATATTCAGCCTACACTGACCGTGCTCCCAGCTCCCTCTAGCCAAAGCAACTTCTCTCCCTGGTGCATGTTGGCCAATAGGCTGCAAACCCCTCCCTCACCCTGTGGGAGTGGGATCCAAATGCTCCCTGGTAAGCCTCCTCCACCACCACCCCCCTTCCAGGGCAGAGGAGCATCACAGCTAGAGCTGCAGGGGAACCAACCCTCCAGGGTGCAAAAACTGCATAGGACAAAACCAAAGCTTCACTCACCCACCCACTGCTAGATTATAGCCGGGCCAGGGAGCTTCCTCTCGCCAGCATGGCCAGGCAGGAACCCCCTTCCCCCGCACACCGCTGGAGCAAGCCCGTGCTCAGCCCCATGGCTACCACAGGACTGACTGTCCCAGTCCCAGTGGCAGCAGGGACAAGCATAGTCAGATCCTCCCAGTTTGTGTCAGAAGCCAGGCCAGAGTGGAGCAGCTGAATCATCTTGGGGGGGGGGGGGGGGGGGGTCCTGATGCCAGGCACCTCTTCCGCTTGCAGCCCCTGGGCTAATGTGGGAGCCAAAGTCCAGGAGTGTGGGACTCCTCTGGCCCCAGCAATGCAAGGGCAGGCCAGCTGGTTAACCCTTTGGGGGGCACAGCAGGCCACCTGCTCGCGGCAGGAGTGCTGCCAGCTTACAGCTCCCCAGACAGGCCTGCCGGCTCTGTGCCATGCATTGCCAAAGCAGAGAGCAGCTCCCCGTCAGCGGCCCCAACCCAGCCTTCCCATCACACAAGGCAGACTAGGGAGTGGGACGGCTGCTTAAAGCTACCGTCCTCCACCCAAACAGCACAGGCCAAGCCAGGCGCTTTGTCGTTGGAGCTTCATCCGCTTTTGTGTCTAAGTGCTGCTGGCTGCAGGTGCAACTAAGCCAAGCCCCTGCAACCTCCCCAGCCAGTGAACTGCAGCCCCCTCTGCGGGGAGCACGGGCACGGCTCTGAGCCAGCTTTCAGAAAGAGAAATGAAGCTGAAACTGGGCAGAATATCATGCTCCAGTCTGGAACCCGGGACGGACGCTGCATGCTGCAGGAGCGCCCCGGCGTCTTTAATACCCAACAGAGCGGCGCCCTCCATCCCACAGGTGTGGCCTGTCTGCCAGGCGCGCACTAGGCCAATGGGATTGATAATCCTCCCAGGCAGCTCAGACTGGCTCCCTGTAGCCACTGGCTCGGCCCATCCCTCTTACATAAGGGGAAGATTTCACACGTGCTCAGGCACTGAAGTTTCCCTGGAGAGGTTGGTTTGTTCCGGCAGTAACTGCTTTCCCAGCTCTTTGTATCAGGCTGTTGGGAGCAGGGAGCGAAACCCGGCCAACAGGCAGCACTACCACCCCACCCACCAGCGCCTTGGGGCACTGCAGCCAGCAACGGGAGTGTGGGGACCAAGCCCAGCCTGCTTGGAGTGCCTGGGCCTGCAGCCCAGAACATGTCCCACTCTGGCATCTGGGTTGAATACACCTCAGACAAACGGTGGCAACTCGCGAGAGCTGGGGCCCCGTGACAGGCACGTGCACTGAGGTGTAACCAGGCCCAGGTCGCTGTCAGATCACACCAGGCATCCCCCCAGCTAGTGAGCAGATGCTTCCCTGCTGAGATGCTGCTGGGCTGTCCTAGAAAGCAACCTGGAAACAGGTGGGGAACGCCAGAGTCAGACTGGCCCTGGAGCTGCTTTAGGGAGGGAGCTGAATTCTGATTGGCACAGGGCCTGCCAGCTCACCCCCAGACAGGCACCAGAAGGGAAGGGTCCCTGGGAGGAAGGTCTGGTTGTTGTTGGGACCCTGGTTTGCAAGGTAACTCACTCTACAGAAGCCAGGCTGAAGAACATGCCTGGGAAGCTCTGAGTAGCTTCACATTTCTGTCCCCGGCTCCGGACGGTTGCCTCTGAGGCAGGCCTGGGCTCGTTAACAGACCGTCTCACCTTATTCCTTTCAACCCCGAGCCGCAAGCCCACCCCATAGCCACCCCTCTTCCCAACACGTTTGTGAGCATGATATAAGCCCCCTCACCACGGCCCCAGGAGCCCCAGGAAGCAGGAGGCTCCTGACACCTGTGTGCACCCTTCCGCTTTGCAGCCCAGCCCCCAGGAAGGAGCTGAGATCCCCCTTCATTTATAAAATACAAGTTCCTGGAGGAGCAGGGTGTGCGGGGAATAGTTACATAGAGACATACTGGGGTAGGAGTAATCCAGAGGTCCAAGAAGACTTTGCAACGACCCCTTGGTGTCCTTACAAGTGCTGGCAGGACTCCTGTGACGTCCGCAGGGCCTGCCAGAGGGAGGGGAGTCCCTCGACCTCTCCCCCGGGCCTGCACAGAGCAGTGCAGCTGGAGCAAAGGCCGACGTCCCCCGCGGAGGAGCGGCTCCTGGCTGGCTTGAAGACGAAGCTGGAATGGGGGCAGAAATGAGACAGGCCAGCCAAGCTGCTGCGGGGTCACGAGGGAGGAGGAGGATGGCAGCTGCAGCAAGGGGAGATATGCCGCAGTCTGTGCTGCTGACAGGATCCTTTTCACTGGGCGAGTCGGGGCTGGTCAGTCCGGGCTCAGTTGATCCTGGGACTCTCGTCCTTACAGAGCTAGGAAATCCTCCTTCCGGTAGCCTTTCTGCAAGAGACAAACGGATGCTCAGGAGAGCGGAGGGGAGGAGAGGAGCTCTACCACTGCAGAGCAAGGAGTAATCACACCTGCAGGCCTACGTTCTCCACAGTGCCCCTCTACCGCCACCCTCTGACAGTCAGGCCCCGTGACAGCGTCTCACGCTGAACCCTCCAAATCCCTCATATGGGCCAGGGAAAACCCTGCTCCTTCATGCAGCACTAGCTGCTCACACCAAGGTAAGGCTGTAACCAGGCTAAGGACCAATAGCCCAAATTGTCCCCTCCTTTGGTTGCCCCTGGGCCATTTTTCCCTAACAGGGGTTGGATGCCATTAGACTGTCTGGTCACCTGGTGCTAACGGGCCAAGGAACTGGAGGAGGAGCGAGGAAGCCACTGTGGGGAGAGCAGAACCAGGAGTGGCAAAGCAGTGAGAGACGGGGAGGAGAATGAGGCCCCTCAGGTAGCTCCCTGCCCACTCTCATTAACCGGTGCTTCTGCATTTCCTAGACAGCCATTGCAGCCAACAGGTACATCAATCCCGGGGGCTCTCGCCCCAGGGCTGCACTGGCATCTCCACAGACAGCCCAGGGCGCCTCCAGTGTGCATCCGATGGAGCAGGTGCCCTCGCACTGAGCACCCAGGAGTCTCCTGCAAGAGGCAACAGGTCCCAGCCCACCTGGCTCCATCTTAATACCTCAGGTCAAGATGGAGCAAGGAATGATGGGATCCATAGGCTCCCCCTAGGATTTCACTTAGGCGACCCGGAGCTCTCCCAGCAGCCCCTGTGCCATGTTGTGGGGACATTCCGATGAGGAATTGGGGCAAGCCAGAAAGAGGCTGTTCCCTGAAGAATTCACTCCAGGTTTCATGCTGCTCCCAGGAAGCGTAGGGATGCTGTGCTCAGGCCCCTGCCGCATAGGCCCCGTCAGCTGGCTGTGCTTGCTGCTTGGATGGAAGAAGCTGCCCACAGTCACCTGGGATGTCACTCCCTGAGCCAGCCCCAAAGCGAGGGCTAAAGAGATCACTGGAGCGGGGGCGTCGCTCTCCTGCCCTGCCACCTAGCGCCCTGATTCCAAGACTAGATCATTTTAAAATCCCCCGAAGGCAGAGAACTGAGCACATGGACAGTTGCTGAGAAGAGCCGCTTGTCCGTGGACACCTGGCCACGTGCAGGCTGACAGGGTGGCTATAGCTCCCCATTGACTTCCCACGTACTGCCCCAGGATGGGGGGCCCTTGAACAGGCATGGGGGAGAGTTGGGCTTAGCTCCCACCTGTCACTAACTAGCTGCCCCTCCCAGCGGGTGAGATAACAGGCCGACCAGCAGGTCATTTAAGGGGGAGCCATGGGAAGGCTTCTAGAGGGGCCCTTCTCATTCTGCTAGGCCAGGCAAAGGGCTGTCTGGGAACAGCCGAAGCAGCACTGCCGGGCACAGGGCAGGCAGCAGGGTCTGGGTTTTCCTGATTGGACGGAAGCTGAACTGTGTCTACAGCCCTGGGAAAAGCCAAAGAAACACCCTGGTGGGTGGTTCCCTGATGCACTGGCAAGCAAGTTGGTCCCCCTGGCTGAGCATGGGGGAAACCAAGGCAAGGCTGGGTGAGACCCTGTTCCACACCCCTCTCCCGTCTGAATGAACTTCCAGTTTTTAAAGCAATAGCCCTTGAACACCAGCCTCCTCCTGCCCACCACCACCATCTGCTGGACCCACGGCCAACATGCATCTTCCTGGGGGGTGAATTATTCCCTGGAGCCTGCCTGGGCTGCTTCCGCCTCGCTGCTGAAACAGGAGTGAAAGGGGCACAGGAAGCCTTTAGCTAATGACTAGACGTGTCAAGTTCGAGTTCCACGCAGCCAGCTTCGGTGTGCTAGCCTGCGTCTCAACGGGGCTTTGCAGCCAGGCAAAGCAAACTCAACCAAGCACCCACAAATGAAGCATGCAGGCTCCCTGCTTGCTACGACAGGGGAGTTACTGGGGCTGTAGAAAAATGGACTTAACCTTGATGGGAAATTCCAACGTTTGGAACAAAAACAGAGTTTGGAATTTCCTTGGAGCACAAATTCTGAAAGGTTTGGATTAAAAAATGTCAGTGTTGTCTTCAAGTCATCATTGTCAAGTCCAAGTCGAGTCTCAAGTCACTACAGTTCAAGTCTCAAGTTGAGTCCCTAAAGTCACTTTGGAGTCAAGTCCCAAGTCGAGTCTCAAGTCTTAATTTTAAAAATGTCAAGTCACTTTTGTACAAGCCATCAATATCGGCATTTTCGGACAATTTTTTCAGCAAGTCGATTTAACAAAATTAGCAAGTCTCAAGTCGAGTCTCAAGTCACAAACAATGAACCCGAGTCGAGTCTCAAGTTGAGTCACCTAGGCAACTTAAGTCAGACTCGAGTTCGAGTCGTGGGACTCGAGTCAGCAACTCTGAAAAATGTTGACATTGAAACCATTTCAAGAAGCACATGTCCTATCAGGTACACAAAGATGCTACTGAAACGTTAATGTGCCTCACGATGGGATGAGAAAGATCAAATTGAAGTGAAACATGTTGAGTTTATCGAAGCAAGGCCACTGGATGCTTTCTCACCGATAGCAGCACGTGCCCGCCGAACATGTGGGGATGGAAAATATCCCCTTGCCCCATGGAAACCCATTGCGTGGAAAAGTTTTAGACCAGCTCTCTTGGTTTCCCTACATCTGCTCACGCCCCCTAGCACCACTCTCTTTGTCCTAGTCTGGACAATGCCTTCAGATCAATAGCAGGAAGACTCCCACCAGGGGCAAACCAACCCTTGGCCCGGCTGAGAGAGGAGCCACCCAGCCAGAGGCTCAGCTGAACTAGTGACTCAGAGAGGAGCGTACCATCTTGTAGTCCCGGTGAAGCTTGGTGTACTGCCACATGTTGGCCAGCAGGCTGGAGGCCGCCCTGGAGGACTTCTCGCTGTCCGAGCTAGGGCAAACACACAGAAGACACAATGATGCTCTTTGCTCCTCTCCCACTAGAGTCCGTCTGGCACCGACGCAGGAAACACATGTGGGGCCGTGCTCTGTGAGAGGCACTATGAACAAAGACTGGGGATTTGGGGAGGGAGAAGCAGAGAGGAGAACCAATGGAGTACGCCAGGACCAGATGGTCACTGCTCCACTCTGAGGGCCCCTCACATAACCGCCATGCTGGGTGCGGCTGGAGAAGTTACTGACACATGGGACAGCTGATTCCTGGGAAGATGAGGCGGAGGGACTAGAAGTGCCCATACACATATCGGGGCGAGGGAATTGCGCTCCTTTGGTGTAAGGAACTAGGATGACTCCATGGGAGCAATTCCTGGTGAGAAGACACACTCAGTGGTCCTGGGGCAGCTCTTGCAGTGAGTAGCAGGGACTCAGACCAGCCCAAGCTCAGCAGGGGGTGCAAAGTGGCAGGAAGTGCCCTGCCTGCCACCAGACTGGGTGGGAAAAGGCAGACCAGGACAGGGGTCTCAGGCATTGACCTGAGCTGAGCTCCTGGGCGCTGGGGGCTGAGGGCGGGCTCACTGGGCTGGCTCCCACCTGTCCCTTTTCTTCTTGATGTAGAAGAGCTTCCGGAGGCCATCGAAGTAGACGATGTCGCGGGCGGCGACGGGGCTCCCCACCACCAGGTTGTTCAGCACGGCCACGATGTTCACGATGACGTCGGCCGGGGGCTCCTTCTCGCCCACGCTCCCGGGGAGCTTCTCAATCAGATGGTTCACCACCTTGGTCGCTGCCGAGGCAAACGGGCTGGGGTCAGGGGCTGGCACGGTGGGTGGGAGCCAAGCCTGGGAACCAGCTTGGAGAGGAGGTGGCCAGCGGCCTGGCTGACGGGCGAGCCACAGGCACAACGGGGAGAGAAGCCAGTGGGTGCAGCAAATGGCCTAACGCAGCAGCAGTGCCACACAATTCCCAGCTGGCACCAAAGGGAGGGGGGTGCAAAAGCCAGGGAGCCAGAGCCAGGGCTGTGCGTGGCCCCGCCCGCGGTACTGCTGCAGGGCCCAGCACAGGGGAAGCTTAGATGCACGAACAGACAACAGATCGGGGCTCAGCTTGGGAAATGCTGCTAAAGCATCTGGGGCGAGCCAGCGGGGGGCCTGGACATGCCGGCAGCCTTGGAGGGCGAAAGGACTGGCATAGCCGGGAGCCATGCACTGTGTGTTCTGTCATCATGGAGATCACACCCGCCCCGGCAACCTCTGGGCACATAGCAAAGCGCGGCCAGTGCTCGGCTGTGTGTGCAGAGGGGTCGGACCCTAAGTTCCCTGAAAGCTGCGAGGCCAGGCAACCGGCTACCAAGGGCTGGGCCCCGCTAGACTGGCTGCGGCTGGGGAGAGGTGCCCCTCACCTGGCCCCAAGAGGTTGTGGCAGTGGAGGGCTGGGGGAAGTCTCTTCCTTGCCACAGCCCTGGGGCAGTTGCACCCCAAACCCCCATCCCCAGTGATGCCTCAGAGCTTTCACCCGCAGCTGGAACCTTCCCCCCCAACCTGCTGCCCCTGAGCTCCCTCCCACACTCCCAACCCTACACACCTCACCTCCATATTGGGGCACATACCAAACCCACTCAGCTGTGTTTGGGCCCCCCTGGGACGACCCCGGGGAGTGAGGAGAATGAGCTAGGCCTGGCTGGCCCCAGGGAGAGCTGTGGGGATGCTGCCCCTGAGGCACAGGCAGGAAGAGGAGCTGGGAAGGGCTCCCAGACGGGCAGCCTTTGGCGCTAGCTCCTCTCCCGCCAGCTGCCACCAGCCTGCATTGCCCTGGGCTCTGGGCTCTCCCCCGGCCCCGCCCCAGCACTCACACATCTCGTCCTTGTTGCGCGTGTTGCGGGACAGGTTGCGGATCAGCCCGGTCAGGGAGCGCAGCTGGTGATGGTCGGCCGTGCGGACTCGGTCCAGCACGGGGTTCAGGATCCGCTCCTGCTCCAGCGCCACCCTGCTCAGCACCCCGGCCCACTGTGCATGGGGGTTGGGAAAGCGAGCGTTATGGGGTCCTGCCTTTCGATACCGCCTCCATCCTGACCACCCCGGGCCAGGTACCCCCCTCAGCACCCCAGGCATCCACCTGGCTCTGCCAGCAGCCACATCCCTTTCCCCAACCTCACTTGGCCCCATTCTCAGGGTGGGGCCCCCTCTGGTGCTGCCTTTCCTGCCCCCTCACACCCGTACGTCACCCTGCCCCACGAGTGTGCCGCAGTTGGGCGGGCTGCAGGCACATCTGCTCCCTGCCAGCTGCCAGGTCACGTTGGGGGATGAGACCAGGGCTGATGGCATCACTTCTCAGTACAGAGGCTCAGTTCAGCCTGATCCCTCAGAGCACCAGCCACTGCTGGGATTTGGGTCCTTTCCCCCGCTGCTGCTCCCTCTTCCTTTCTCTGGGGCATTTCCCCTGGTGCCTGGGAGGGCAGGGGCCATGTGCCCACCCTGGCATACAGACACAGTGACATGGGCCACCACGGTGCCCCACGTTGACAGAGGGGACCAGAAGCTCGAGGGCCAGCCAGCCCCCCTGCACTGCCCCACCATGGAGTCCAGCCTCGGGCTGAGCCTCTCTGCAGCTGTGGCCTTCGAGAGCCCCGTCTGAGCCAGAGCCGGGCATGGGTGGGCAGTGGGCACTGGTCTTCTTGCTAACCTGTCACACACCACCCTGGCCAAGGAAAAGGCCTCAGCCAGGCCCGTCCCGGCGCCCAACCTCACCCGCCGGTCTCCAGCCGTGATGTTCTGCAGCGCCCCCGAGGCCGCCTCCGTGGTGTGCTTGTTCAGCTCGCAGCGCTGCAGCAGCCGGTTGTAGATGCCCACGATCTGTGGGTTCCAGAGCCACTCCATCCCCTTGGGGTCCTTGGAGACTTCCGTGAAGGTCACCATGTCTGTGTTCATGTGCTGGCGGGTGGGGAGAGGCCATCAGGAAACAAACGTAGCCCTACGGGGGCCCGGCTTCCCTCTCGCCTCCATCCCCACCCCTATTTGTCCTTCCCTAGCACCCCCATCTCCTCCCTATCACCCAGGCCACCAGGAGCACCCAGCCCCTCCCTGGGTCTGTGACCTGCGTGCTCAGCCGGCCGTGCGGGCACCTCCTGGGAGCCTGCTACAGCCAGACACACAAGTATGTGCAGAACCCGGCTGTAAACACCAACTTCTCTCACGGGAACTGCTTAGGCTCCCAGCCAATCACAGGCTCGGAAGAGCACCAGGTGACTCCTATGGCCTGTTTCTTCTCAGCCTGTGTGACGGGCCTTTGCGGGGCTCACAAAGGGCTGTGTCGCCCACTGTACCCTACAGGGCCATGAGGGGCCGGGAGTGCATCTCACAGACATCTCACACAGGGCCTGAGCCTCCACCCACTGGAGCCAAGGAGAGAGACACTCTGGCTGCAATGGGCTGAATTAGCTGGAGGAATTATCTGCTCACCAATGTTCCCTCTAATTTTTTCCATCCATGAGCGGGATACATTTTGTTAGATGCACTGAAGCATGTGCAGATGTGCACCACCAGTAGAAACACAGGTTGCCGGCCGAGGGCACTCTGCTAATCAGCTGGGCAGCACCTGAATTTCTCCTGGGTTCTTCTGTAAGCGCTCAGCTTACAGGGAACATCGCTGCTCACCCCTCATTGCAGCGACCCAAGACATCACACACTGGCCATGGCCGATTAGAGCCCCTCTTGCTCCTCCCATTGCCCCACATGATGCACCCTCCTGCCCCATTCTCACCTCTCGCATTCTCCTGCCCTGGGGGCTGAAGCAGCCCACCAGCTCCCCCGTCCCAGCGGTGCCGTCACCCCTCCGGTGCCCCTCCAGCCGCTGCAGGGAGGAGGGGGGCATCTCGTCGTACAGGCGATAGGAGAGGTTCCGCAGCACACACACGGCGTTCTCCACACTCTGTGGGTGGGGGATGGCAGGTCAGTCTGGGCCCCTTGCCCCAGCGGGCTGGCTCTGCAGAGCCCACATGGCAGAGCAGCGGTTTTCCAACTTTTTTTCCTCACAATCCAGTTGCAGAAAATGCTGGATGCTCGCAACCCACCAGAATTACATCTTTTGCCTTGCGCGGGCTCCGGGGTGAGGCTGGGGGGCTTGGGGTGCAGGAAGGGGTCGAGGTTTGGGGGGAGCTCAGGGTTGAAACAGGGGTGGGGGCATGGGCTCAGCTTAGCAGGTCCGGGTCAGTGGTGGTGATAAGGGAGGTTTCAAGACTAGCCTGGCACCGCAGGCCATGCTGCGCCCTGCAAGCAGCCAGCCTGGCTCCTAGGCGAAGGTGCACAAAGTAGGTCTGTGCATGGCTTTCACCCACGAGCACCGCCCCCCAGCCCCCATTGGCTGGTTCCTGGCCAATGAGAATGCAGAGACGGCGCTCAGGATGGGGGCAGAGCATGGAGCCCTGTTTCTCCCTCCTCCTGCCTAGGAGCCAGACCTGCTGCTGGCTGCTGCCATGGCTCAGTGCGGTCTGCGGTGCCAGGGCAGGCAGGGAGCTGCCTTAGTGCCCCCGCTGGTCACCTGGCCACCCTGCAGCAAGGTGACCCAGTGCCTGACACGCCGCAGTCCTGGGCTGCGACTCATACTTTGAAAACCACTGGACTAGAGCCTGGGCCCAGTCAAAGAGGGGCTGGGGACAGGCCTCTCCCCAGGGCTGGGTTAATGCTCCCATAGTGCCACTGTGCCAACAAAGCCCTCAGACAGGCGTGTCTAAGGTGCCCATCTCCCTCGTATCCAGGCTCGGGGCGGCCCACGGTCAATGAGCTGGCCCAGGGCTCCGGGAAGCTGGCAGCTGCTCAGCAAAGGGCTCTGACAGCAGCAGCTCTAGGAGTCTGGCTACCCATGGGACCTACACACCTGCTCTCCGCAGCCCTCATCGCACCTTGGAGCGGCTCCAGGGCACTCTGCTGCCCTGGCCTGCTCTCCAGAGCCACGACATGCTGCAGGCTGGGACAGGCCCCTCTGGAAACACCCCATTGTTCTCAAGCTGGGGTGGCATGGCCCAGCACCAGCCTGGCACCAGCTGCCATCCAACCAGCCCTGCAGGGGAGGCTGAGAGCTGGCCAAGTTCAGGGTGGGTGCCCACGCCGTGCTGCTGGGGGGTGGAGGATGGCAGCTACTTTGGGGCAGCGCCCAGTGAACCTCAGGTGTGTGGGGAGGGACCAAGGAAGCTGGCACCACGGTGATGTGGTGCTCGGAGCCAGGAGGAAGCAACGACAGAGTTTCATCCCTCCCCCCAGAGCTGTACTCCAGCCTGGGCTGGCAGCTCTAAGCACTGGAGACGAGAGTCTTTAGCACAGAGGGGCAGATGCAGACTCCCTCCAGGGACTCACCTTGTCCTCTGACTTCCCCACCTCCAGAGCACTGTTGATGTAATTGATCATGGAGTCCACCAGCCCGTGGCACTCGCGCATCTTCTGCCGGGTCTGCTGGCTGGCAGAGCTGAGATTCCTGCCAGGGGAGTCCAGGGCACAGCGTGACCCACACACTTCTGGGATGCAGTGCACTGTCCCATCTAGGGGCACTTACAGAGAGAGTGATGACTCTGCTCGACTGCCTTAGCCAAGAGCCAGCCGGCTTTTAACGCCAGCAGCAGCAACCCCCGCACTAAGCCCCACAGGTCCCAGGTTCGGCTCCGCCTGTTGGTATCACACAATGGTGTATGAAAGAGTCTCCCATAGCCCCAGACTGCTGGGACACCCGCCTCTGCCCACGTAGGGAGGGGATCCTATTTCCAACAGCGGTCGATGCTGCCAAGGGAGATCCTTCAGTGTCCCTATCCCTGAGCTGGGCTTTGCTGCCTGACCCTGCCGGCTCCCCAGTTTGGGCCCTGCAGCATGAGGATGGCAGGGATATAGTAGCCTGCCCAGCGGGTGTGCAGGCTTTGGCCATAACACAGGGGAGCCAGAACCACTACCGGCACCTAGAGTGGAAGGGAGAAAGCCTCCAGTGTTGTGTGGCCCAGAGCTCTCCCAGCCTGCGTGGCTCCGTGGCCAGGGCAGCGGGCCGGCTCTCCGTGCCGAGGAGCTGGCCGCACATTTACCTGAGGAAGCCTGTGGAGTTGTAGAAGATCTCCGCTTCCGAGGCGTTCTGCTGGATGATGGCAGCGCTGCCTGTGCCGGAGAGCGGGGCCAGGACCAGGTCAGTGAGATGCTCCAGCGTGTCCCGAGCCAGCCGGTCCTTTAGGGTGTCGCTGGAGGAGAGATTCCACAGGATCCCTGCCAGACACAGAAAGCAGCACTGAGCAGCCAGGCTGGATGAGGCGCTGAGCCATTTGCACTGGGGTTCACGCTCCCCTTCCTCTGACTAGATTGCCAGGCTAGCTGCCTCGGTCGGGGTCACACGCTCGCCTCCCAGAGCGCGGGTGCGGCTGCTCCTGGCTCGCCATGGGGCTCCAGCAGCAAGGGAGCTCTGCCCTTCTCACCTGGGTCACTGAGTCCTCACAGGCAGCCCACAGCCCCTGTCGCCGTGGGAACTGGCAGCTCTCAGGACTCCTCCAATTAGGGATGTGAATAGGTAACAGGGTGACACTTATGGGTAATGGTTAACTGGCACCCGGGAGCAGCCCCCACCCGCAGAGGGCTGCTCCAGTCCCGCTGGGCCCACTGTGCCGTGGGCCAGGGAGGAGGCTGGCAGCTCCCTGCGTGGGCCCAGCAAAGCTGGCAGGACCATGGGCTGGGGGCTGCTCCAGCCAGGCTGGAGTGGTCACCTACCTGGGATCCTGCTTAACTGGTTAACCCTCACTGATTAGATGGGATTTTACATCCCCAGTCTCGTTGGAAGATACTCAGAAGCTCAGAAACACCGATGCAGGGACCCCCAAAATGGCAGGCATGCTGCACTCTGCACCAAATTGGGCAGGCCTCATCCGTGGCCCAACTCCATGTGGCTGGGCGGCCTCCAGGGGGGCGGGGAGGGTCTAATTATCGGCAGCTCCAGCGACACCGACACACAAGTATCAGGCAGAGACGACTGGGAAGGGAGACCCGCTGCCCTGCAGCTCCGAGGAGCAGCCAGTGCCTGCCACCAGCTGACTGATAACACCAGCTCCCACACAGCGGGAGACGTAGTGTGAATCCAAGCTGTGCAGGGACTTGTTCCAGCCGCTCCGATGCCCAGCAAAGCCGCGGCACTGGGGTGCTGCTCCAAGAAACACCCAGTTTGGGGGGCAGGTCCCAGCAAGTTCCCAGGAACATGTCAGAGCAGGGCAGCCCCTCAGGCTGGTTATGTGCTGCGTGCTGCATTCCAGAGCTCCCCAAAGCCTCCCCGGCACAGCAGCTCCCTGGGGAGAGGGAGCGAAGCATCTGGCTGCCCCGCTAGGGCTAGGAGCATGGCCTGGGACACAAGCCTGGGAGCGATTCCCAGCTCCACCAAGGCTCTCTCTGTGCCCCAGGGTAGGTCGCCACGTAAGGCTTTGGGTCTGAGCCCCAGTTGTCAAATGGGGCTAATACCTCCCTGGGCTGCTGTGAGCCTGCCTAGAGGCACTCAGCCCCACAGCCCCCCCACTGCTGATGCGTTAGGCCCTAGATTCCCTGGCTGAGGCTCTGCATCATGAGGGCCCAGCTCCATGGGGGACAGCTCTGACCTCCCTGGAGGCAGTGAGACCCGCCGAGGAGGTCCCCCGCCCGGCAGGCACTCCCTGTGTGCAGGGCCGGCCAGCTCAGGGCCGTGCAGCCTCCAGCTGCATTTAGCTAAAACCATGTTCACAGACTCCATTACGTGGCATTAAGCCCTTCACATCATTGGGCCCAGCTTCCCCATTAGCCCTGGTATTAGCTGAGACAACCCGCACCTGGCAGGCAGGATTAGCAAGAGCCTTTGTAATGGAGGCAACTGTAAGCTCCGCTATTCCTGCCGGCCAGACACAGAGCCAGGTGGAGCCTGGCCCCTGGCCACGACTCTCGCACACCCCTCCCCCTGCTCCCTCTGCTCTTTCTGGCAGCCAGGCTGGCTAGGAGGCTGCTGTCTCCCTCCCCCATCTCTCTCTGCCTCAGCCCCACCTCTTAGCAGCAGGCTCCTGGGGTGCCGCCCCACCTGGTTACCTAAAAGGAACAGCTTCCCTTCTCAGGCCAGGGCGGCCTGGCTGGCTAGTCCCTCCTTCCACCTGCTGGGCAGGACTGTCTGAGCTTCCCACCCACCCAGGGGCCTCGTTTCCTTGCCAGAGCCCTGCCTGGTCCCCAGTGATAAGACCTGGCTGTTCAGTAACCAAGGCTGCCTGTCCCTTGACTGCCAGCACCTCAGAGCAGGGTTCAGGTGCCTGCGCTCTGGCACGGCCAGGGGCCCTGAAGGCTGGTGTCATCACCAGGCGGGCAGGGGGATCTGAGCTCCAGAAACAGAGGGCTCCTGCTCCGCCAGCGGCCTCTCCCTTGCTCCCTGTCCTGGCTCCCCGGCCTGCCTCAGAACGAGGCCGAGTAACCACCGGGCCTCAGCACTCTCCAGTCGAGTCATGTTGGCCCCGTCAGCTCTAAAGAGAGCGGAGCCGCCAAGAGGGCCCGGCACAGCCACCGCCTCGCTGGCACTTTGTAAGCAGGGAGCCTGGACGGCTCTACCCCACAGCGCCTCCTGAGGGAACGTATTTCCCCACACCACACTCCTGTGGCACAGGGCCGTGCTATTCACCCCAACTTGGGAGTGGGGACCTGCGCAAAGAGACCAAGGGCTAGAACAGGGGTGGGCAAGATACGGACCGTGGGCTGGATCTGGCCCACCAAGCCATTTGATCTGTGGCCGCCTTGCCATGCCCCCGCCCCCCGGGCAGTCAAGACTCAGGAGCAGGGGAGTGCAAAGAAATGCGCTGTTCAAAATGGCTGGCAGCTCCCCCCACCCCCACCCCGGCCAGGAGCTTATGGAGCCTCGTGGGAGCCGCCAGCTGCTTTGAACAGCGCATGACTTTGCGCATGCCCCCACCCACAGGTCCCGTTTGGCCTGAGAGCCGGGGAGCGCACAAAGTCTCCTCCCCCTGTCAGGGCATGGCACCTAGAGGGAACCACTGGCTGTTCAAAACGGCTGGCAGTTCCCTCTAGTTCCTGGCAGGGTGGGGGCAGGGGACGAGAGACTTCACGGGCTTCCCCGCCCCCGGCCTCGATTGGCCAGGGACGGGGCAGCATGAAAAGTCTTCCCTCCTGCCAGGAGCATGCAGCGCCTAGAGGGAACCGCCCCTTCCACTTGGGCCTAGCCTGCAACCACTACCAAAATTAGTGAAGTGGCCCCCCCCCTGCAAAAATTACTGCCCACCCCGGGCTAGAGTCACACAGCATTTTGGGGCCTAGTGCTCTTTGAAAAGTGCCCAAGGTCACACAAGAAGTCTGAAGCTAGGTCTCCCCAGTGCCCAGCCAGTGTTCTAACCTCCAGGCCTTCTACACTCCACCAGCCACTCTGAACCCTCACTAGGTATGTCCGGGAGGGGAGTCATGAGCATGCAGCCTCAGAGGCTGAGCAGCCATGGCCTCTCCTGCCATTGCTCCTGGGCAAGAAGGTTTGACAGCTTCTTATTCGAACCCTAACCTAGAACCAGCTAAAACAGCTCCGACATATTTGTTTCCCATTTTTTTTGGAAAAGTTGGAAATTTTGACCAAAACCATTTTTTTCATCAACATGTCAACTAGCCCAATTCAAATGCTTTCCTCTTCCAATATCTACCTAGTCTAGTGCCACCTGATGGAGATCTCATGGAACTACAATGGGAGTTGAAGGAGTGAGAATGAGGTTTGGACATTTTTGGCTGATCCCAGAAGAATGTGCTATCACCCATTTAGCTGCCTGGGAACATCCACTGTGGTGAGGGGGTGCTCAGTACTCTCAGGACAACCCCCTGTTTTAGATGTGCCCAAAGTTTCTGGCAAACTTCTTGCTGAGCTGAAAATGTCCAGGCTTCGCTCCACCCAAAGAGAGATTTTTTTTTAAAAGCCACCAGATCTTGTTAGCCTTTGCTGAGACATGGAGCCTCCCTGTCATGAGTCTGAGCAAAGCTTTCCAATGGTTTTCGTGCTCTAGGTTGGCTGCTCCTCACTGAGGACTAGGGCCCTCTGCTGGCTGCAAAAGCAGCATGTTCATGGAAGGTGGGAAAGCAAGGAGAGGGACATCGAACAGGAGCCAGCAGTGGGAGCTAGGGAAGAAAGCGGCTGTGATTTTGCATGGGAGGGATAACAAGGACCAGCTTCCCTTTTCCCACCCACCCTCTTGCTCTCTCCCCCCACACTGACCCGTGACGTTCTTCCGCAGCTCGTCGTCCTGCTCGCGCAGCGTCCTCATCAGCTCGTAGATGCCGTTCTCCTCCACCAGCGCCAGCTTGTTCTCGGCATTGTCATAGATGAAGTTGCGCATGGCGCCGGTGGCATGGCGCTGCACCTCCTGATTGGAGCAGTTGAAAAGCTTCACCAGCTTGGGCACGGCCTGGAGGCTGCGAGCCTGGAAGGAAGGCAGGGTGGCGGGTGAGAAGGGGGCCGGGCCTGCAGACCCAGGAGTCTTCCCCTTGGTCACCACTAGCTCATGTTCATGGGAGGCTGCCCTCCCCACAATGCACAGCAGGACTTCTGGGGACACCACCAGGGTCACCGCCTGGCTAGGAGTGGCTGCTGCAGAGTTGTGTTCTCCCCTTCCCCACCCCAGCCAGCCCGGCGTGGCTTTGTGTCCCCACCCCACCATGCACCCATCCCCCTCCACACCTGCTTCTTGGCGTCATTGTCACTGTAGCACTTGTGCTGGATGTAGGCAGCTCCCAGCACCTGCAGGTTGGGGTCGCTGGCCATCAGGTATTTCACTGCTGACGGCAGATCAATGTCGTCAAACCTGGGAACCAAAGGCGGGTCCTGAGTGGCTACTGCGATCCCAGGCTGCCCTCCCAGCAGAGCAGATCACATAGGACATGGTGCAGCCAGGAGCCCCCACCCCCAAGCCCTGTCCCCCCTTCACCGGGCCCAGGACACATGGTTGCCCACCTCTGGTCCAAGATGACTGGGGTCAGGGCAGGACTTCTTCAGCTCCCACCATGCAGCTACTAACCCTGCCCTTAGGGGTGACTCCTGAGGAACATGTGCTATACCCAGAGCCAAGCGGGCCATGGCCATACACTGCAGTCCATGGCAGTGCTAGCTCTGGAAGCAGCAGAGCCCCAGTCAGTCCTTTGCCATAGCATCAGTCCTGCTGGGACACTTCGCCCCACTCTGCTTTGCTGCTGTTCCTGATGGGTGAGCTGCAGAACTCACCCACTGAATGGGAGGGCATCAGGCAACAGCATGATCCCTTAGCCATGGGTTCCCAAACTGGGGGGCATGCCCCTCTGGGGGGGCGTGAAGAAATTCCAGGGGGGGCACGAGGCGACTCAGCCACACCCCCCCGTCAATCCCACTCCAAGTTTTGCTGCTATTTTTTTTGAGGGGGGTGGGAGGGTTTCTCAAAAATCAAAAAGGGGGTGTGATGCCAAAAAGTTTGGGAACCACTACCTAAGATGGAGGGACAGTCACGCCCCAAACTAGGGATATAATAGTGTAGTCAATTAAACGATAAGCAAAAGCTTATAAACTACACGCATTCCCCCTCTCCTTGCCAGTCAACTTTTTATCAGGTTGGCCAGCAGTCCGGCTCAGTCCTGGCTCCTGCCAGGTTCAGGACCTACCTCCTCTGCAGCTCTTCATTTAAAGTGTATTAGGAGCCAGGCAAACAGGCGGCCCGGCTCAGTTCTGGCTCACACGGGATCCAGGAGCTCAGCCCCCCACAGACAGAGGCAGCTGCCACCCCACGCTGCTGCCTCTGTAGCAGAGGCAGCAGTGCAGAGCGGCAGGCAGCCAGTCTGCGAGGGGAGCTGGAATGTAAACTGGCTCCCCTTGCGGACCAGCCCCCACCTGGCACCCCGCACTGCTGCCTCTGATACAGATGCAGCAGCACAGAGTGACAGGGGGGCTCCTCGGGAATGGGGCTGGAGCGCACTGGCTGCCAGCCCCGCCCCTGGAGACTATAGAATAGTCGAGTAACCGATAAGAAATCGAGGTTAATCGACTATTCAATTAATCGATATTTCAAATCCCTACCCAAACCATCCACAATGCAGGAGACTATGGAAATGCAGCAGTCCCAGGGACTATGCCAGGCCCAGAGTCCCAGTTCCCCTGGACCTTCTTAGAAAGCTCAGCATGTTCCTCTAACCTTGGCCAGGCTGGCTTCACAGCCCTCCCATGCCCTGACTCCTGGCTACAGGCGGCAGACTCACCCGCCGGAGTAGGAGTTCTGGGACATCAGTGTGTGGTGCCCGTTGTACATGTCGAGAGTGCGCAGGTCCTGCAGGTGGTGGTTGGACTCGGCCAGGCTGCGCACAGAGGGGGCCCGGGTGCTGCGCTCCATCATGCCCCCGTAGGAGCTCCCCACAACTGACGGGGGGGCTGGGAGGCTGCCGAAGGAGCCAGTGCTGAGGCGGGAGCGGTTGTTGCTCTGGAAGCGCTGAAGGGTGCGCATGGCGGGCGCACGGATGGTCCGGTTCTGAGGCACCTCCACGCTGTCCATCCAGTCACCGGGCCCCTGGGTCCCAGCGTTGGAGCCGGCACTCATCTGCCTCTCGAAGGTGTAGGATCTGGTGAAGCCGCCGTTGTTTCTGCCTCTGTAGAGGTTCCCCGGGTCCAGCTTCTCGGAGACTATGCTGTAGCGGTCGTCCATGCCTGTAGAGGGGCCTCCCCCATCCACCAGGCGCATCGAATGCAACGACATGGTGTCGAAGTTTGGCCGGGCCTGGTAGTGCCGCTCATGGAAGGAAGAGGGCCGGGAGGAGGCGCTGGCAGCCTGCGAGAGGGTGTGGTTCATGCGGTAGGTGGGGCTCAGGGGCACGCCCCCGTTGCTGATGGTGGCCATCCTTTTGTGAGGACTGAGGTCCACCGCGGAGCGGGAGGACCAGCTGGTGGACTTGAGGCTGTTGTACCCATTCTTGGCGGGTGGCTGGTACAGCTGGGGGAAAGGGGAAGAAATGGGTCAGGGATGTCTTCTTTTGACAGGAAACACAGGGCACGTCCTGCTGACATCTGGCCTTGCTACCTGAGCCTGGGATCTGAAGGACAAGATGGGGCGGAAGGGGGTACTTTTTCCTCCTCCCCCCCCCACGCCCCAGGAAGAGAGATGCTGCAGGCTCAACAGTGCCTATATGGCCCTGGCAAAGGCTAGCAAGTAGGCAGTTGTCGGATGTCCTCGTCTGGAGATGCTGGGTTAGACAGGTCTACAGGGACTCACCACTGGGCCTGCAGACCCTTTAGCACTGGAGGGGATGCGTGGAAGGGAACCAACCCAGCATGACTCTCAGATCCCAGCTGAGCTTGTTGGGTTTAAAAGCACCATTTGACGTGGAGGCTCTGAGACAGCGAGAAACCCTGGCCTTGGCCAGTGGGAGTTCTGCCATTCATGTTGGTACAGCCAGGATTTCACCCACTGATCGGGGGGGCCTGCTGGAGCTCCGGACTATGCTACAATGCCTGAGTGCTAGGTGTTCCTACTGCCCCCCCTAGAGAACCTTGCCCCCTTGTCTTCCCCCCAATGGCGCCTGGGGGAAATGTGCCCCCCTCCATCATGATCAGGACCAAGAACTTCCCTATACCTGGCTTGCAACCCACCCCCCCAGCCACTGCCCAGTGTCTGGGCTTCCTAAGGGCCACAGAAAGAGAAGCAGCCAGCTGATATAGCGTGCTCATGGGTGGGTCCCAGACACTGTGGTGAGGGGAGCCGTATACAGGCCCATCGGCCAGCCCCGCCTGTCTAGCCCCACGCTGCAGGTGAGCTAGTACTCACAGTGCCCTTGGGGTCCAAGCCATTGGTCTGGGATCGGGAGCTGAAGGACTTCTGCAGGGTGTTGTTATACTGGCCCTGGGAGGAGCTGATACCTGCAGGACAGACAGACAGACAGTGTTAGCAAAACTCAGCATGCGCCATGGGTGTTCAAAGCACAGCGCCGGGGGAACGGGGACTGGACAGGGACATAGAGAGGGGTTACTACACCTGGATGTGAATACCCAGCGCTCTGGTGGGGGGGAGAGAATTACACTCTGGGTTTGGTGACTGGCCCCTCCTATGCATCTGCAATCAACTGAACCGCCGCCCTGGAGCCAAGCACCCGCACAGTCTTGTCTGGCTCTGGCTCCGCAGCCCAATGCTGCAGCCGGGCAGGGCCCATCCCGGCTTGGCAGCCACAGGGAGACTATCACATCACAGGGCGGGGCAAGGTGGGGGGGGGCTACAGTGGGTATGGACGCAAATACTGGCCAGGGTCTCATCTCTGCGCCCAGGGCTTAGTTTGGCCTGTGTTAGTGGATAGGAAGCTGGGAGCCAGTTCATCTGCTGAACCTAAACCTCCCAAGCCCCAGCTGAAACCCCAAGGCCTCCCCATGCCCTGCTGGCCAGGAGAGCCCCAAGCCCCTCCAGGGGAGGGCAGGCCACATGGGGAAGTGGCTGAGCAAAAGAGGGGTGCTCTGCAAGTGGCAGGAGATGAGCGGCCTATGGGAGAAGTCTCTCTCATGACCCATGGCAACTCCTAGGCTGCCTCAGCCCACACACAGCTCAGCCCTGACTTCTAGCACTCCTTGGTAGTCCAGTCCTGGGCCCCACAGCTCTGCCAGTGCACCTGGCCTGGCCTGGCGCCCCCCTCGTACCACAGGCTTGGACCCACCCAGCTCTGATAATGTTCCTCTGTCTTGACCTGCACCCCTTTGTTAGAGCCCCACACTGATCTGCCAATACTACCTACGCCTGACCTACAGCCCCCTGGTTATTCCAGCCCTGCCCCCCCCCAGCTCTGCCAAAGCACCCCAGTCCTGACCTATACCCCCCTACTGTCCTATCCCTGGCACCATCCAGCTCTGCCCACACACCCCAGTTCTAACCTACAGCTAGGGTTGCCGGTTTTGAACTGGACAGTCCAGTATTTGAGCTTTCTGTTCGGGAAACAAATTGAGAAAATAGAAATGTCTGGTATTTTTTAAATAAGATGGAATGTAGATTGTGAGGTAATATCAAGTGTGTCCAGTATTTTTGCGGATACCACCTGGCAACCCTATTCTCAAGCGGCACATTTTGTTAATCTAAACATGGCCCTTTTTTCTTCACATCAGGTGTGGGTTTTTTTTCATGAAACTGAATTTTTTCACATTTTCCACAAAGCCTTTATCACCCCATATTTTACTCACCAGTTGTACTGGAAATTTGCCCAAACCTTTTCATTTCTCAGTGGCTAGTCTTGAAAAATGAATTTAAAAAAAAAATTGGAAAGAATTTTTCAAAAGAAAAATCCTACCAAGTGCACAAACCATCTCCCCATTCATTTTTTTACCCAGCTCTTCCGGTAACAATGGCAAACAACATGCTGAAAGAACACAAGAGAAACAACGATGTGGATGGAAAATGGTCGCTCACGTGCACCATTGCGAGAACCAAATTCTTCGGAACAACGGAAAAATTGTGTGTGTGAGAGGGGGAGTAGTTTTTGGTGGGTTGTTTTTTTTCTCTTTTCCAGCCAGTCCTGAACTGGGTAGGTGGCAGTATCTCCACTGGGATCAGTGAAGAACACCAACATGGAGGGGCTGTGGTGGGCAGGGCTCCACAAAGGCCCAAGCACCCCTGCAAATTGATCCAGCCTAGGGATCTCTGGCTCCGTCTGTGTAGGGGGAAAAGCTCTGCCAAGCAGGCCTCTCCTCCTGCCCCTTGTTTAAGTGGAAGGACTCCCCGAGGAAGCTGAACTCTCCCCTCCCCACTATTCTCCCCACCCCCTTTCCCAAACACGCTTTCCCTTTGTTAGGGCCAGCCTGTTTACCCGCTGCCCTAGGTACAAAGGGCCTTTAGAAGGCAACCAGCTGGCAGGAGTCCTGGAGATCGGAAGGGAGGAACCCAGAGAGCAGCGTGTGAAGAGGCTGGTGAGTGATTTATACACCCTGGGAGACCTGTGCTGAGACCCAGTGTGGGTTTCAAGTCGAGCGTGTCCAGCGGGCTTCAGCTCAGTGCACGACCGATATTTGTCCCTGTTACAAAATCAACAGCCGAGCTCAGAGCGGCCGGGGGTGACTTGCAGAATCACTGACACCAACGTTGCTCTCTGGTTTATGCTGGTGTCAGGGAGAGGAAAACCAGGGTCTAGCACAGTCAGTGCCCTGGTGGTTGCTAAGAAACCCTTCCCAGTGTAGCTAAAGCTGGGTTAGCTCAGGCTGATGCTGAAGGTGGGGGGAGGCTCCCTATTTCTATTGGGAGGCCTGAACTTAGGAAGCAAGATGTGGGATTTGTGGAGACCCCCAAAGGACATTTAATGGGGACCTGCAATGAAGAAGCACCTGCCACTGTGCTGTGTAACCCTCTATGAGGGATAAAGGCCCAGCGGGATCTTTTCTTAACTGATATTTTTCCTCCTTAAAAAAAGCCCAAACCCTCAAACTTTTGTAATATCAAGAATGCAAGTGTGGTTTTCCCCAGAGTCAGCCTAACCCAAGAGCTCTGTGGGACTCAAAGGCTGGGCCCCCTCACCCACTGATGTTAGTCCTATCAAAGATACAACACACCTTGTTTCTCTCATATTCTGCGACCGACTCAGCTACGCCTAGACTGCCTCAGGAAAGGCAGCTCCCCCAGCACCTGCGTGAGTGACACGGACCAGCCGAAACTCCATCAGCTTTCATTTGCAGTGCCATCCGCCCACTAGCTCACCAGCGAGCCAGACAGTCACGCAGGGTAGCCAGGGGCCGAATTTTTGCGTGCTCAGCACCTCTCAAAATCCGGCCACTCAGTCAGGTGCCTAATTGGGAGGCGTCTGTGTTGACACTGTCCAATTTGCTCCCTCTCCACCCATGGAGCGGGATGATGGAGATCTGGAGTGAACTACAAAGCTCCTCTCCTTTGATTGAGTCTGTTTCGGCAGCTACACCCTCCTCACAGCGAGCATGGTGCAACTTGCCCTATTGACAATGTTTGCAGGGTAGCTGCAGCCATTAGAGAGACAAGGCTGGCAAGGTAATAGCTGTTTGTGATACTCAGAGCTCTGTGGAGCTCCCACACTTGTCTCCCTCCCCAGAAGAAAATGGTCCAATAAAAGCTATTACCTCCCATCCTTTGTCTGTCGAATCTATTGACTTAATAAGAGAGATCAGCTTTCCAGCAAGGGAGGAGAGGCAGGCTGGGACGTGAAACCCTACAGAGAGGCCAGCCCAGCATTCATTCACCAAGCGCCAGGCTGAGCTAGTCCATCTCCCCTCTTGCTTGCTTGAGACCCTATCCATGCAGGACTGTGGCTGGAGCTCATTTAACGGACTAGCTTTGGTGCCTACTCAGTGACCGCTGGCCTGGAACGCGAGCTGCTTGATAAGATGAACATGTGGCCTCCCTGGGTTCTTTTTGAGACATCCTGGCTCCCCCACTCACTGCCGTTCCCACGGCTGCGTTCATTTGCATACTGATTGGCATGGTGGCGCCGCCTCTGCCCACTGCAAACGCTGCCATGTGGGACTGGAGAAACCATCCCAGGAGGCGGCACAATCAGCACCTCTGAGGAGAGGCTTGGATAGTGGGGAGGCTGCAGGTCAGGGCGGGGGTACATTGGGAGAGCACTTTGGGGACCTCTGCACGGTGCCAGGGCACCCTCCCTCAACTTTCTACCACTTGGGAAAGCCAAGGGCTGATGGGCACAGCCACCGCAGGGATGGGCAACCAGGAATGAACGACCTTTCTTCGCCTCAGTGGGCCACAGCAGCCTGGCACCGCCTGCGGCCCCGTGACACCCCTCTCTGCCCCCTTCCCCCCGCAACTCTCGCACACTGGGGCACCGGCTCCCCATACATTCCGCTCCTCCCTCTCCCTCCCAGAGCGGGCGCGTGAATCAGAGGGCCGTGCCAGCATGAATAAGACCCTGCTGAGTGGTGGCTGGTGAGGAAGCTCACAGCCCCACGCTGGGCCTTAGCCAGGGCTCTCGTTGCAGCGCAACTCCAAGGGCAGGCTCTCCCACACAGGCTGCTGCTGTTCGAGAGGCGCAGGCTGACTTGTTAACGGCTGGAGTTTGGGGCAGGAGAGAACAGGCACAAATGAGTTAGTGTCTGAAGGGGTGGGGCACTACTCCGGCTGCCATGGAGACAGCACAGGTGGCATTCTCCCTATCAGTGAGTAGCCAGGCTAATTGATAAGGCCAGCCACCCGTCTCTGTGTGGGTAAACCGCCCCCCCCCCCCCCCCCCCCCCGCTCAGGAGGTGGAGCCCCAGCTGCCCCCAGAAGCTGGGAATGCCAGTCCTGGCTCTGGAAATATAAGACTGTCCATATTGTATCAGACCAAAGGTCCATCTAGCCAAGTATCCTGTCTTCTGATAGTGACCAGTGCCAAGTGCTCCAGAGGAAGTGATCCATTCCTAACTTCTGGCAAACAGAGGCTGGGGACACCACCCCTGTCCATCCTGGCTAATAGCCATTGATGGAGCCCCTCCTCCAGGAATTTATCTAGTTCTTTTTAGAATCCCGTAATAATCTTGGCTTTCACAACATCCTCTGGCAAGGAGTTCCACACGTTGACTGCACTGTGTGGAAAAAATACTTCCTTTGTTTATTTGAAATCTGATGCCTATTGATTTCTTTGGGTGACCCCTCGTTCTTGTGTTATGAGGAATAAATGACACTTCCTTATTTATTTACTTTCTCCACACCGGTCATGAATTTATAGGCCTCGGTCACAGCCCCCTTCAGTCATCTCTTTTCCAAGCTGAAAATACACAGCTTTATTAATCTCTCCTCCCATGGCAGCTCTTCCATACCCCTCATCATTTTTGTTGCCCTACCCATTTCCAATGCCAATATATCTTTTCTGAGATGGACACCCACTTCTGTGTTTGTGCCCAGCCCCTGAGGCTCTGCTCCTGATACGCGCATACTTAGAATACAGAAATCCTCTTACTAAGCACCCACCCCTTCCCAGGAGGAATCAGAGCATGCCCCCACGCAGAGCACATGCATGACTGAGAGGCACTGCATGTCAGGGTGCGCAGAGTTCTCAGGACAGCCCTACCAGCCCAGCTGTGATGAACACACAGTGCTGGACTCTCAAGGCAGCATGACTCACACTCACTGCTCCTCGCTTGCTGGACTCCTGCCAGCCCCTCCTAGCTTCCCCAGCGCCCTGCCTGTCTAGATGGCTGTGACAGAGCACCGTGTCATGCGCCGCCTGCCCCACACCCCCACCCTGGCCCAGCAATGCAGGTTAACCCTTGGGAGCAAGGCAAAAGCCAGTGAGTACAATACACCCAGGGAGCCCGCTAATGTTTTACTGGGCATGTGTGGAATAACTTTTGTTATGTGCACCGATATGGAGGTGATGTGCCATATTGGTGCACAGAGCAAAAGTCATTCTGGACATGGACTGTGTGTGGTGGGGATGGAGCAGAGGGCTGGGGTGAGGACTCTGGCTGGGGGTGTGGGCTCTGGGCTTGGCAGCCCCAGTGCCTCTGGGCCTGCTGCATCAATAATACATGTAAAAAATGGCTTGAGCCCAGGGTGAAAGTAACAAATTTCTTACAGGCACGGCACCATTGCAACCCCCATGTGTGCGTGGGGCGGAGCCTCAGGCCAGTAGAGTGGGGCTGTGTGGGGCGGAGTGTGAGGGGCTCAGTGCAGGGGATTGGGGTGGGGGGG
>CM057848.1:110161612-110173924 GCA_030068395.1 Apalone spinifera
CCCCTGCCTGGTGAAAGGGAGGGAGAATGGGGGAGGGAGGACGGAGTGAGCAGGAGTAGGGCCTCAGAGAAGGGGCATGAAGGATGCAGAGCAAGGGGATTTGGGTTTGAGGTAGATACCGGATTGCACTTAAATTCACAAAGTGATCTTATGCTTAAAAAGGCTGAGGACCCCTGGGTTAGGTGGTAGCATTGCAGAAACAGGGGTGGGAGGGAGAGGAGAATGGATGACATTGAATATGACTCAACAACATGACACAACGGTGCAAAACTAATACCATTCGGGGGAGAGGGGTGTTTACAGGGGTGTCATGTCAGACGTGGGAGATAGCTGTCCTGCATTGGTGGGGCCTCTGCTGGAGCACTGGGGCCAGTGCTCTGCCCCACACTTTAGGAAAGATGCGGCTAAACTGGAGAGAGGCCAGAGCAGAGCAAGGAAAATGATGACAGGAGCTGTCAGGAAAAGTTACAAAACCTGGGCATGTTTTGTCTTGAGTCAACAAGACGGAGCAGGGACCTGCTACGGGCTTTAGAGATGTTAACGGTGGTTAGAAAGAAAACCTCCAGCAAGGGAGATTTCGGTTGGCTCTTAGGAAAAGCGTCTCAGCAGCAGGGTAGTGAAGCTCTGGAACAGGGTTCCCAGGGAGGTTATGGAATCCCCCTTCTGGGCCGGGGGGAGGTTAAGAAGAGGTTGGACAAACGCCCATCCAGGATGGTCTGGTTTCATGGGTCCTGTCTCACTGCAGGGGCTGGGCCTGGTGTCCTCCTTCCAGTCCTGCCTGGCTGTGGTTAACCCCCCAACCTGTCACTGTGCCCATGGTGAGTGACACGCAGCTGAGATGGGGGGAGTCTCTGGCCTCGGGGGGAGGCTCCAACTCCTCTCATCGAGTCAGAACCTGAGGCTGGGCATCACAGCCTGGGAGGTACCTCACTTCCCTGCTCCATCAGGCAGACACAGAGGAGTAATGAGTGTGGATAAGCCTGGCAGACCACTCCCCCCTACTCCCATCAATGGTACATTCCCCCCTCCTGCTGACACCCATCAATTCCATATGCTCTCCGTTTGGACAGCAGTCTCCCTGCTACCCATCCCCCAAGGACTGAGGGCACGGCCGCCATGCCCTTGAAAGGCCTGTCTCTAGAGTGCCCCATTGCCCCAGGCTCTGTCCAAACTTGCAGTGTGAGACCATCCCGGCCCCAAAGAGCTGGCACTCTGGGGCAATGGAGCCTCTCTCTGTGTGTTCATTTCCCCTGCATCACAGGCAATGGGGGGACCCACGAGGGAGTCGGGCATTGCCATGCAGAGCCCTGCTCTGCATTACAAATGTGTGGGTGGAGCGCTGGTGCTCAGGAGTGTGGAGAGTCCACCCCCTGAGCAACACAGTTATACCTACCTACCCCCCAGGATAGGCATGGGCATAGGAAGTGTTTTCACTAAGTACCACGCCAGACAAGCCCACAGCAGCACAGCATGTAATGTACAGGAGCTTAGAAAGTCACAGCTACCACTGCCACGGTCCACAGAGCTGAGCTGGGCACCTAGACTCCCTCTACAACAAACAGGGGAGATGGTCACCTTACTGCCAGCTACAGCACACTTGGTGGGGTGGGGAGCTGCCTACCCAGCCAATGGGAGAAGTGCAAGCTAAGCCTTGCCCCTCTCGCCCAACTGGGCATCTACAGTGGCTTAGTGACCTATGTGTCACGACCCCCATGCTTTATGGAACTTGGCTTGTGATGTGCATAACTCAAAGGCGCTTTCTACAAAATGCAATCATGTAACATGTCCGTTCTAACATTACAATCTGCTGAATGTGCATGTACTTCTAGGCATGTATCATTCTTGTATGTGAAGTTAGAAATATGAGGCGTGAATCCGCTTTCATTCCAAATGTGCTAATGAGAGCCATTATTGATGCTCTGGAAATGTAAAGACTCAGTACCCAGACCAGTGAACAGTCTTGTTTGTCCTCTTAGCGCAAACTGTGGTTAGTTCTGTCAGGGCACGTGTCCAGGCCATCTACTGCTGAAACCCTTTTTGAATCTGGTACTTTGCCACTTGAGGTGAGAAAAGTCTGAACTGAGCACAAAGAATTCCCACCTTGGGCAAAAGAGATAAAAGGGGGGTGGTGAACCAAACAATAGTGGCAGTTGCCAGATACCAGGAGACCCCCCCCCCAACTTACCACCTAAGATGCTTGCTGGAAACATGTAAGATTGAACGGGGGAGGATCAGGCCCAAGCTAGGAGGTTGCTTAGCGTGTGACAGAGATGTCTAGAACAACTGTTTAGAGTAAGGATTTGCATGTAAAAATGTTTTCGTGGATTAGGATTGGCTGGCATTTTATGTTTATATTAATTTAGTACCTTACTTTGATCTGACTGTTTTCACTCACAACCACTTAAATCCTACATTTTGTACTTGATACAAATGTTGTATTATCAAGCCCAGGGTAAATAATTGTTACCTGGAGCGGGGAAGCAACCACTGTGCACCTCTCTCTCTCATTGATAAAGAGGGCTGACCTCATGAGCTTTCTCTGCCCTTCCCCTCTGCAAGGTGGGAGCTCTCTCCCCAGCCCTGGCCCACAGGGGCAGGTAGAGCTAAAGGATAGGGGAACCTGCAAGGAAGTGACTGCCTGCGAACCTGCTGCTGAACGGAGCCTGCAGCTTGTGCACCCCTTTCCTGCCCCACCGACTGCGCGGAGCCGTGGGGAAGCCAAGTGCAGTCAGAGGGGTCAGTAGAACAAGTCAGTCTTCCCCGCCGTGCCCGAGTCACTTTCATCTCATCCCTCCCCTGGGAATCAGGCTGCGCCGCGGTGGGAACGAGAGAGCACGGAGCAGGGGCGTCAGGACCTGGGGTGCTGCCCCTAGCACGCTCAGTGACTCGCTGTGGGGCCGCTCACCTTCTCTGAGCAGCTGGTTGTGGGGACAATACCCCTGAGCTGGCTTCTAGGGAGGCTGGTGCTGCTTAGGGGATGCCGCATGAGCAGTGGCACTGGGCCATGTAGTGTCTCCGTTCTGGAAAGCCAGGGGCTGCCCTGGCAGGCAGCCATGTTCCCTGGGCATGTCAGGCCCCCAGACGTCAAAAGCTGTGGGGTACATGATCCCCACTGTCCTTTGGGGTTCCTGGTGCCCATGCACTGGAGCACAGCTTGGCCTCGTGCCCATGGACATGGGGAGAAGGCTCAGGGCTCTGCGTGCAGACACTCTCTTCACCCCAGCGGGGACACGGGCTCTGAGTCACACGCCCATATCGACCTGACCCCTCCGCCCCCTCGCACTGGGGTAACCTTAGTGGCTTCACCCCTGTAGTTCCCAGCAGTGAGAGGTGCTATTGCACTGTTTGCCCACCAGGGGGCGCCAGACACAGCCACCCAGCTGGTCTCTGCCCAGAGCCAGGGCCCTGCCTGGGATAGTGCGGACGTCAATCTGGCAGGTGTTGCGGCCTGGGACAGGTTTTGTCAGCGCTCCCATCCCCGGGGTGAGGCGGAGCACGCCGCAGGAGAGGCTCTGCAATGGGAGGCTTCCACACTGGCCCATCCTTGCTGACTCAGCTTGGGGAGAACCCGTTACCCTGCCCTCTGTGGGATTCCTGTTTAAAGAGCTATCGGGACCATTCAGAAGGGCTGCGGATTTTATCTGCCAGCTCCCAAGCTGCTGGGGCCTCCTGCTGGTGGAGGGAAAAGGGGACTTGAAGGAGATTCTGTCCTAGCACCTCTCCCTGCAAACGCACAGGGTCACCAGTGAGTTCAGGACTCTGCCCTCTACGTAGGCAGACATGAGCTGAGGGGAGCTAGGAACTGCAAGGGTCTGCTCTTGGCTCCGCCACTGGCTTGTGGGACGACTTTAATCAAGTCACTGCATCCATCAATAAAATGCAGATGATCAGAGGAACTACCGTACCCCTCTGGAGTTGTTAAAGCGTCCTCAAAAGCTGAAAAGGCCCAAGTGGCCGTGTCTCTGACTGATGAGGGGATTGTAACTACTCTACAAACGCTGTGGCAGGGACACCAACTGGTGTGGAATTACAGGGGTTTGGAATGGCTGCCATATGAGGAGATTAAAACAACTGGGACTTTTCAGTTTAGAAAAGAGGAGACTAAGGGGGGGATATGATAAGAGGCCTGTAAAATCATGACCGGTGTGGAGAAAGCAGATAAGAAAAAAAATATTTACTTGCTTCCATAACATGAGTACTAAGAAATTAATAGACAGCAGATTTAAAGCAAACACAAGGAAGTTTTTCTTCACGCAGCCCATAGTCAATCTGTGGAACTCCTTGCCAGAGGATGTGGTGAAGGCTAGGACTTTAACAGGGTTAAAAAAAGGGCTAGATAGATTCATGGAGGTTAGGTCCATCAATGGCTATTAGCCAGGTTGGGCAGGAATGGTGTCCCTAGCTTCTCTCAGAATGGACAGCAACAGGGGATGGTTCTCTTGGTGATTTCCTGTTGTGTTTATTCCCACTGGGGCACCTGGCATTGGACTGTCAGCAGACAGGACACTGGGCTGGATGGATTTTTGGTCTGACCCAGTCTGGCCACTCTTATGTACAGAATTACAGGCAATAAATGGGATCAGAAGCCTATGAAGCAGGCCTCCCCCCTCCGCCCCACAAGCCCTTCTCTGGTCTATCTGCCTGGTGGGCCTATTCAGGGGGAGCTGAGTTGAAGTCCTTTGGAGGAGAGTAGTGCCCTGTATTTCCACGCCAAGGGCATCTGCTGCCTCGTAGCACCCTTTGTTAGCGTAACCCTGCCAGGGCCAAGCCGAGTGACTTGGGCAGGGGGATTGGTTAGCACACACAACTGACTGCGCTGCTGCCTGCTCACGGTTGGGATCCAGGCTTCATCTACACGGGCAAGTTTCCTCAAGGAAAAGCGTCTTTTTTGACGTAACTACCCGAGTGTTCACATGCAAGGTGACTTTTGTCAGGAAAAACGGCCAAAAACTTCCTGCTCCATGAGGGACTTTTGTCCCCCCTCCCCTCGTGTTGTTGACAAACATGTGGGGTAGACACCTCGAGGCGTTTTGTTGCTGAGTCTGGCCTCCAGGAAGTGCCCCACAATTCCCAGGCACTTTTCCAGGTGACCAGTTACCCGCCTTGTCCCATTACAAGCCCTGCAAGTTTAAATCTTATTTCCTGCTGTCTGAACACCTGGACCCCCCCAAACCCTGCGGGCTGGCTCAGTGTTCAGTAGTCTCCTGGCATTTTCCCAAGTGCCCCTGCCTGGCCATCGCACCAAACACTCCCCCACTTGGATCACCGCGGAGCTGTTGGATCCGGTTAGTGTATGAGGAGAGGAAACTGTCCAGCTCCAGCTGTGACCCATAGGAACTGGGACACGTACAGGTACATGTCTCACTCCTTGCATGAAAAGGGGCATGAGCGGGACATACTGCAGTGCAGAGGGAAGATGAAAGAACTCGAACGAGTTCATCATAAGGCCCGTGATGTGAACTGACGCTCCAGTGTTTCACTGGAGATCTGCCATTTCTATATAGAGCTGACTGTTATCCTTGGTGGTGACCCCACCTCCACCACCAGGAGCCCTGTGGATACTTCGGAGGGCACAGAGGCAGGATATGGAGGACCTAACCTGGAGGACACTTGCCTGGTACCATTCATCAATCCCATGTGCAGGAACCAAAGCAGAACTGAGGTGGAGCATGTGGAGCAGGGAGAAAGCCACAAGCTTAGAGGAGTCGTGCCCTGGTTTCCTTGCTCACCTGGAGCAGGGAGATGTCTGCCAGGGTGATACCTGCCTGTGGAGAAGTGCGGCATAATTCGAGCTATGTTCCTGCAAAGGGAATCTTTTAGCCCCGGCTGGAATTTTCACACAAATTATGGAACGTGCAACACGCCGTGATAACCATGGGAATAGTGTCCTCAGTGAGGTGTTGCCTGCCACAGAGAAACCTCCATCTCACCTTCAATCTCCCAAAGGCGCATTCAACCACTATATGGCACCTGCTCAGCCTGTTGTTAAAACGCTCCTTATTGCTGGTCAGGTTCCCCTTGTATGGTTTCATATCAGCAGAAGGTGCCTCTAGCATCTGGCTTGCAGGACTGTGGCTGTAAATTGTGCTCTGCCTAGTGACGTAGTCAAGGATAACTGCCTTCCACTGCTGCCGGTGCCAGAGCTTCCTGTTAGATCCAATAGCAGGTGGCTGTGTGCTGTGTTTAAGATCCCGGTGTCAAGCCCCAAGCAGGTGCCTGTGATGCAGCTTCTCTCTGCTGGGAGTTGCACTCTGCCTGGCTGTGACAAGCTGGGGAGAGAGGCTGGAAGCTGACGTGTGCAGCTGAGGGCTTTACGCCGCCCCAGGCGCCTGCCATGCGCTGCCCCCTTTTCAAGGAAGGTGGCAGAGACGGATGGGGAAATCCCAACCAAGACATTCCTTTTATTTTTTAATAATAAAAAACAGAACAGACGTGATTTCCTGAAAACAGCTTCCTACCTCATAATTTCACAGAAATTAGCTTGGAAACGTTGCTCGTCCTCCGTGTTCTGACTCCTGCCTCGGGCCCTCCTTGGGGGGAGATGCCGTAGCCCTGGAGGAGCAGGCTCCAACCAGCTCTGGTGCAGACTCCTGCAGGCCTCCCGTGGCCAGTCTCACCCTGCCATGACCGTGAGGCTGTGCTGGGCAGCTGGCTGCTGTTCCCAGCACCACACGGGGGAGAGTGGAGGTCAGTGTAAAGAGGCCAACACTCACCCCACGCTGGGACTGGGACATTAGCCTTTGCTCAGGCTCACCGGGTAGCGCAGAGTTCTGCCTCTCAGGGGCAGTGCTTTTTCTCTGGGTCCCGCCCACAACACACCCCTCCTTCACCCACAGCACTGCTCCCCGCCTCCCCCTTTGCTCTCACCTGCCTCCGCTGCCCCCTTCTCCCTTCCCTCTGCAGAGGCGGTGGGTTTCACATTGCACCAGGCCAGCAGGGACGTGGAGCGGGAGGACCCCCACCACACCAGGCCCAGGAAGTGGTGCCCGGTGTCAGGGCTGCTATCTGGTTTGCCTCAGGCACCATGCGGTGCTCGAGAAGGGCTGAGCTGTGGGACAGGAGCCCTTAGGGCTGGGATGGAAGGGAAGAGATGAGGACAGAGGTGAGTCTATGTCGGGGCACTAGTGCTCAGCCCCTACAAGGCCCTCTGAGGATATCCCACCCGGCCAGGTTCATGAGGTGATGTCCATTGAATGGACCTGGGCTGCAGCCAGTGGAGGGACAGCTCCCAACTGCTGGGCAACCAGCCACCAGGAGCCTGGATCGGCCGCTTTGCCCAGCCCTGCCTTGGTTCTACCTCGCCAGCGGCGTCAGGCACTGCCCAGGTTTTCAGTATCCAGCTCTGTCTAGCCGGGAAGAGGGGGTGTTCCAGTTTCAGCACCAGCTTCTGAAGGTTACGGGGCAGCAAACCACAATGCACTGGGCTCGTAATAACCCCATTGCTCATTGCTCCCCTTCCACATGCTACAGGGCAAGCCCCTGACGTGAGCCTGCCCCCAGACCCCCCAACGCAGCATGTTCATCCAACTTGTTACCATGGAGGCCCGTCCTGTCTCCCTGGGGAGACCAGCCTGGAGAGCATGACCCTGTGCGTTCGGCCCTGGCTCTGCTACGAACCGGGAGCTTCCTCTTCCAGCCCCACTATAGAGGGCTGCTGCCCACAATGGGGTGTGGCAGGGGGATGGGTGCCCTGTGAACCTGGGCACCTTTGCAGGGCTGGCTCTGAGAGCCAGGCTCAGGAGGGAATCCCAGCTGCCATGCTGCTAAGCCCCTTCTCCGCTGCAGCTGGGCTGTGGGATTTGCGCCAAGCCTTGTTTTACTGCCCTGCTCCCTGAGGGGCTGGTGGCAGCAGGAGAGGGGGTTGCTTCCCTCCCTCTGACAGGATCCCTGACCTCAGTGCTAATGAGTTAATAATCTGTTTCTCACTAAGGAATTAGAAGTCTTTAAGAAAAAAAATCACCCCCCACCCCCAAAGTAACGGCAGGTTGTTTAGAGAGCTCTGGAGAAATCCGCGGCTCTGAGGGCTTCGCACTCCAGTGCGCTGCCTAGAGTGGCCCGGAGACAGCTCTCATGGCTGTTGGAGGTGGCAGAGCTGCGGCAGCTGGCTTTGCAGAACAGTCTTCTTCTACTCCAGCACGCAGAGGAGCCCTGGGGGTGGCTGGCAGCAGAGCCCAGGCCCTAATCTTTGGGCGCCTTCTTGCTGCGGGAGTTCCACATGCCGCGCTTGGAGTGGTAGTAGTGGTAAAAGTTCCTGAGGCGCAGACGCTCCACCTCCAGCCCACTCTGCAGGACCCTGCGCGGGGAGAGGGAGACACAGCTGAGGAGAGCACAGGGAAGAAGTGAAGCCGGTTGGGGGTTCCCCCTCCTCATAGGCACTTGATTCCCTGGGAGCGGAAGAGGCTCACGTGCCCTGAGTAGGGACTGCTTGCCATACCCACTGAACTCAAACACCTCAGGAACATGTCAGAGGAAAACTCTCTTTGCTACAGTCAATGCTCCCCGCCCAGGTTGATGGCCACCTTTGAACCTTCCATGGAGTCTGCTGGCAAAGCCAGGGACACCCCAACTTGGCCTTGCTGAAGGCTCCAGCCCCTGTGCTCTCCCTGCCACCGTCAGGGCTAATTGATAGGTCAGAGTAGAGGGAAAAAAGGGAGGCACAAATCCATTCTCCCCCCTCAAAAGGACACGGGAGACGTTTCAAGGCAGATTTGTCTCCACACAAGCCCTGTTTCTCCAGCTGGAGCACCTGCTGCTCCTGGCACCTCCTGCTGCCCATGCCACGATCTGTACCTGGGCAAGAGCAAACGGGGCCACAGAGCTCATGCCCCGCTGCCCCCTCCCATTGTGAAGTACCACCAGAAAGCACCTCAGAGCTGCAGGGCCTTGGAGGGGTTAATCCCTCCCTCTTGCCCATCATCTTCTCTCCCATGTCCCTGCCCTAGCTGTGGCGGGGGGATGGAGGGGGAGGCAGGCCCTGCCAGCCGTACCTGTCCAGTAGCTCCCAGTCCTCCCCGCCCCAGCGGTCTCGGAACTCCTCCGTGTTCATGCCCCCGACCCGGTCAAAGTCTGACTTGTAGATCCCGAAGAGGCCGAACCCGTTCACCTCCCAGTAGCCTGAGGACGGAGGGGAGAGAGGTGCCTCGCGAGAGCCCAGGCGGGAAGGGGACTCTGTGCAGGGGGGGAGGAGTGGGGCTGCTCCAGAGCCCAGCCAAACGGCAGGGCCCACGGTCCCCTCCAGCTCTGCCATCCTTTGAAGACAGGCTGCCCTCTGCTGGAAACCAACTGCAGCACGCCAGCAGGAGAGGCTCAGCTCATGGGCCTGTAGAGACCCAGTCCCCCAGAAGGTGGGGCTGCGGCGCCGTTCTTCCACCCCAGCTCCTAAGTTCCCGGATAACTGCTCAGGCCAGAGCTGCTGCACCTTCCTCTGAAGCAGCTGGCACTGGGCCCTGCCCCACCATAGGCAGGACACTGGCCGGGTTGGACCTCGGGTCGGATCCAGCTTGGCACTGCTGCGTGCATGGGATGAGAACGGCCAAGCTGCCCTTGCACTGAACACACAGCCGGATCCTCCCCATGTGGGCACTGGGGGGGCGGAGCAAGTCCCAGGGCAGACTGCACTCAGCGTGGCTGTGTGAGGCTGTACATGGCAGTGAGGCGCCCTGGGCGGGGGGGATGCTAACAAGCTCCCGGCAGGGGCTGTGAGTCTGCCACCCTGCCTTAGGCACCCGGCATTATTATCCCTGCTCACACCCCCAGCCTGCGGGACGTGCAGCTGTAAGGAGCCGGTGGAAATGCTGAGTTTCAATCACCAGCGTAGCCGGGCTCCTCACCGCAACCGGCCTGGGCCTGGAATGCAATTTAAGCAGCAGCAGGCTGCTCATCTAATAGGTCTCAGCAGCACAGTGCTCATAGTGCCTGTGCCATTAGCTGCCTCGCTCCATTAGCAGCTTCCTGGGGCGCAGGCTCCCTGGCCTCAAAAGCCCGGCGCTCGCCCTGCCGTGAGAGCACTGAGTGCTGGGTGCATTACCGTTGGGGTCCCGCGGCGAGCTCCCGCAGCCCAGCCGCATGACGATGGGCGCGTAGGCCAGCTTGCCCTCCACGCAGTGCTTGCGGATGCTGTCCAGGATGTTGAGGGGGAAGTGGATGTGCAGGTCGCACAGGAACACGATGCTGCTCCCATCCTGAGGGAGCCAAGCGCAGAGAGAGGCCGTGACTGGACAGCCCAGCCGGAGGCAGGGGGCAGGACGGGACAAGGGCAGCGACGCTGGAGAGACAGAGCCCTCCTGACATCTCTCACCTCGATGGAGTCCACCCCGGCCTGCAGCCCCGCCGAGCGCTCAAAGTTCCCCGTACGCTTCAAGTACTGGTACCTGAGAACAACGCAGAGTCAGCGACTGCAGGGAGCCCAGCTCAGTGGGCACGGCTGGGCCGCGCGACCGCAGGCACTTGCCAGGCGGGGACGCTGAGGCAGGAGAGGAATCGTCTGGGGGTTACTAGAGGGGCCAGGGGCCGGAGCCGAGGGAACCAGGCTGAACTCTAGGAAGCCTTTCCCGGGCGAACTCCCCCAGACCATTAGCAGCCACATGGCTCTCTCCTGCTACTCAGCTGGAAGGCCCCTCTTGCCTGCAGTGCTACGCAGCTTTGGGGATGGCAGCTAGCCCCTCTACAGCCTGCCTGGCTCCCACATCACAGCAGTACCAGCTGTGTCCTGGCACAGCATCAGTTTGCAGGGCAGACCTCATCCCAGATCAACGTCCGTAGGGCTAGAGGCACAGAAGGGGTCTGCCCTGCAAACTGATGCTGTGCCAGTGCGCAGCTGGTGCTGCACCTTCCTCTGAAGCAGGGTGGGGCAAGCCCCTGGGCAGACTGCTCCCAGCATGGCTGCATGAGGCTGTACGCAGCAGCGAGGTGCCCTGGGGAGGGGGACACTTAACAAGCTCCCAGCAGGGGCTGCATGAGGCTAATTAAGGCTCCTGCCACAGTCTGCCACCCTGCCTTAAGCACCCAGCATTATTATTAACACCACCGAGGAGGGCCCAAACAAGCAACCAGCCTGCAGGCTTGCTGGGGCAGGGACAGCGTGTGGCTGCCTGTGGGGATGGCGTCTGGCATAATGTGACCCTTAATCTTTAGGGGGGCCTCTGGCCACCACTGCAACACAAACAACAACAGCATGCAGACAGTGCATGTGTGGGTGTGTGTGGGGGAACAGCCATGGCTGGGGATGCACCACTCCAGTTAGCGCCCTGCTGGCTGGGCAGAGTGAGCCGGCTCATAGCGAGGGCGTCTGGTGACAGCCCCTCAAAGCAGGCTGGAGCACGCGGTGTCTGGGGCTCAGGGAAAGCAGGAGCAAAGCAGCTCCATGGACACGGGTGTCTCCGGGCACCTGACATTTACTCCTTCCTCACATTGGAGGTCAGACGGCTGGCAGGCAGCCAGCTTGTCTGGGCATAGCCACACCCAGGAGGTAAAGCAAAGCAACACAGATTGAATTAGGAGCCTTTGTGGCACAGAAGCCAAGGCTGCAATAGCAGGAGAGATGCAAGAATGAGGTGCATTAGCAGAGCGGCCCACGGGGCTGGGATAGCCGGGGGAGGGAGGGCTGCAGGTCAGGCCTGGCAAGTATGGGCAAAGCTGGATGGGGCTGGGTTGGCTGAGGGGTGCAGATCAGGCCTGCAGTGTGTGGGCAGAGCTGGGTGGGACTGGGGCTAGGATAGCTGGGGGAGTGGGGACAGCTGGGGGCTGCAGGTCAGGCCTCGGGGGGCTGGGCTCAGTGACCGTGACTGAGAAGTCACAAACTGAAGCCCTGGCTCCTCTCTCATCGAGCAAGCCAAACGCCTAGTAGGAGCTGGAGAGGGGGCACCTGTAACTGAGAGACATGCCGCCCCCCAGTCCCGCCCTATGAGGAAGGAGGGACATCACCTCGGTGCTGCCTGGAACCCCCCGTCTCCCGTTGCCTGGATTAGGGTGCGCGTCTGCTGCAGATGAGGCCCAGGAGTGGAGGGTGCCCACTGGGCCCAGGCTCCCTTTCCTGTGGGGCTAGGGGTCTAGCAGGGAGAAGGGGCGGGGCTTGGCACTGGTGGGGGAGGAGTATCGGGAAGGGAGGTCCTGGGGCTCCCTGCTCCGTCACCGGGGCAGCCGGGCGTCCTGCAGCGCCTTCTCCACATCCATGTCCTCGCTCTCAAAGTCCACCAGGATGACGTTGAAGTTGGCGTCCTTTGTGTCCCAGTACAGGCCGGCCATGTCGGAGATGAACTGCTGCACCCAGCGGGCCTGGTTCTTCACTGCCACACAAACCACACCCCCAGAGTC